>CM070822.1:20371524-20441524 GCA_036326025.1 Chrosomus eos
TCTATCTATCTATCTATCTATCTATCTATCTATCTATCTATCTATCTATCTATCTATCTATCTATCTATCTATCTATCTATTAACTGTAAAAAATATTTTAGCAATTTAGTTATTTCAACTTATTTTTTTGTGTAGAGATAACTAGATTGTCCAGACAACAAGAAATTTTAAGTTTTCTTGTCCTCAACTTATCGAAATAAGTTACAGTAGTTAAACTAAAAAAAAAACATGCAAAAAGATAACACAAAATAATGAGTTAAGTTTTTTTACAGTGTATCTCTAGTAAACAGTTTTATTAAGTAGCATCATGGTTATATAATTAATGCTCATGTATTCATTCGCTTATAAATAAGCTCAGATCTGTTGATTTAGCATTTGTTCTGCATGGACTTTAGTGGAAAATCTACAAAATTTGGTGGAAATTATTTATATATTATATTATATATATCAAATAGCCAAATCAAATTACACAAAATATTGAATAAATAATTTATATAAACAATGTATTTTCCCCCCTTTTTTGTAATATGATTCATATTGCAATATGATGAATTGGAAATATATACAAAACCTTAAAAAAATTAAGGAAAAACATAAAAATGAGTTTGTCGTTAGATTTTATTTACAAATCTCACCACAAATTCACAAACTGAAGCCTATGTTTTTATCAGAAACTGTTTTAATTCACAAAAATAGAATTAAACGAGTATCGTAGTACATAGTATATAGTATAGTCTATAGAAATTTAAAAAATAGAAATAAATTGTATATAGTAATGAGATTTGTCATATTTAGCTAACCTCTTTTGTTCCTATAATATTGTTAAACAAACACACACATCCATGCAATTTAAAAGGACAAATATCTAATAACCTCCAGGCTGTACTTCCAAAGTCTCTAATATTGAGTCCAAACGTAATGTTTGCTAAATTAAAACTAAGAGACAGTACAAAAATAATCACCTGAGAGAACATTCCCATGCTGCTGTTTTATGTCTGTTTTACTCATTGACAAATCACTAGAAAACTTCAAAATGCCCTAAAGTCAGTGGTGTCAGACACACGTGTACATAAACACACTCACACATGATTACCATACTCTACATTACTGCTGTACAGATAAGTGCTGTCTTCCTCAGGGAACACACACACCATTACACACAGCACACACACACCACACACCTTTTACAGATAAGTGGTTGGCTCCTGAGGGCCTGCCAATCCAGAGTAATCCTACAAACACTCTGAATTTTCATTTCAAACAAAAGGCAAATCCACACACAGACACGACCAAATCTGTTGCCCTTCTCCCCCTTTCTCTCTCTCGCTCTTTTATTGTTCCCGCTTTTTCCCTTTCCCTTTCCTTCAAGCTCAACCACTTGTTCCTCCTGCTTTATTTCAACCGTTTTGGTAAAAGAATGAAATGCGATGAACAAAAAAACGTCAATTGACAGAGGAAGGAGATTGCTAAGAATATTTAATTACCATCTGTATTCTTCAGTCAATTGGGTTATTGTTTCTATTGCCATTTGGTTCAAAAGTTATTGGCTAAAGAGTATATGCAACTTTGAACTGTTGGTGGCGCTAGAGAGTTTGAGATAGAAAGCTCATAATTAGTGTGCTAGAAGGTGAGATTCTGTTCTATTAGTGTACCAAATTGCACAACTTTTTTATCATGTTATTGAAGGGAGTGCTAGAGAGAACCAAACAGTAATATCTTAGTAAAACATAATATCTTCTGAACATTATAATGCTTCAGAAGATATAGAATACAACACAAATCATAAGTAATGTTTTTATGGTTTATTTGGTATATGGTTTTATGGTATATTTCTGTAATTGTTGATGCTTAAAGGAATTTCTAGAAGTAAAACCAAACCTACCATCTGGTGTGGCTCATCTCGCAAATCTCAGATGCTAAATGTTAAAACATTTTTAATGTGTGTCAATGTGATTCCAATTAAATAGAATTGTCTGGAAACAGTGCACCATTAAAAGTGTGGTCTTTTTAGACAACACACAAATATAAGGTCACATGAAAAAAGCCTTACTTGCTGACTACAATGACAGCCCATCAGAGGTTACCGCATTCACAGACAGGACTGTCAGCATGACCATTAGGTACGTCCACCCCTGTCTCTGACTGGCTGAAGGGCCCGTTGTTTGGTGGGGTCCCGGGGCCGGAGCTCTGACCCCTGGCTCCGCACTGCTCCATTAGAGTAATTATGGCTGGGGACAGAGAGCGGAGCAGGGGCCAGGTGAGGGCAAATTACAGCCTACCGGCCCCGCATGAGCACAGGTTAGAGTTACACACACAAACATGTGTCTGTACTGAGAGAGTAAGTTTTTTTATATATTTTTTATATATATATATATATATATATATATTGTATATATAATATAAATATAGCAATTATATATATATATATAGCTATAATATAAATAAAGCAAGATTACAATGTATGGGTGTGTGTGTGTGTGTGTGTGTGTGTTGTGTGTGTGTGTGTGTGTGTGTGTGTGTGTGGTGTGTGTGTGTGTGTGGTGTGTGTGTGTGTGTGTGTGTGTGTGTGTGTGTGTGTGTATATCACTGTAATATTACTTAATTTATTTATTTATTTAATCTTAATTTTTTATTCTTTCGTTGTTCTTTAATTGTAGACAAAAAAAACACAAAATATTTAAATCTAGGGTACATCATCCACACACTTTTTTTTCTTAATTAATGTTACAAAAACCTGTTGATACAAATGTTGACTCAGAAATAATCACTTTTTTATTGCAATTTGAACTATCATGAGATTGATTCAAATATTATGCTTCATCTACATGAAATATTTTACCGAGGTGACAATATCGCTTTACTTTCACACACATTCGTGTCACACTGCCTCTGCTACACACACACACACACACACACACACACACACACACACACACACACACACACACACACAAGTAAAGTTGCACTTGTTATCCCTGGAATGTTCCCAAAGTGATTAACTTTAAAAGATAAAGCCAGGGGTAGCGATGATGTCACATCCTCCACGCGCAACACATTACCCAGGATTCAGTGCTGTCAGCACATGCCGATAGAATCTCCAGAGTCCTGACCTCTCGCTGCAAAAGGTCAGCAGATAAATATTATAACACACTTCGAATTAATAGGAAGTGTTGCAATCTCTGCTTAAACAAATAGAAAAAAAAAATATATTGATTTAGTTTATCCATTAAAAAAAAAACGTTCTATTAAATAATAAGAAGCATTTGAAGAGCCAGCCTTCTAATCTTAAAAGACTATTTTAAAAAATATGCACTTGCAGATAATATAATATTTGTGGAATGAAAGGACAAAGAAACACTTTCATGTTTCTTAACACATTTAAGTACACATTTTAAAAGTGCACTTTAATGTCAAATGATAGCTTAACGTACGTATTACATCATTACGTTTTTGTAATCTTTTTTCATGCTTTAATGAAGTTATTTGATATGTAGACAACATACTGAAGAACAACTAATAACAGTAGTGTGTTTTTCAATATTACATTTAAATTTAATATTAAGCTTGTACAAAATCATTACAATGTAGAGTTTCTTTACAAAGTGATATCGCCAACTACTGGCCATTCATGAATACTACATACTAGTTTTCGCGGATCCGTGTAAACGGAGATCACAACAACAACGTCATCTGTATATGAAAATAATATATATTTTTAATACATCGTTGTCATGTAAACGTACCCTTAGTTTACCATAAATTTTTCTTTCACTAAAAGTATATTCTTTACAAACATGTTATTCCGTAACAGGTCAAATAAAATAATAAAAATAATTAAAAATAGTATAAAATGTACTTGTTTTTCAAGGGACCCCCAATATGCTATAAGTGGTTATTTAAAATATTTGTTTGTATTTTCTTCTAAAAACACTGTTAAAAAATGTCAAGTCGGTTTTTTTCAAATCACATTTTGTCAATAGTATATTTTAATTAAAATGGTTTAATTGTCATCATGATGCAGGAAACAAAAACCTAAGCAAATATTTAAATTATTAATTTCTTTCACACCAGGATATAACAAATAGAACAAATATTTTGATCTTCATACACCCGTGTGTGTGTGTGTGTGTGTGTGTGTGTGTGTGTGTGTGTGTGTGTGTGTGTGTGTGTGTGTGTGTGTGGTGTGTGTGTGTGTGTGTGTGTGTGTGTGTGTGTGTGTGTGTGTGTGTGTGTGTGTGTGTGTGTGTTACTACATAATGTAAAGCCTACATTATGGGGACAAAATAGGGTTAGGGGACAGAATACACATTTTGTAAATACATTATGTCTATGGAAACCATTTCCATAAAACATGGAAAACAAAATGAGTGTATAAGTGTGTGTATGTTCTTGCATATACGATTTATGCGGGCACATGTGTATATTGACATGGTTATTACAATGTAAACATGGTTTATAGGAAACTTCCCGTGTCCTCCAAACTTTCATATTCGGTATGCATAGACAATACTAGATCTAGTAGATATATTAGTATTCTTTATAAAAAAAATAATGGTAATACTCAGAAAAGACTCAATTCATTTTACAGATTCATAATGTAATTTTCTTTGTCAATTAAAAAAAACACGCTATGTCTGTATTTGCACATACATTTGCATGTTTGAATGTGTGCATGTGTGTGTTTGGGTGTGTTCTAGAAACCATGAACAACCTGGACAATCATACAATTAGTAATAATGCAAACAAATGATTATTTGAACAATAAAGCAAATAGAATTAGGCATTCACATCTTTCAACCACAGCATGCATGCATGTGTGTATGTGTTAGTGGTGCGCAGCGGAGACAGTATCTGTAACAATCGCAAAATTACAGCGCTTCAACTAATGATTCTTTTGATAATCGATTAATCTGTTGATTATTTTTCCGATTAATCCGATGGAAATCTAAAAATGTGTTAAAACCTCATCAAACAATGTTGTTCCACATCCTACCCGATGCTGTCCTCCAAACAATGTGCCATATAACGCCTATGAAAACAAAATATAGTGAATGTATATGTAGGCTATGTACATTTTAAGCAAAAAAGGGTTAAAATACAAACATTACATTCTAAGCCTAAAATGAACTGATTGCTTACTATTTAAAGCAGAAATGAAACGACTAAATTAAAAATGATAACAAACAAAAAGCACAAAATATTAACTTTACACACATATTCACTCGTCTGAACAGTTATATTACAATAATAGGATCGTCCAACAATAGTGACTTTTCTGTATTGCACTCATACATTTGATTACTTCAATTTCTTAATTTGCATTCACTTAATTTCAAATTACATTAATACACTCAGAACCGGTTCAGGTATTTGTGTTTGTATTGAAGTCAATAGCAAATTGAAACCAGTTTAAAACCGCACTAAAAGATTCCGTGATAGATTAACTGCTTTTCTGAGAACACATTAAGTTGATAAAGATTTCAGATGCATGTCAATCCAAATCAAACGTACAAAATCAATTGTTACAAAGACGATCAATTAACTTCATTAAATTAAAAACCAAATTAGGATTTATCAAGACATAAGGGGGTGCATTTCCATGCTTTACTCTAGATAAGAAAGTAATCAGGCATTATAAATTAAGATGCACAACTCTAAATTCATAGGGACAGATAAGGAGCTAATGGAAGATACATTCTTGCATCTAATGAAAGACACATCAATACATGATGAAATATGTATGCAAACTGATATGTTTGAATTAAAGATAAACTTTCTCGGTTTCTTAGCAAACATTCCAGAGTGTTGTTGGATGAATTAGGGTTATCTTAAACTTTAACAATTACACTTACATAGCAATAGCCATGAAATATGAACAACATGAAAAAACATAGCATAGAATTATAAAACAGATATCGCTTTTGATTGGTCAATAGCGCTTCAACCCTGCTAAAATCAACAGCTATAACATCTATACACCAGTGCACAACACACATAATGGATTGGGTTTTTTAACCCTTAGTAACGTTTTGGGATATTTGATGAATTATCATTCTGTCACAATATGCATTTGGCAAATGTGTTCAAAAAAAATGTGTGCGAATGACCTACTGCTTCCCCCAATATTCTGAAGTGTGCAGCCAGTTTACACTTTATTTCCACAAGGAAAAACAAATTTTACGTTTTTGTGAATTGGTGGCCAATTCGTATGATCTCATTTGCACGTTTTTGTGCAATCTGCTTACATACTTATCATCTCGTAAGTTTGGGTTGGAATAATTCTGAGCTAAGCGACTCTCGTCAAGTGTTACAGTTACCAGGAAGTTGATACTCATGGTTAAATTGTGCTTGTTTAACAACACAGTTAAAGCATTTTTTAAATAAACAACTTCTTGCAGTAGTTGTTGGTATGTGTTTAAGTCAAAAGACTGTTTATATTAAAGCTCAATACCAACAAAGTAAATACTGAAAGCATACGTTTTTGTCAGGTATAGTGAGTTCCAGCTCAATGAACAGCATTAGCATAATGTTGTCACAGCAGCAGCAGCAAAAATAAATAATTTTTTTTTTGAAAATAAATAAATGAGGCCAATACTGTATGTAAACGTAAACAAAAACTGTTTCAAAAGTAAAGCACCAGACGTAAACAATATGTGCTTTAGCATACTTACACTATAAAAATATATTTTTATGATTTGTTATCACAATTTTTTATCTTTTGTCAAAATCAACTTAGATAATTAATGTGGTTCATATAGCATAATATTTTTAGTTTCCATTTATTATCTCCTTTATTGTGTAACTAAATTTCTTAATTTCAATGAACTCAAAATTTTAAAGGCAAACAGGTAACTTACGTTTTTTAAGTTAAGCCAACAATCATTTTTTTAACCATGTTTCAAGTTATAACTATACTGAAATCACAACATATTGGAGAATTAAAGCATGTGCTTTTCTAAAATTACACATTTCTGCTTTTAAATCCTCAAAAAATTGGCTCCATTCACCGAAAAATTGCAACGAAAATAGTTTTTTTTTTTGTGATAAATCAACCTTATGCCACAAATACTGAACTTTGAATATTATTTTAATGAACTTTCCTTCAAAAATAGTTATTTCACTCAAAAATGAAAATGCAGCTGTTTATTAAAGCAATAAACTAGTTAAAGCTGTACTCTACTGCAGATATTGTTAGGTGTACTAGTGAAGTAATTCAGTCTATGCTCTTGTTATTGAATGGCAACACTTCAGATCAGAAGCCAAAATCTGGAGCTACCTATACCCAAGATATGAGGGGTAGCTCACCTCTCCAGACCCCTGTTGAGAGGGTCTGCCCTGACCTTTCACCCCACCACCCCCTCCCTTCAACAGCTACCTGAACTCCTGTGAACAGCACCTGATATGCCCTCGCCTTGACAGGTATGTCTGGCGGTTGCACCCCCCCCCCCCTTCTCTCTTTCGCCACAGCCGTCTGGTCGGACGTGCAGAGAAGAATGGAATGTCGCTGTTGTGCTTTTGTATCGGAGACGGTGTTCATTTCGCTTAGTGTCTGCGCTCGATGCATTCATAAATCAACCTGGTTTAACGTGTCGTCTGTACTGAGAAGACAAATCCATTATAAGCCTTAAACACACACACAAAAGTATTGTACACAGGCTACTACAAGCTAATGTGTATCTTTAAGTGTGTTGTAACTGTATGCAAACTACTGTCTGGCCTAAAATTAATGTAACCTTTTTGATTGTGGATTTTAACATCTGAAAGGAAGACAGGCCCTCTTTGTTTTCCTTTCTGTTTGGTTTCTTAATGTGTGTTTAATAGGCTAAATATACAAATGACGAAATTTCTTTGGAATCTAAAAGTGCTTCTCCAGAATTGAAGACAGAACCATCTATCAATTCTCTATAAGCTCTTCATAGGTAAACTGTTTTTTGCATTCTTGCACTTATGCGGGTGGAACACAACAAATACTGTAACAGTGTTTCCTGCACATTTCACTGCAACTGAATCTGAAGTACCATGGAAAAAAAAAAAGTGTAGTCTTATTCTTGAAGCAATAACACTGTGAGCTGTTTTTTTTTTGAAGAATCAGTCAAAAAGTCTCATGATTCAGTCCTTAAATCACAATCGCTTTGTCTGAAAAGTATGCATTTGAATACAATCATATTAATATGGAATCATCTCTCATGGCCTTATGGAAAGTGTTCTCTGAATCTTATTCAGGCTTGCTTTGCTTCTCCTGTTTACCGACACCATTTTCAACTAAAATGTAAAACTTTGTATGTGTTTGGCCGTTCGTTTACACAAAAGCGGCATTTTGGGGCCTGAAAGTGCAAATTTTGAAAACGGGTTTCAAAGTGCAAGTTTTTGAAACGACTTCTTGTAACAACAAAAGCGTGCATCTTTGCAGACAATGATTTGCGTATTACGTGTTCAGAAAGTGTTTCATCGCCATCTAATGGCCTGGCAGCAGAATACAGCATTTTTAGACATTTTCGCAGATCCGATGATCAATGACAAGTCGACAATGATGTCGTCTGTATGTGGAAAACTGAAAGGATAAACTTCTCCGTTTTAAGCATATTGTTGTCGTGTATACGTACCCTTAAAGTAGCATAATTGGACGAGGGAGGACATTAATTTAAAGGTTAGTTCAACCAAATATTTAAATTCTGTCATTAATTACTCACCTTCATGTCGTTCCAAACCCGTAAGACCCCGAAGATCATCTTCGGAACACAAATAAAGATATTTTTGATTAAATCTTTCTGACCCCCCTATAGACTGCAATGTCTTAGACTTTCAAGGCCTAGAAAGGTAAAGACATTGTTAAAATAGTCCATGTGACTACAGTGGTTCAACCTTAATGTTATGAATACTTTTTGTGCAATTTAACAATTTATTCTCTTCCATGTCATTCTATGATGCTGTTCACTTTGTAAAAACAGAAGAAAATGTTTTGCGTTTTCAACGTACAAGACATGGTTACGGCCTTGTTTGGAACTGTAACTTGCAAGTATGTAACGAATGAGACGCACAGACAGTGAGACAGACAGAATACTTGTGTTGCATTGAGCTGAGGTGCCTGCAGGCAAAAGAAGGATTTGTAAGCTCTTTGTAAGTGCCAAGGCCACACTTAGAGAACATAGAATAAGTGTGTGCGTTTGTGTATATGTAAGTGTCCGTGTAATCCCTGATGGACATTTTAATTGAAAGCGTCAGACCATTCTCGTGCGTCTGCTTTCAGAGATTGCGCTAGAAGATTCCATCACTTTGTCTAAGCTTTGATTGACAAGTTTCACTCTTACACACTATAGACTCACTTAACTAACCTGAATCAACGGAGAACATTGACTGACTAACAGACTGACACAAAGACTTTATATTGTGCTAAAATATGTGACAAAATCAAGCTTTTAAGATTAATGTTGGAACAAATGTATGAGATGAACTTACATGAACCTTTTTTTTATTTTTTAAGGTACAGTGTGACAAATCTGGGGAACTTGCAAAATTTGAGTTCATTTAAGCATATTAGTTTATTTGAACGATTTATTTCATTGAAAAAACTGATTCAATGACTCACTGATTTATTCACTCAGTAGTGTACCCAGTAGTCCCTTAATGTTAACGTTTTATGGTGACAAATACAATTAGAGAGAAGTAAAGTTGAATTGTGAGATATAAAGTTGCAGTTGTACAAAATAATGTCACAATTGTGAGATATAGTTACAGTTACAAGAAACAAAATTATGAGATAGCCACAATTACAAGAAAAAATCACAATCGTGAGCTATAGTCACAATTGCGAGAAATTAAGTCGCAATTTCAAGAAATTAAGTCATAATTGTGATGTATAAATTAAAAATGATGAGAACAATTGTGAGATATAGTCGCAATTACATGAAATAAAGACATACACGTTTGCAATTACAAGACACTTAGGCCTACAATTTCGAGATAAAGTCACAATGTAGTTAGCTACTTAGCGTAGCTAACTAAATTTTCTAAAGGGGAGCATCTCTGTAGTTAAAAGTCAACATGAATTGAAAATTAAACCCATTTATTTCTTAATACACATTACTGGTGTTATTGAGCAAATAATGATCATTCATTCATCAAAACTGCTTCAGAAATTACTTTTTTAATGAATGACATCACCAAGCCCTCTTAAAGCTGGCCCACACTAAAAGATATTAAAATCTTATCAGATTTTCAAAATGTGAGAGACCACATGTAACCGGTCCTACTCAAACCACTCCATGCGGGATTTGAACCGGCTTGTCCGACATGGGATGCGGGCACGCTAACAAAGACGCAGCCTCTATCAACAGTCACCTGTGTGACTCTTGGTTTGGTCCTGTTGTGCTTCCGTCTTCCATTGACTCACTTTCTGATTGGGTATTGTTTCGTTTCACATGACAATCTACAGAGTGTGTGTGCGTTTGTCCTCAGGGTTCCCACAACACAACAAGATTTCCGATCATATGTTGGATTTCTTTTATGATTTAAGATCGGTGCGGCACTATGGAAACTTGTTTCTGCCACAGAATAAAACATTTTAAAAGACAATTCTGACTCTTTTTCTCGCAATTGCGAGTTTATATCTTGCAGTTCTGACTTTTTAACATGCAATTGTGAGTTTATATCTCACAACTCTGACTTTATAACACAATTGCGAGTTTACATCTCGCAATTCTGACTTTATTTTTTAGAATTGCGAGATATGAAGTCAGAATAGCGCGATATAATGTCACAATTGCGTGTTATAAAGTCGCAATTCTGACTTCTTTCTTGCAATTGCAAGTTTATATCTTGCAATTCTGACTTTATAACACAAATTGTGAGTTTATATCTCACAACTCTGACTTTATAACACAATTGACCTATGGCTAAGCCACGCCCCCTCCACTCACTCGGACAAACAATCAACATTCGGTCACAGGCCGTAGCGGCAGCTGTCACAGTAGGAGACATTTCACAGGAGGCAATTGATGATTTTTGGAGACAGAAAGATTATATATCATCTCGAAGTCACCAAGGGGGCATTAACTATGCATTGGAGGGTTATATTAATAATTTTATTGTTGAGAAGGTCGATGAAAACCTTCAGCTCCAGGCAAAAATGTACAGGTCACAGTGTAAACGTGATAAACCGCATCTCGTTGCCATCACCATCTCAGACAACAAGATAGAGGATCAGCATTGTTCATGCACTGCAGTATTTACATGAATCATTCAGCACAACATTGCTAACATTCGTTATATCGGTTATTTACAGATACGTTAACGAAGCTAAGTGATATGATGTACAACGCAGCTAGAAGCTAACGTGTTAAGCTAACGTTACGTTAGAGATGTTTAAGATAACATTCAAATACGTTGTTAACTTAGAACAGATGTAGACATCCTTGTTTTATTCTTGTTTAATTTATCCACGTTTAGTAGGTGTTGTGGTCTTACGTTACCGCATAACTTAATCCAGACCAGACACTTATCTCGGTTGAGATGTTTGGAAAAGGGTAAAAAAAAAACATATCGCCACCCAGCCTCTTGGGATACCTGTGTCGGAGTTGCATGTACCCCATGCACACCGTTTGACCATTTTAAACTTAAAATTACAAGAAAAAACATATAAAAACGAATGAAAACTGACTAACTGCAATGCATTTCAATGGAAGTGGAAGCAGAGAATGTCCGAGTGTATTGGGTGAGCTATGCGCACTGATTGGCTCATCGCGTTTGGGGGCGTGGCTTAGCCATAGGTCAATTGCGAGTTTATATCTCACAATTCTGACTTTTTAACATGCAATTGTGAATTTACATCTCGCAATTCTGACTTTATTTTTTTAGAATTGCGAGATATGAAGTCAGAATAGCGCGATATAATTTCACAATAGCGTATTATAGTCGCAATTCTGACTTCTTTCTCGCAATTGCAAGTTTATATCTTGCAATTCTGACTTTATAACACGAATTGTGAGTTTATATCTCACAATTCTGACTTTATAACACAATTGCGAGTTTATATCTTGCAATTCTGACTTTATAACACACAATTGTGAGTTTATATCTCGCAATTCTGACTTTATCACACAATAGCAACTTTATATCATGCAATTCTGACATAATAACCAACGCATTCTCACCCCAAGGCGTCATCTAACTGACAATTTTGACCATGCTTCAATATTCGACGCTAAAGGTACCCTTTAGCGTCAGTTAGTTGACGCGATCCCAGGGCGTCATCTAACTGACGCTAAGGGTAACGCGTCAGTTAGATGACGCGGGTAGGTTTAGGTCTGGGTAGAAGGGCGTCATCTAACTGACGCTAAGGGTAACGCGTCAGTTAGATGACGCCCTGGGATCGCGTCAACTAACTGACGCTAAAGGGTACCTTTAACGTCGAATATTGAAGCATGGTCAAACTGATTCCCAAGGCGTCAGTTAGATGACGCCTTGGGGTGAGAATGGGCTGTAATAACTCGCAATTGCAACTTTATATCACACTATTTAGAATTGTGATATGTAAACTTACAATTGTGAGAAAAAAAGTCAGAGTAGTTAGATAAAAAGTTGGAATTGGCTTTTATTTATTTTTTTCTGTGGCGGAAACAAGCTTCCATAGCGGCCCTGACGTTCTTCCAAGATTCAATCACTCTTGTTAACACACCTCACACCACAGGAAAATCTGGTAAGATAATCTGTAGAACCATCAAGATAATCGGGACTTTACCTAGGATTGACAGAAGGGGAGAATTGGTCCCAAAATCAGCCCTATTATCTTATAGTGTGTGGGTGCCTTTATTGTTGAACCCCTCCTCTCAAACTCTCTCCCCCTTGATCTGAACTACTTTAAATGACCAGTTTTGATATTTCTTTCATCTGAGCAAAGTATAAAATATGGAGCCTACAGAGGCAAACGCACACACATAGAGAGAGAGACCACTAAATTATGACCGTGTTGACAGGGGTCAGTGGGATTGGCCCACCTGACCCGCTGGGCTTAAAATAACATCTCACCAGCGGCTTAAATTGGCCTCAGTTTTAGTAGCTTTACCCACAATTCACTCTACATTAAATCAGCACATAGCAGCCCCTCACTCAGTCTATGTACACACTTCACAAGCCTCTCTCCGTCATTTCCTCTCTGTCCCTCCGTTGGTAGCCCACAACTTTCCCGACACATCATCTACTGACAACGGCACTTAATTAAAAAACGTTCAAATAAATAAAAACAACAAAAAAATATACATAACTTATTGAATTTTGAGCTTCTTTGATAGATTTATCCCTCAAACCAGAATAATGCAAAATAAGATTTAATAACACCTTTCATATTCACAAGTACAAAGACAATATTTGCATAAAAGTGTGTGTTTGGGTGCTGGGGAGGCCGTATGGCTTTAAGCTCATTGAAGTGCGGTTCAAGGCAGCGTGGATGTATTGTTTCATGTTAAAGCCTGATGGAAGTCAAGGTGATTATTAACACGGGCGGCTCAGAAGACGAGGTTTTGAAACGGTAAAATACAGACAGGCTGACACAAAGGCCTTCACATGTTTGTTTAAAAGAAATCCTGCAGAAAGGAGAAAAAATACATCATTCACTGTCACCGCGCAGTCATCCGCTCAGAAAAAAAGGGATAACCACGCCGCTGTTGTTCAAACAATTCTAAACTGAAAGAATTTTGACGTCCCGCACGAGATAGTGTGGCATAAACTATTACCCGGCGGAGGAAAATAAATTATATCTGTCAGTTTTAACCGGATTATAGTCTTTGTTAGCGTTTGTTTGCGAGGTTAACCGTGTGTATGTTTGGTTCTTGTATTCATGAGGTTTTACCTGCATCTTTGGCTTTAACTTCGTAGGCCTGTCAATATAATACATTCATTTAGTTAGGTGATTGTATTAAAATAAAATACTCTACAAAAACAATTAATGCAATTAATCAGTCCATTCCGTAATAAGGGATTATCTCCTGAATTGAGGCAATTCTAGCGTGAATTATCACCTTGTGTGTCAGCACAAATGAGCAAGGAAATGTTCATATCTGACGCGTGCTTGCGTTCAAAAACAGCTGGATGGAACGCAATAGACAGGATTGGAACACAGGGATCCAAAGACACATTTTTCATGGAACTTTTTAAAGGGGTCATATAATGCCATTTTCATACAAGTTAATTTGATTCTTTAGGGTCTAAATGAAAAGTTTGTAATATACTTTAATTAAAAATTCTCATTAGTATTTTAAGAAAACACTCATTTTATACCTGGTCAAAAACAGCTCTGTTTTCAGCACGCCGTTTAAGTGCATATGCCTTTAAATGATAATGAGCTTCGCTCACTCCGCCCTCTGTTCGTTCTGTCCGCTCGTGGAGTGTTGACTTGACAACAGTTGAGGGTATATTTTGGAGAAAGTATGGTGTCGGGATTCTCTCTGAGGAGGACCAACGCGTTCTCACCCCAAGGCGTCATCTAACTGACAATTTTGACCATGCTTCAATATTCGACGCTAAAGGCACCCTTTAGCGTCAGTTAGTTGACGCGATCCAGGGCGTCATCTAACTGACGCGTTACCTTTAGCGTCAGTTAGATGACGCGGTAGGTTTAGGTCTGGGTAGGAGGGCGTCATCTAACTGACGCTAAGGGTAACGCGTCAGTTAGATGACGCCCTGGGATCACGTCAACTAACTGACGCTAAGGGTGCCTTTAGCGTCGAATATTGAAGCATGGTCAAACTGATTCCCAAGGCGTCAGTTAGATGACGCCTTGGGGTGAGAATGGGCTGGGAGGACACATCTGTGCAACCGTATCAGTTTGAAACGGAGTCGGACCCGGAACAAGATGACGGCCGCAAAGAAGTTCGACAATTAAGGCTCGAACAGGACGTTTCTGAATGGTTGTTTAACGTAATGTCATATGTCACTTTGATCTATTTTTGTATGTACTGGCAGGGTAACGTTAGAGTAACTAACTATGTGTTTACTAATGTATACGTACTCAGTTCGTAAATTCGTGCAAACATGAACATTGACGTTGATCGTGGGGAATATTCCCATCGAAAAACAAAACTCAGCCACTGCGTCTTCAGCGGTTCGGATTTAGGAACATTAAAATGACTGCTGTGTTCCTTATTACACCCAAGAACAGAACACCACAATCGCTTAGACGCCATTCTGCTCCAGCGTATCAACAATGAGGGACTACGATGACAGCTACGATGAGGGCGGGTCTGTGCTGAAACACTGCTGTCAATCAACAATCGTTGGAGGGGCGTGCAAGCTTGTGACGTCACACGGTCGAACGGCTCGATTTGAGGCAGGGGAAAACATATAAGATTAAAACAAAAACACTGGATAGATTTTTATCATTATATGATGGTTGTGTACAGGCACTGCCAACACACATTTCAGTACAATCAACTTGAAAAAGTGCATGTACCCCTTATACCCCTTATGTATATGACCCCTTTAATATCATACTTATTCATAATTGCATACTAATGTAAATATTTAGGTTTTCCCTATTCCCTGACTTTCAATCTTTATCCATTCTAAAAATATATAATTTATTACATGTTTAAAAGTATAATAATCTAGTAAAAAAAAGCTTGCATGATTTTTTTTTCTCTACAGGTTTTTGAAAATAATGAACATCACACATGAATTAATTCCACACATTTTGAAGTTTATTATTATTATTACTATCTTTTTTTGTAAACATAACCTATGAACAGAATATTTCATTTCACATTATAAGCTGTAATTTTGTCAAATTATGTAAAAACTGGGGAAATATTATTTAGTTAAAATGTTGCCAATGAAATTAGCCTTCACTAGAGTTCAGTTAAGACTATTTTATTTAAAAAAATATATAATGTAATTTCTACTACAGGCATTTCTCCATCACTGGAAGGTTGAAATTACACTGTTTTTGAGTAGTTCATTTCTTTCTTTCTTTGCATATATTCCATGTTTTCATTCCATGTTGTCAATATCCCATGTTTTCATCTGCCGCAATTATGTAATGTTTTGATTTATCTTCATTTGGGGAATTTCCCTGCAAACACTGATATAATGATCAATTCGAATATGTCATTTTAAAATCATTTTTAAATCAATTGACACTCCTAATCTGTATAAGTCTGTGTATGTTTTTGCAAGTTCAAACATGTGAAAAAGTCCCTTCATTCCAGCAGCAGAGCCCTCTAGGAAATATTGCACACTTCGCTCACTAAACCCCTTTTCCATCAGGTGACGTTCTACAATAAGATTTATGGACACAATTAGGCGGATTGAGGAAGGAATCTTCCCAATTCTATAAGCACACAGTGTGTGTGTATCTTTGTAAACATTATAAAGGGTAAGGCTTGTTATCTGCACTGTCATAAAAAAATTCCTGATTGATGTTTTTCCGCAATTTGCTTCAGAGAGATGCAAATCCATTGTTTATAGAAAAAATGTATATATGCATATGTACACACAGGGCAAGTGGTTGTTTAAACATTTAAATGTTCTTGAACAGGTTAGATCAGATATCTGATTTGATGGATTGCACTTTTAATAAGACCAGAAAAAAACAATTTGCAGAAAAATAAATATGGCAGGTGTTTTGGTTGATTTATGTCTTTAGCAATGCGTCTCATAAGTAATTTTGTGCTAATAATAATTAAATACCAAAATGTGCGGTACAACCAGAATACACAGTGATGAGTTTTATATCCCAAAATGCAACACACCAGAAATGTGTTTCTGATTTGATCGGATTAAATTGTATTTGCGAGATGGATACCAATTTCCGAATTCAACATAGTGAAGTCACATTAAAATTGCATACTGTTTATGCAAAGTAGTGCACATTAATTAAACACACAAGTATTCTATCCTAAATATAGCCTTTCTGTGTGTTTAGAATGCATGGAGAAAGAGTTTGGATCAAAGACATGGATTAGAGATAAAACTTGGAAAGCTTTGAGTGTGTGAGTGATTTACAAGACCAACACGCAGGTTTGAGCTTGTTTACTTTTATCAGCATTTTACTGCGGTAAGATTTAAAGCACCTGAGGTGTGAAGGTTTATATTTGTGTTAAATGTGAGCAGTTGTTCATACAATTACATTCATTCACATCAATGCAACCATCTCACAACACACATTAGCTGAATCAACATCTACCTATCTATCACACACACACACACACACACACACACACACACACACACACACGCGCACACACAAGTCATGCCACCATTTTTCTAAGAATCGGCTATAATGCAGCCAGCTTTGTGTAGCAAGTACATAAAAACAGTGAGCGGGATATTAAAAACTAAATTTAATATATACATTTTGACTATGTTCGCAATGGAATACAAGCGTTAAAAAATAGTATGGGACATTATGCAGTACGCAACATGTTTCAAACTTTGGTACACAGCGTTGTTGTCACATGACTTTACAAAATTGCATGTGTAATTCAGAAAGTGAGGTCATGTTATCTCATAAATCAACTGTGATTACACATTATAAGCATTTCTTAATATGGATTTATTTGTGTAAATTGCATGAACTTCAGGATTTCTTGAGATAATGAGTCAATAATGAGAGATTTAAAAAAATCCTGGTTGATATTTATTCCAGTTCTTCAACATACTGGAAATGAAATGTCAGGTTGAAAACATGGCGCTTTGGGAGACATACTGCAAAAATCAACTAAGATTTATTTGAAAATTGCCCCTTTACCAACATATCTGCAAAATTATATTAAATTCCTTCTTGCGAAGGGAAATGTCCAGTGATCGGAATAAAAGTATGTGTTGTGTATAAAAAGGACGCTGGACAAGAGGTTAATGCATACAACTCACTTTACTTTTAGAAATAACGGAACTGCCACTTCAGACCAAAACAGCTGCATACTCCACATGCATCAAGGCATTACTAAACGAACACAGATTAACTTGTCCTGAACGGACATAACATTTTCCCCTCTCTGGGGGGTTCAAATATGAAAGGTTGAAACATAGTCCTTCAGGTAATCAGGGCGTGCCCTCGTGCGCACTGGCCGTGGAGGACAAACAGCTAAAGGTGAGGCGAACAGTGGTGTGGAGGCTGAAGACGGGGTCAGCGGCGAAGGTGATGGGGGCACTGGGTGTGCCAACGAGGGAGTATCTTCAGGCTGTGCGGGTGATTGAGGTAAGGAGTCCTCCTGCTCCGCTCTGGGTGGCATTATGTCCCCAATGTTCTGAGTTGAGGTTGCAGGAGGTGCTGGCACCTTCTGAAGGCAGCTGGCGTGCCAGCGCGTGCCATCATCTAGGAGGTATGTGGTTGGTCCCAGTCGGCGGGACACTTGCCGTGGATTGGACCAAAATGATGCCATTTTGTTCTTCCTGTGCGGTCGGCGAGCTCTCACCCAGTCTGCCACAGTGATATCTGGTATCCTAACCCTCTTTTTCCTGTCAAACCACTGTTTCATCCGCTTCTGACGGCGAGTGACTGAGGCTTTGACTGGTGTGAGTGTGTTCTGGACTGCAGTGGGGCGGAGCCTGTCCAGTGGTAGGTGTAACTCCCTACCCAGCATGAGTGAGGTTGGGGAAACCTCTGTGGTTGAATGCTGGGTAGCCCGGTAGTGTAGCAGTGTTAGACGTATGGCTTGTTTAAAGGAACACCCCTGAGCCTGATGTGCTCTGATGCCATTTTTTAGGGATTGATGGAAGCGCTCCACCCCGCCGTTTGCCTGTGGGTGATACAGGGCTGTGCGGATGTGTCGAATCCCCCTGTTCTCCAGGTATGAAGTAAACTCCAGAGATACAAACTGTGGACCATTGTCGGTGGTAATGGTCTGTGGAAGGCCCCAGCGGGAAAAGAGGGACTCCAGAAAGTCCACAATGACCTGGGAAGTGACAGAGCCGGTAGTGGTCAGCTCTGGCCATTTGGAGTGTAAGTCATACACTACGACCAAGAACCGCTGATAGTGGGGGGCACCGTGGATCTCGCCGCATATGTCTAATTGCAGATGCTCCCATGGCTTTGAGGGCCAGGCCAGAGGTTGCAGGGGTGGTGGGGGTCGGCAGCCGGTTTTTTCCACTCACGAGGCATGCTGGGCATTCTTTAACAAGGGCCTCAATGTCTTTGTCTATGCCTGGCCACCACACCAGGTCGCGGCATCTCTGTTTAAGCTTTACTATGCCCAGGTGGCCCTCGTGTGCCATGGCCAGCACGCGGGCGCAAAGAGCCCGTGGAATCACAGTGCAAAGCCCACGTGCCACACATGTCTCATTCCAACAAGAGAGCTCCTGCTTGACCCTGGAAAAGGCCAACAGCTCCTCTGGTAGTTCCCTTGGCCATCCCTGACGAATGTAGGTGCAGAGCTGGGAGATGACTGGATCCTGTTCTGAGGCTGCCTTCAGTTCCTCTAGAGTGACCGTGGACTCGAGCGGAGTGTGTAGCATGTGAATAATCTCACTTTCGATGTGGTTGACGCTGGTGGGCGGGGCCTGGGCCGGAACTGACCGAGAGAGAAGGTCTGCAATGACATTATCCCGGCCCGGGGTAAACTGAAGAGTGTAGTTGTATTGGCGGAGGCGGTCATACCAACGATGCAGTCTCAGCGGCTTGTGACCGGTGCCTGTAGAGGAGAGCAGAGCTGTCAATGCCTGGTGGTCTGTTCTCAGCGTAAACTGGCGGCCATAAAGGTAGAGGTGCCATCTCTCGCAAGCCCACATGCAAGCGAGTGCCTCCCGCTCCCCAACTGAGTATCTTTGTTCGGTTTGGTTCAGAGCTCGGGAAGCGAATGCCACAGGCCTCTCCACGCCATTCTGTACTTGTGATAGTACGGCACCTATCGCCATGGCCGAGGCGTCACAGGTGACCAGGGTGTGACTAGATATGTCAAAATGCGCCAACACTGGAGGTGAGGTAAGTTGAGCTTTAAGAGTTTGCACTGCCTTTGTGCATTCTAGAGACCAGACCCACGGCTCATCTCTCCGAAGCAGCTGGCGCAGTGGAGCTGTTATGGCTGAATACTGGGGCATGAACTTCATGTAGTAGCCCGTCATGCCCAGAAATGAAGCGAGCTGGGCAGCCGAGGTCGGTTCGGGAACAGAGAGGATGGCCTCCACATTAGACTGAAGGGGAGAGATGCCCTCAGTGGAAAGTCGGAAGCCTACATATTCAATGGCCGGCACCGCAAAAACACATTTGCTGCCGTTGAGGGTTAAACTGTGCTTGGCTAGGGCTTTGAACACACTTTGAAGACGACTGTCATGGATAGCAGTAGTAGCACCATGCACCACTACATCATCAAGGTAAATAACCACACCTGGTATACCTGCCAGCACTGAGGTCATGACCTTTTGAAAGCAGGAAGGGGCGGAGCTAAGGCCAAACGGCATCCTCGTATAGCGGAAAACACCGAGGTGTGTAACGAAGGCCGTTAGGTTTCTGCTTTCAGGGTGGAGGGGCACCTGGAGATAGCCCTCTCTGAGATCCAGTTTTGAAAAGACAGTGGAGCCGTGAAATTGTGCCGTGAGCTCCTCAGACGTAGGCAACGGGTATCTGTCTGGGATGACTGCTTTGTTTACTGCGCGGAGGTCCACACAGATGCGCAGAGCCCCTGTTTTCTTTTTGACCACAACCAAATTCGAAATCCATTGTGAAGCATCAACCGGCTCGATGATACCGGCATCCAGCAGCCGCTGCAGCTCAACAGACACTCCATCCCTCAGGGCCAGTGGAATACGGCGCAGTGGCTGGACGACTGGAGTCACAGAGGAGTCAATGAGGGGTTGATGCGCGAAGGCAGACAGACAGCCCATCCCTTCAAACAGTGATGACCACTTCTGATGCGGCCCGGCAGCGACAGTCATGATGGCAGCCCCCCCTGTGTCAATGAGTGAAAATCCCAATGCCATGAACAGATCCAGCCCCATTAAATTCGCCCCTCGTCGGGCCACATTGAAAACAAAGGATGGCAAGACCCTAGTGCCATAGCTAACAGTCACTGTGATGGACCCCAACAGGTCAATTTTTGAGTCACCATATCCGTGTAGGACAGCAGTGGGCGTAGACAGTGGACAGAAATGGAAGAACTTATGGTATGTACTGGCATTCAGGAGGGAGACACTTGCGCCTGTGTCTAACAGCAGGGGAATACACACTGTGTTTATATTCACTGTACATGACTTGAACTGCATGGGCCCCGATGTTACATGGCGAATTATGGTGGGTGAACCACGGGGAGTGTGTCCATCCGACCTGGAGGGGGCAGAGCGGCACATTTTTGCGAAGTGATTTTTTCTTCCACAGTTACGACATGTTTGGTTATTAGCTGGACAGTGCTGGGCTCTGGTGGCATGTGTGTTTGATCCACAGTTACCACATGAAAGCTGCCTTTGACGCTGGCGCGGCCCTTGTTGTCTTGTGAGATGCATGACCGAGTCTGGGGCTGTGTCTGGTACATCCAACTCAGCGTTAGATGGCTGCTGCTGTTGCTGCTCATGTGACTGTGCACTTATGCGTACTGCTTGGCTTAATGATGATTCTGTCCGTGTTAATTTAGCTGCACATTCAGCTGCACTTTCAATTTGGAATGCAATGGCAACAGCCCTTCCTAGTGTCAAATCATCTGATTCGAGTAGTAACGTCTCCCTGATTTTAGACTGTGTAGTGTGCTCAATCAGCTGATCACGTATCATCTCGTCCGTCAACGCGCCAAATTTGCAATGGCTGGCTAAACCTTTCAGGTTGGAAACGTACTGATGGACAGACTCACCCGGGAGTTGATGTCGTTGTCTAAACATAAACCGTCTCAATAAAGCACTCTGTGGAGCAGCAAACTGGTCTTTTAAAAGTTTAACTGTCTCTGCATAGTTTGTATCTGTCCCGTTGCCAGTTAACGTCTCCAGTACGCGTTGTCCCTCGACTCCTAAACAGTGCTTCAGCAAAGCTGTTTTCCGAACTGCACTTACGTCGGCTAGTCCCGTAGCTTGAAGGTACGTTTCAAAAGACTGATGCCAGCGATTCCATGGTATTGTGGGCTCACCGGGAAGTGCGAGGAAAGGAGGTGGAGGAGGAAGAGAAAATTCAGCCATCCTTGTCGCCAAATGTTGTGTATAAAAAGGACGCTGGACAAGAGGTTAATGCATACAACTCACTTTACTTTTAGAAATAACGGAACTGCCACTTCAGACCAAAACAGCTGCATACTCCACATGCATCAAGGCATTACTAAACGAACACAGATTAACTTGTCCTGAACGGACATAACAGTATGTAAAATGTTCTCTAAAAACAGATTATTGTGAATGCGGCAACATTTTAGCATGTTGGTTGTTGTTGTACGTATCATGGCCGTTGAGAAATTAAATGTCCAGTGAGTGGGTCACAAACTGCCAGATTTAAAGTGTATTTAATCATTAATCACAACTATGCAGTGTTTTTTAACCACATAATGTTTATTTTAGGTGTCAGAAATTTAAATACACAAGTATTAGCAAAACGATAAAAAATGCACACTGATGTCTATGGAAGCGGTAATAATCCATTAAATTATAATATGACTAAGTGTTTTATTGATATCAGAAACACATTGTGTATGTAACAATAAAGTTCACTATTCTTCTCCCAGTTCACCGGCCACTTGCTTTCATGTAATTCAGGAGAAATGGATGAATTTTAATTTCAATACATCTGGCTGCAGAAAATAGGCTAAGCATTTAATAATTGATTATCTGCCAAGTTTTTTCTTTTTTTTTCTTTTTTTGGCATTGATGGTTCCATGAAGAACCTAACATCCATGGAACCTTTTCATTGCTCAAAAAGTTATTTATCGTAGAACAAGATTCTTTATATTTTTGAATGGTTGAAAGGTTCTTTGGGGAACCCAAAATGGTTCTTCTATGGCATCGCTGTGAAAACACCCTTTTGGAACCTTTATTTTTTTAGAATGTGCAATTATAATTAATGTGAAAATGTGTTGGGGTTTTAATCCTACTAATGTAATGTAAACTGAAGTGAATTGTATAGGTAGGTCATTGAGCCTATAAATGGCAAAAAAATATAGTATGTCATTCTAAACATTCAATAAGGAACGTAAAATGTAAATGAGATGAGAAGGTGATGTCCAGAAACTGGAGTGAGATGATAACAGGATGGGGAAGGGTGAAATTGATTGATGTTCATGTGCAGTAGGTGACCAGGTAGGGTTGAGTCAAAGGTGAAAGGTCACACGGCTGTTACAGATAAGACAAGAAGCGCTGAGGTTGAGTGAAAGGCCAATCTTATGCTTGAAAACTACACACAGACATAATAAAACACATTTACGCTAATGCTAATGGCTAAATCACATTAATCCAAGACGAAACCACACAAAAAATCTTTAGATACATTGCGCCACATTGCCGCTTCACTCACAAACAACACACAATAAGCTTCACGCCACACACAGATGCGCAACAATGCCAAATAGAGTAATAAGCTATAGCACAATACTGTAGCCTATATTACAGCACAATGCAATAATCACAAAACGACAATATAGGGAAGACGCTGACAAGACGTGCGTTTATGAGAGTATTGGAGTGTTTAAGTGTGTGTGTGTATACAAAGCGAGAGGTTTAGCAGGATGAGTAAGATGCGGTATTGTTTGTCCCGACTGGCGGGCGTTGCTGCTGAAAAGGCGTCGTGCTAGCATCCCGCGGGCTAGTGCCAGACATCAACAATCGCACTTCAATCGCTCAGCACTGATCCAGCGTGCAGACAGTACTTAATCATCTGCTCTTAACGCAGGCATACTACTAACACACACGCCTGAGGAAACAGCTGAGCTCTGGGTTAAAAAGCAGCACTACAGCCACCAGTATAAAGGGCCTGTTGGCAGAGTGATTCATGCATTTAGCCAAAACGCATTACATTTGTCTCATGTCTTCAACTGAGTTTTACACGTCTTTTCGATGTTTCAGACGGCTTTGCACCGATACGACTGCCCGTAACACCAATTCCTCCAGTTAAATTTACATATCCTCCTCAGAGTTACAACGCATTTGCAATCCGACATAATGACTTCATTAGTCTGTCACTAGAATGTCCCGTGCTGACGTGTATACAGGAAGATATATCTCACTATTCAATGTATATTTAGCACATGACCACGGCACGATGGCAAACCAAATAAGACTTAGAACAATATTTTCTATATGCTATGCAATCAGAACAGACATGTGACGTGTGTGTGTGTGTGTGTGTGTGTGTGTGTGTGTGTGTGTGTGTGTGTGTGTGTGTGTGTGTGTGTGTGTGTGTGTGTGTGTGTGTGTGTGTGTGTGTGTGTGTGTGTGTGTTAGATAGAGGATGGATGGATGGATGGATAGCGGGATTTGAAAACCATTTCTGCTCTTTTGTTTTGAGTAATGGTTCACAACATGGGATGCTGGTGTGCTGGTTTGCCCTCAACAGGCTTTTTAAAATGAGCTTAACCAGCAAAAAAAAAAAAAAACGCTAAAAAATCATAATGTTGGACTAGTTTTACCAGATAGACCAGCATGAATTAGCAAACACCAGCATAGACATTCAAACTGGTCTTTTCAAAAAAGGACAAAAGGAGACACCTTGGAAAGACAATTCATACAAGTCAAATATTTAACCTATGTAATTCTATATATCAAATGCAATTTTGCATCTCACAATGTGACTTTCTCGAATTTAGACCTTGGTATGTAAGTGTTTAGTTAATCAATGTATCCCCTAGTTCATATAGTGATTTGCTAGGCACAGTTAGTCGAATCTAAGATGTCATCTTTGTGACCGAATCAACAATTGGTAAATCTTTGATCACTGGTAATTTCATCTCTAATTATTTGAACTGATAGCCTGAAAAATTAAACTGATTATGTGTTCATACAGGTGGCATCGACCTGATACGAGTGCCAAGAAGAAATATCAGTTCATCTTTAATCAAAACATTAATATTCAGATGAAAGGACTGGGAGGGAAAGGGGAGAGCATTGGGTTTTCCATATAAGAAAATGTGAGGGATAAAATAAGAGAAGATGGACAGAGAGGCAGTAGGTGGATGATAAAAGCTTGCCCTGCCGCTCAGGGATTTGACTCTCTCTTTTCCCAAATGTCAGCAGACATCTGTTTCATATTTATGATTATTATCCTCCCCTCCCTGCAAGCCGGTTAACACTTAAATGATTCTATCACTTTGCAGGGTCGCCCGCTGCCTTATACTGCATAATTTATGAAGCTAATCTGTCAGTTAAAAAAAAAACAGAGCCAGCAAAAGGGAAGATTTTATGCCAGATGAAGTGTGTAAGTGCTGTAAAATATTCTTCTGGGAGCTGAGTTAAATGCCTGTTACTGTAAGAGCTATCATGATGGAATTAAAAATGGAAGCGTGAGAACTCAATTGGATGGTCACATTAAGTGGACTTAAATTTTGTGAGTAAAGTGAATCGCTGGATGAAGCCGACGGTGTCCTCTCTTTACATCCTAAATTTCTAAACCTAATATGGATTGAATCAGCCGTTTCGGGGTGTTTGACTTCTTCAGTTGTTTTTATGTTCCAGGGGATTCCAGCCTTTTTTTAATTTTCTCAGCTATATGAAGATCACATTAACATTTTCTTGAAATACTTTTCAAGAACTTTTTGTGTACAGATAAACTATGATAAGCTAATAAGGGCTGTCAAAATTAACACATGCAATAATTTTTCTTTAGTTTAATGTGTTAAAAAATATTAAACGCAAATAACGCAGCATCCATTTTTTCCTGTCATTGTTTGGATAGTGTTACAATATATGACCCCGCTCTTATTCATAGAAATGCTTTTAAACTATTCAAAAGAAAAAAGGAGTGCATGTCTGCGAATCTCCTGTCTATGTGACACACACACGACTCATGCGAACAGACAGTGCTTGACTAGACAAAAACACACAATTATGCCAAAATGCCTGTTTTGTCGAGTAAAGCACAGTCTTAAATGAGTTGAATGAAGTCTTAAATGAATGTAAAGAGTTGTGAGAAAATGAATTTCAGATCCAAATGATGTGTGTCGGGTCTTAAAGTGACAGCAGCCTATTAAACCTGTTGCCGTTTGTCATTAAGGATAATCAAAGAACAAAAGAAAAAGAGAAAACTATTTACTACTACTACTATTACTTGACTAACTTTTGTAGCTTTAATAAGGATTAAGGTATATTTAATTTATAATATATTTAGTGAAGGCTGATAACTTTATTCAATGTATGTATATGTCCTACCTGTTAGACCTACCTAAAAAGAATAAAACACTGTTTACACAAGGTTACATGGGTCAAAAAGAAAAGAAAAAAAAAACTTTTGAAACCGTTTTTGAGCATTTTTGACAGGGCAAGTAAACATCTGACTAGGCCAATAGGAAAAAAATGACCCTTGATTTATTGAAGGAAATAGGTATACATTTATTATAATGGGTTTATGTAAAGATTGTTTTAAGTTCACTTACATTAAAACTGGAAATTTTTAAAGCCTAATAAATGTCAAAATCTATAGCTTTCCATAATGCTGAATGGCTATAATTAATGGCTAAAATTGAGAATAAAATAAATTACAGAGAGACATCAGTAGCGATATTATCAATGAGGCCTATGTAGCTTAATAAAAAGATGGTTTAAACCAACCCTGAACCCTTACTATCAGTAACAATAGTGTCCAATAACAAAGCTGCACTTAGAGAACACCGCAAAATGTTATTATGGATGTTAATAACTTCAAAAATCCCTCCAATTATGCACTCAATTATCTGAGATCCCCACTCAGGTCATCTTGATTTCAAAATCAGCAATTGTATCTTATCACTTCTTTGAGATTTCTACATCTCTCTTGCTCCAGGATGAAGAAAGTGTGTAAACATCAAGGATAAAACCTCCACCATTGTCTTCGCATTTGTTTGCGATTTTACGCCAAAAACGTGACACAAAATGCTGCCCTCATCCCTGCACCGTCCGTTCAATCCGTCATTACACCTCCGTCCTTCCATCCTTCAGTCCTGACGCGTTAGCCGCCCCTCCCCGCGCGCGCGGCATCCCAATCCGCACCCCGTAAGCGTTATTATGAAAAGTACACAGTTTCGATAGAGTGCCCCCTCTGACATTTCCCACTTATTAGCTAGTTTTCATACAGGCTTCAATCAACCTTCCTAATCCTCACAGGGGCAAGAGCAGTTTTAATTCACCGATCGACCGATAAGCCAAGCGCAAGCGAATGAGCGCCTGCCATAGCAATGCAGGCCTGAGAAAGAAAAGAAAAAAAAACGCAAGAGAGAGAGACAGGGAGAGAGAGAGAGAGAAAATGATTTACACATAGATGAATCGTGCTTACAAGATGGAACCCTGGGCATTAGCCGCGGATCTGAATTTCCTATCTGCCTCTCTCTCTCTTTCTGCCCCATTCTTTTTTTTCACTCTCTCTCCTTCTCTTCCACCATTACCCTTGCTGATTGCAATCTTTCAGCGCCATTGGGTCCTGTGCCTGGGTTCTGTTTAATCTGCCTTTAATCCGATAGATTTTAAATATTCCCCCCGCTCCCGCAGACTGGAGGCAATTAACTAGCCTTCTGATGCTCTTCTTATCAGTTGCCTCCTTGTATCTGCGCGAAGCAGCCTCCAGACACTGCCAGACTGACGAATAATACCCGCCATTTACCGCCGAGACCAGCCAACACGCTGCCGCTCCTCTGCATTATAAACAGGTATTTGGTAAACATATCATATACACGCGCACGTAAACACACAAACAACGGCACCCTGCAGATTTCACGTGGCCATGCGTCGGCAAACAAAAAATGCGTTTTAAGTGTAAAGCGCCGTGTCTGTTCAAAATGTACGTAAACGCACTCGTAAATAAACAAGTCTGGATTTTGGGTGTAGATACGTTGAGACAAAACAGTGTTGAACTGTGCATACAGCATTTTGTCTTTTGTTTTTACGAACTGTATGATTGATTGAAGTCTGAAAAAAGGGGTTTATGTTGAAATATACTTGGCTTATGGAGCATATATTTGTGACATGGATCCCAGGTTCAAGCTGGTTCCTGATCCCATTCCACCTCTCTCAATTGTCCAGTCTCTCATGGCTGACTTATAAAAAAAGAAATTGGCTTAAAAATCGGTATGTAAAATGTGCAAAAACATTTGTTTCCAGACGAGTCAACTCCTCTGCATTATAATCATATATACACATGCATGTTAACATGTAAGTTGGATGCAGTGCATATTTGGTGTGCATTTATTACAGAATTGGTTTGTTTGGAGTGTATAGAAGTCAATATGCACAAAAATACAGAAACACATTGATGGAAACGCACAAACCATTTTTGTAAACATTGTTAAACTCGCGTTAAACTGCATGTATGTATGTATATGTATATATATATATATATATATATATATATATATATATATATATATATATATATATATATATATATATATATATATATAATATATAGATATATATATACATATGAATCGTGCATATATATACACATATATGCATATATACACATACATACAGTATATATATATATATAATATATATATATATATATATATATACAATATATATATATATACACACACACATACATATATACTGTATATATATATATATATATATATATATATATATATCACACACTGTATACACATATATATGAATGTAAACAGTTTAACAACGTTTGGATAAAATATTTACACCAATATATTGCTGTTTTTTGGTTTTTTGTCTGGGAAAAACTAGGAAGTTATTTGCATCAGGCAAGTGTATTATCAGCAAGGGTTTTGAGTCGGAATAAACACGGTGATAAACAGGCGAAATACGCCGATAAGACTGAAGAGATTGCGAGGATCTGCTTGACACTCACACAAATGAAATCACAATGATCCAGGTCGGTCTAACACACACACACCACACACTCTTTCTCTCCTCATATCTGCCTATTTCCTTGATTGTTGAGAAACAGGGATAAGATGTTTTAATCATCTTGTTCCTGGGAGGAGTTTGCAGTGACTTATTCTTTGTATCTGCGCTAATGCTGTATATCAGTGATGACAGTATCTATCTCTGTGTCTCACACACACAGGCGCACAAAGAGAGAGTGCACTGGCTCAAGTAAACCTCTGATAAGGATCGGTTAAGAGTTTTATGACATCATCAGACCGTGACAGGTTTTTGGTTCAGGAAAGCCTGCATCTGATTGGTCATTTACACTAATGGTGCCAAAAGATCAATAGATTGGTGCCAAGTACAAGGCCCATCATAAAGGGACACTCTACTCTATCGTACTTTCCATCTCACACACACAATACCCATAAAAAGCTTTTCAGCTATTAGTGGTGTTTGCTAAGCACGTTTTTTTTTACAAACAAATATTTTATATTTTAATGTATTTTAAACACATTTTATTCCTGTGAAATATCAGTATCCTTATTATTATTATTTATCATCATTGATATTGAAAACAGTTTTTTGATAACTGCTTAAAGGTGGGGTATGTGATTCTCTTTTTTGTCCATTTTTTCAAAATAACTTGAAATCCTATTCCTAACCCACTTACAGTGAGTTAGAAGCACTGAAATGAAAATTAAGCAATTTAATCATCTGTGGAACGGGCAGGACTCGAAAAACTCCAGCCAATCATTTCCAAGACCGTCTAGAATCATTGGATAGTAAGTTAGTCAATTAAACGGTTGTCCCATACCCCCCTCCCCCCAGCGCGCGTGACCCAGTCAGGGCCAGCGTTGGAGGAAAAAAAGTAGGACCATTTGAATTGTGTATTTTCAAAATCTGCCGGTCGTTTTCCAAATCACATACCCCACCTTTAATTTTTTTGTGGAAACTGTGATGCATTTTTTTCAGGATTTCTGGATGAAAAGAAAGTTTAAAAAGAGCAGCATTTATATAAAATTAAAATATTTGGTAACATAATGTCTTTACTCTCATTTTTGATGTAATGTGTCTCACCCTTATGTCATTTCAAACCTGTACGACTTTCTGTCTTCTGTAGAAGACAAAAGTTTTTTTTTTACATTTTTTTTTTATGTCCATACTACAACTGACTTTGACTGGATGGATAAAAACAGTTATTCAAAAGCTTCTTCCATGTTCCACAGAAGAAAGAAAGTCATAGTTGGACTTGATGGTGAGAAAACGATGACAGAATTTTTGGGTGAACTATCCCTAACAGTTTCAGTTATGGCTAGACCATTTTTGGTTTTAAAAACTTTCTCTCTCACTCTTGGTGTCATGTTTCATTGCACACATGCCACTTGCCATTAGAATCGAATTCAATTACTGTTACACTAAGCAGATTGGCCACAACCTTTCTATTAACAAGAAAAATACACACACACACACACACACACACACACACACACACACACACACACACACACACACACACACACACACACCACACACACACACTAATACTGAATCCTAGGTTTCCACACATATTTTGATAATGATTTCATGGTATTTGTGTAGAAGTGAATATAGTTTCCCACAAAAGATCAGTGGGGATTTCGTGCACACATAAAAAATGCACATGCAGGCCAAATATAGTTCTTGTAGAGGTTTAGATTAGCCTTTTATACTATGATTTTCTATCAATAACGGGTTACAACCCCATGAAACATACCAAATGTTACAAAAAAAAGTTCAAATGACTTCAAATTTTGACGTCATATCTTATGATGTCGCAATTGCCACTTTGTTTTCTTTGTAATTAACACTTTATAACTCGGTGTGAGGTCAGCCAATCACAATTAGCCTGCCATTAGATGATGCAATAATGTTATTATTGTATAACATCCTATATAACCGTACCATAACCAAACCTTTTAAACTTTATCATTCTGTGTAATGATTAAAAACATTTTACTTAAGCAATAATTATACTTTAAATAATACTTAAAAAAAATTATACTTTAAATTATACTGTAAATAGCTTTTTTTAAGCTATATACTTATCATTTTAACATGCTTTAGTGTTGTTTGCAACTCCTGTTTGCCAAAAATATGTTCGATTTTATCCCGCTACACCCAAAATTTTCCCGTTTCTTCCCATTCCCGCCAGCAAAAGCTCATAGAAAGAGGTCTACGCAAAATTGTTCTATCTCAGTCCGGTAAGATTCTGTTATTCAGCTATTTTATCCAATTTCCACACACAAGACACTTCAGATCTCCAGTTGCAGACTTCTGCGTTTTGTTATTATTAGATTATTATATTTTGCGGGAGCCCACGAGTCATTTCATTCTCCCGCTTCCTGCACTCAAATCGGGATCTTCCATCCCGCATCCACACTCAGCAATTCTGCTTGTGTGTCTAGTGTAAAATGGGCCTTAGCCCTGTGTGATGTTTAATCTTGCAGTTGCGACTTTGTTTTGTAATTGCAACTATAATTGCTACGATGTATCGTCAAATCTTACATTTGCAACTTTTGTTTTCTTTTCGGAATTGCGACTTTAGATTGCACAGTGTTACATTAAATCTGGCAATTGCAATGCTTTTTGTAATTGTGACTTTATGACTCAGTGACGTTAAATCTGTGGGCTACTTGCACATAGCAACCTGACGTCATATCCACAACGGGTAAATACGGCTCGCTCTCTTCCGGTTTGAAGGCGTACATACACAATGTAGACATTTTCCGCCTAATACTAGAAAACAGTACAACATTATAACACGCATATTCTATCAGCCCGGGGTTGTTTATTAGCCTAATGTAAGCTAGCAAACTAACGTAAGGCATAAAGTTTGAGATATATAGACTTACCTTCATATCCGTGGATATATGAAAGGCATACATTTTAAAGCCCTTCTCTCTAATTTGCTGGTAGGTGATTTGGAGGAGGACTTACAAAGGCGATATACGTCCGTTATTGTAAGTTTCGGCAACTCTTGTAAACATCTCATCTCATAGTGTAGAATAGCGCCGGAAAAGACGAGGCCGCATTTCCGGTAAGGAAGTAGTTACATGCAAGGAGCCCATTGCAATGTTTTTTTTTTTTGTAATTGACCCTTCGCAAAGACCCGCCCCCCTTAGTTACTGTCGCTATGTCCGACAAGCTACGCCGCTCATGTTCTCACACAGTGAAAAATACATTGCGGAGCAGAGAGGAGACTCGCTGACAGACAGGACAGACCAGGTTACTTTTCGGTTACTTTTGATATTAAACATAAACAAAGTCTCACCTTTCAAATTTGGTCATTTTTTAAAAGAAATTTAAACAAATACCGTTTTGTGGCTCTTTAATGTGTCGTGACAGATCGGTGTAGAACATCAGTTAAAGCTGCTCGTGATCTGATCATCTCTTCCTTCTAGTTCATTTATAGCATCAAATAAACATGAATAAACATAAGAAGGAATGTTGTTTTAACCGCTGAAAGGCGTCAGTACACTCCGTTTTTCAAGTTCAAATCCTCCCATGTTAATCTAATATCTCTCCTGACTGCTTTGTCGGACAAAATGGCGGATGGCGAAGTATGATTGGTCAGATTACCTGTCAATCAAGCTCCACGCAAAGGGTCAATTGCGACTGAGTTTGAGGTTAAATCTCACAATTGCAATTGTTTTTATTGTGACTTTATTGCTTATAACTGTAGATTATCTCAGAGTGTGACTATATTTCATTATCTTACAATTACTTTTTTTATTTTTTTACTCAGGCAGAAACAGGCCTCCATACTTTTGACCATCCAAACAATTCCCTATGGATAAAATCAAGTCCCATCCTACATTTTTTTCTCATTTTTAGTGTTTCACTCAGAAACGCGTCACATTACTGGAGTCAAATGAGTTTGGAGTGCCATTTCATGTCGATTTTGAGGCACGTTTATCAAAAGCACATTTAAACATCGTATTTTGATCTGTCTCACATCCACAAAGTCACAGAGATTGAAGCGAAAATTGGAAAATCGGGTGGAAAAAGAGACCGAGGCGGGTTTAAACTGGATGTCTAGCCCCTCCACGAGGGTCACTTCAGGAGTGTGGCCCAATTCCACCCCTTCTCATCACCTTTTCATCAGCAACTCTATTTCTCTGTCTCTTCCTCTCTACAAATGACACGGAATCACATAAAAGCATCCCCAAGAGCTTCCTATGTAGCAGCTACAGGTCACACAGACACACGCGCACACACAAAAAGACTTCCAAACGGGAGATGAGCGAGGCAGCCAATCATAATCGCTCGGTCTTATCAGCGTGCACCCCATCAGCGGTGAGGGGTTTGGGGTGTGGGTGCAGAGGGGTGGCGGCAAGGGGGGGGCGTTCTACTGAGAAGCTAAGTCGCCGCGGCGACCGCTAAGCCCGCCGCGGTTCCACTAGCTCGGCGGGGCTGTGTGAGCCCCAGGCGGGATTTGTGACAGCGAAATCACATCAGCCTATGCTGATTAGCCCTCTCTCTCTTCTCTCTCTCTTTTGCTCTCCCCTCCTTCCGATTTACAGAGAGAGAGAAGGGGGAAAAAAACTATCTTACACTGTGCTTTTTAATAGGAAAACGATCGCTATCTGCAAATTGAGTCCCTGCAAACTTTAATAAAGGCTACAGGGTTGAGTGGCATTTTGCATGCTGATTTCAGGCCGATTGGAGGCTTTTTTGATGAGAGAGAGGTTGCCATGGTAAAGCTGCGCTCCCAGCGTTCCAACAAACTGCCATCTCACAGAGCGAGAGCAAAGAACGAAACATTTCCATGTGGAATCTCCATTTTTTTTCTTCTAAAAGTGATTGACTGTTGAATAAGTGAATGTGTGTGAGTGAGTGTGTTGAGCAGGACACATGAGGATATTCTATTTATGGGAGTGAAAAAGTGAACCAGATCATATTCCTGGGTAATATGGCATGTATGGGTAGTATGAGAACATGACATTAGTGTACACTATGGAGGGTATGTAATTATTATCGCAGGACAGGGGAAATGCAATCAAGCAATGAATAGTTTTGTGTCCCCTTGAAAACTACATTGGTATTAGAGTCTATTTATAACAGTGTCTTGCTTTAATGCGATGAACAGCTTTATTTGTATAGATGTTGGATAATCCTAAATACTTTATATGGTCAGAGAGATTTTCCACACGTTTTCATTAGATATAGCGCAGCCATTCTGATGAAATTCAATATTATTCTGCTAAATTAACTCGCAGGATAAATACTCTCATCACAGTGTGTGAGTGTGAGAGAGAAACTGAAAATTGGAGTAATGGCTGCTGCCATCACAAGAATACATTACATTTTTAAATATAGTAAAATACAAAACGGTTATTGTAAATTTTAAAATATGTCACAATATTTCAAAATTTTATACTTTTTATATTGTATCATAATTAGTCTAAGGTTGATAAATACTTGAATGATTTGTTAAAACAACCAAATAATAAGTGTCATTTAGGCCTACTTGCTAATTAAACTTTGTTGGTTCCTCTGGTTATCCAATTGCCTGTGCAGTCAAGGTTACGTCAGTGTCAAGTAAAGTCCTTCCAGAGTTCATTTTATTTCTTTAATTGTTTCTTTACAGTGATGAATCCTAAAACAAGGAAGACCATATAAGCTATTGTGTATGTTTGTGTTGCAACTATGCATACAGATATATTGTGCACTCACAAAGACAAAAATAAATATATTCTTTGAAATTTTTGAATTCATTGAACTACACACAATGTATCTGCAAACTCTCTCACAAACACACAACAGCACACACAAACACTCTTAGTACATACCTCTGAACTAAGCTGTATTACACTTACAGCCCTAAAGGTGAGTAAGGCTTCTTCACTCTGCCAGATGAGCAAAACGTGTGTGTGTGTGTGTGTGTGTGTGTGTGTGTGTGTGTGTGTGTGTGTGTGTGTGTGTGTTGTGTGTGTGTGTGTGTGTGTGTGTGTGTGTGTGTGTGTGTGTGTGTGTGTGTGTGTGTGTGGTGTAGTTCTCCTGAGATCTTCTCATAGGGCATGGCGCCAATGTCTGGCACAGGAGAGTGCCCGCTGCCTGCCACTCCATGCCACCCAACCCCCCTTCACCTAAAGGCACTGCGACATGTGAGCCAATCAGATCTCAGATCATGGAGGGGGGTGTGGCCACATCAAGGGGCTTTGTAAATCGATCTGATAGGGGGATGACTCAAGCACCACATATGAAGAGACCTAACAAAAAAACAAAAAAATCATTTCTATTCATTGAGTTTAGAAACATGTGTATCTTTTGCTACCTTAAAGTCCTCCGGCAAAGTTTCAAACTACAAGTTGGAAAATAATCATTTCAATTAGGACTGGGTGATATGGCCAAAAGTTTAATCACAATATTTTTTTCCCATGTATTGATATTTATCAAGATATTCATTTCATACCATTAATGGGAAATGAAATGCACTCCACACTGTTAAAAAAAAAAGCCTATTTCAACTTAAAGTTCAGTTGCTGCTTATTTTTGTTTTTTAAACTGACTTTAAAAATCAAGCTGAATCTAGTATTCATAGATTTCATGTGACGTCACACAGTGGAGCGGCCGCCATTTGTAGGACCGAATTGCAACATGCCGTCTATCTGCTGTGCTGTAAACTGTGATAATAGGGCATAACTGGGGCATTTAATACAACACTAAATCATAAATCAGATATACTATACAACAGTGTTGTGCCTGAACGTGTTCAATTAACGATAGTTCATGAACTCGTTCATATTTTGGGCGAACGTGAACTGAACGTACTGAATTACTGCCTGATGAACGTTACTGTGAACGCACGCTCGCTCAGTTTAACTTCGTTCGGGTGCCAGATTTCTATATAGCCTTCCAGGCGAAAACCCGGCTATAAAACACCGTAAACAGGCCTTAATAGCTAAAAAAAACACCCAATCTGGCAACATCAGCCACAGCCACAAGACTGTGCGGTGTGCGCGAGTCACGAACACAGTTTCTGCACCACTGATCCAGAGTCAACAAGCACTTTGATCACTTGATTTCAAAAACAACACATTTCAGCGTGCTAGATCACCTCTTATTTTACCTTTATTTATTTGTATTGGTACATCCGTGCCACGAGATGTTTCAAAAGTGGTGGGGACAGGGAGAGGGATAGTGTAGATGTAAATGTCAGCAAACGTAAAATTTGGCAAGTTTTTACTAGACTTTAGTGGAGTCAGCAGTTCGTTTAACAGTAAATACGGATCTATACCTAAAGTATCTATTTTATTTAAATACCGTTGCTTTTCATCTGTGCTATTTAAGTGTGCAACATCTTTCCGATCAACAGGGAGAGATTATGCGATTTAACGCAAAGGTCCTAAAGATGGCGGCCACAACAAAAAAGTCACGTGACTGAAATGGATAGCTTGGATAGCTTATAAAAAAGTTGAAATTACTTAAATTATATTGATGAGTCAAAGTAATGTAGAAACATGTGGTGTCATGATGACTTGAGTATATAATTTTTACAGTACATGTTTGTTTGACAACAAGAATTAATGTTTTAATTTAGGGCCCCATTATTTTTTTTAATTTTAATTTTTTTTTTTTTTTCATAAACCATTAACTTGAGGACGATGGAACTGGAAGTTCAAAAATAAACCTGTTTCTGGGTTTGGGCCTTCAAAAATATGTCAACCCTGCTGTACTCTAGCCTCGTGAGACCATCCTGATCTCGCGAGCTTTCAAGGTTTCACTCGCAGATCAGCCTGGATACTTTCCGTTAAAGAAAATTTGGGAGCAGTTCACCAAACGAACGTCCAATCAGCGTTGGCTTTGAGGCAGGTTGAGGTGTCTAAAGAACATGGCGGCTTCAGTTATTTGTAAATTGTAGTTACATAAACGGCAAATATCCTTTGCCGACATGTTGCTTATTTGCTGAGCTAACGAGCCTTTACCTGCAGCAGCAAGAGTAGCCTGGCTTGTGGTTTTGTGTTTTCGTCGTAGCTCTGTTAGTACGTCATATGCTTCATTGATCTGATTGGTTGATTTGGCCCGTCTATCACCAACATAGGCCAATCAGCTAACCAGTATTTTCGCCCCTTACCAAAACTACTTCAACGGAAGGTTTCCAGATGGATATGCGGAGCAAATCCATCTGGCGGAGTCAGGTTAGCTGTACTCTATTTAATCAATCTTTTAAAATGTAAACAAATGAAAATATAACCATTTATTTAAAAACAAATATAATAATAATTAAACCGGTCTGGGTTGTTATTATTATTATTGTAACCATTATTATCCCAGGAAAGAAAGACATTAAACATTGAGATTAAAAATCTCTTTTGCAAGAGCGTCCTGGCCAAGATTATCAGCACACAACTCACGTGGGTTTAACAAATAACATTCATCCATACATATAGAGAAAAAACACAGGCAAATTTTAAATAAAATAAGTAAATCAATACAGAAGTCAGGCAAAGTATTCTGTCTCCAAGACTTTCCAAATCACTTTAAAAATATCCAATGAAACCAATGGATATGGTGGGCGCCCCTGGTCGAAGATGCGCTTGCAAGCCATCTCGTACATGGTGCAGAATTCTTGTGGAAGGCTCCAACCTTGCCATCTAGGCCTTGCCAGACACTATCTAAACTCGTGGGCAAGGCATATGTGGCAGAGCCTTGCACACCATATTTGTGTTGCAGGCTTATCAAGCTGACCATCTAACGGATCTTGATTTGAACGAGGGAGTACATCAGTACGCAATCCTGGAGCTCCGCAACATGACCGATTGTGGCCTCTGTGCTACCAAGCAAAGTGGTCCGAAGTGTGGGCCGCTCGGTTGGTGCCATGGCAGCTACAGAGAGGTATTTATGGCTTAACCTCTTGGGGCTCAAGGAGAAGGAAAGAGCTTTTCTTCTTTACGCTCTGGTGATACCTACTGGACTTTTTCTCACCGCTGTTGAGATAGAAGTACAAGGAGGCAAAGGTTAAGTCAGCAGCGTTAGAGTGGTACATGCCGTGTCACGGGCAAGGTCTTACATCCCTCTCTTCTGACCGTTACTTGCCCCAGCTGGAGACAGGGTCAGAAGGAAAGTGTTGCTGCCCACGCCCAGCCTCCGAGTAGTCAGGACTGTTCGGCCAGACATAAAAAGCCAAACCCTTAGAGCCCTCTTTAAACACCATTCACTTGCATTAGATGGATCCTGGAAAGTTTTTCTTATTATCTCTTCAGCTGAGGAAAGAAAGTCATGTATATCTTGAATGGCCTTGGGGTGAGTAAATAATCAGGAAGTTTTCAATTTTGGGTAAACAATTCATTTAGGGTTTGAGACTTTCTTATAACTGGTTGTTTTTATGATGGTGAGAAGTTAAAAATATCAATAAGAAACACAGTTTGGCATAAAAAAAAAGATGGGGAGCCATTACCAAAGTATCCCAAACATTCCAACCCAGCAACTAACAAACAATCGTGAGTTTGTAGCAGGACTTTCAGTTTGAAATGACACACTTTTGCTTTAAAGAACTAAGTGGAATCGGAACCAAAATTGATTAATTGAAAGGCAAAGGGCACAATTACAAATTCAACATGTTTAATAGCAATTAGCAACAACCATGATTCTTCGAATGATACGCCCTAACTCATAAATCCAGGGCTTAAAGTCCCCGTGAACCGGAAGTTGCAAACGACTTTTCTCCAGTGCTGTGACGTAAACGGAATACTAAATGAGGCAAAATAGTGAGCGTGGCTTTTTTTTCCAACTAGCACCTGATTGGATCTAGAAAAATGCACCTCCTCGCCATCTCTCCTTTCACCCGTTGTGTGCCTGTCTACTGTCAGTTGGAGGGGCATGGTTACGGATGTTAAGCAGACACCCAAACCGTCAAGCCTACGTCATCGGGCAAGGTCCTCCAATGCAGAGGGGAGGGGCATTTTCAGAATTTGATTAAAGGTGCCCTAGAATGGTTTTTTAAATTATTTTATAATGTTTCCTGGGTTGCCCTTATAATGTTAGTATGTTTTTTTAGATCAAAAATAGTCATAATTTAGAAATAAAAGGCATTTTTCCTAGCCTGATTTTAGTCTCTGATTTGAACACTCTGTTTGAAGGGGCGTGTCTGCTGTGAGAACCGGCCACTGCTGTGATTGGCTGACATGCTTGCATATGAAATATGACATGTGAAACTCTCTCGAATACTTTCACTACAGCTTTTATATACGTTTTAACCATTACAGCTATCGTGATTAACGAATCGTGAGATGTTTTTAAAGTATTCAAATCTATTTCCATCACATAAAATGTTGCTTTGATGTACATTGAGCAAGCAGATGACAGTTTGTTGATCGCGAGACAACGCAGTTTCTCTCTCTCATGCTTTCACCAATGCAAACGATGTACATACAGTAAGAGCTTCGTTGGCAGTGTAACAGCGTCAGATTTCATAACGAGTTTGGCAAGAGAGATAAACTTGCGCTGTGTGGATTGTTCTTTGACCACTTTCTGTATAGTTTATTCACTGAGAATTAGCCTATTTAACGTTGGTTATGTAGCAGCTAGGCTAGTTACTTGGGAGTTTGCTATTGCGCTGGGTCTAACACAGTGTAAATTATCTTTAATAAAATCACTACTTACCGGTTGCGGGAATATAGTTGGAATTACCCCCTTCTTCAGTTTGAGACGCTGAGAGAAGCTTGATATTGTCCGTGGTTCGAAAATAAGTCCGTGGTGAAATGGGCAGAGCAAACTAACAACTAACAACAACGAATTAAACTGTTGCGGTATCCGATTATATATAAACATCATCCACGCCTGTTGACATTTCTTTTCTGTGGGAAGGGTATGAAAAGTCCTCACATTCCCTGCACAGCCTGTAACACAGCATTTATTTCCATGATCTGCCATTTTCTCTCTGATCCTCGCTTGTCCCGATGACTCGGCTGCGCAGTTCCGCCTGGCATTGAACATGGGCTGGCTTATGCAAATCTTTGGAGGCGTGATCCCCGACAGTTGCGTCACTGTCGGTATTATGTGGAGATTCGCCTGTTTTTCAGGGGTGTTTTTTAAAAACGAGATTTAAATAAGAAGGAAAAAACAATGGTGTTTGAGACTCACTGTATGTCATGTCCATGTACTGAACTCTTGTTATTTAACTATGCCAACATAAATTCAATTTCACATTCTAGGGCACCTTTAAAGATCACGAAGCCAAAAATTTTGTTTGTGTAGATTGACTTGCATGGATGAATTGTTCACTACAAAACGATCAATTTAGGCAAACAAAGTAAGTATGTTCAATTTTGATTTCATGGGGACTTTAAAGGAAATCCAACTTATAATTATGGTATTGTGTTACTATTCAAGTGCACTCATCTTATATACTCAGACATGACTTGAAGGCAGTTTGTGTGTGAAAGCAGACCAGAATGTATTGAAATTTGAAAGGGTATGTGAGATGTATTGCTAGCAGTTTTTTTCCCCCTAAATATAGAGTTCAATACATTTAGTGCTACTGTAAGAGCATGCCCTGAATTGGATTGAATTATTGGGAGGAAGCAGAGAGGGATGGGGTGGTGGGGGGTGCGCGAATAAACGAGTGAAAAGAAAAATAGAGCCCTGTTCGCTGGAAAATGAAGGTCTGAGCGTGGGAGAAATGCCTTTTGGACTAGTCACTGTTAAAACTCGCAAATGTGCTCAGAGCGATGATTTGTGATGATGTCTTTCTGCAGCACACACACACACACGTCCATCTCAATGGATTGAGAATTGCCAAGAGTGGTGTTCCGAGTTAGTCTCATTCTCACATTTGGTCATAGCTGACATAACTTCAACCGTTAAATAGCATGTGCAGTCAAGTCCTATGTCTAAAACAGCGCCAAAACAATGCAAGAAAGATGAAGAGAAAGGAAAGTAGAGTTGAAAGGTAAATACATAGAACTGGGAGTATTTCTTCACAGACATCAGTGGTGACTGCTTGAAGAGATCCCATGGGAAGCACAGCTTTCCCTAAAATTTCACACAAATTTTATATGAGGGTTGTACCTTGAAAGCGTTTCACCGCACTCACGATAAACAAGGTGCCAGACAGACAAAACTAAATAACTCAAAAAATAAATAAATAAACTGTCCGCACACTTGAATCCTTTAGAGCAAATTTAATCGCCAAGCTTTCGGTCATGCCCTGAGGATGGTCTTTTGACCGAAAGCTTGGCGATTAAATTTGCTCTAAAGGATTCAAGTGTGCGGACAGTTTATTTATTTATTTTATGAGGGTTGTACCAAAATTTTAGGTACCAAATATTTTCGTCCGAAACAGCTATTTTTCAGGCCGAAATTACTGACCGAAACATATGTTTATTTAGCAAGCCACATTTTCACCTATTTCGTCTCAAAGTCTCAACTTTAAAATTCTGTCTATATAAAAATAGTCAAACAATAAATGTAGATTTAGCGCTCTTTATGACAAATTGCTGTAGCGAATTTGAAGTGGCAGTGAGGATCAAACACACATGAACCGAACTACAGCATGAAATAAACGGGTGAACACCAGAAGGTATGCTGAAAGATGAATCCTGTCTCATGTAATCGCTCAATCAGTGTTTCAACCGGGGAAAGACATCAACAATACAGCTTGTAGGCTATAACGTCATTTAACATTACATTTACCTCAAGAAAGCTATTCAAATGTCCATAAAATCATTAGTTAGCTAGAAATAAACAACACTAAGATCATTTTGTTACATATATGCACTGTATTACATTAGCATTATATTTTTTACTTAATGTACTTATGTATGTTTGAATCAATTTGTCATGAAATTTACGTGTGTTATTACAGTTTATTGTCATTTAAATGTGTATATTTCACCAACCAACTGCAGTAGAAACAATTCTGTAATTAAAAAGCTGATATAAAAACTGCCTTACGTGCAATTTAGATGTTACAACTTAGTTATAGCTATTGGAGTGTTTATTATTAAATAAGTTCAAATCCTTAGTTGATTATTAATTTATTATTTATTTTCAGTTTACGGCCAAGTGCACATATATAAACACACCTGCGTACACATTTAGCCAGTGATAAGTGACATCTCGCTTTCCCAATATTGAACAGCACCAGTCGCCACTGGTACAACACACACACACACACACACACACACACACACACACACACACACACACACACACACACACACACACACACACACACACACACACACACACACACACACAGGCCCAGGACCCCTGTCCCTCTTGAGGCCTTCTGCAGGCCGATAAGATGCTATCAGTTGGCCCTTAAAGCACTTGAGAGCCACTTTAGGAGATCACTGGGGCAATTACCATGAAAAGTAAAAGATACTGCCTATATTGATGTTAGATTAATACTGACCACCTCCCCATTGATTTTTCTTCTTCCTCAAGCACAGTCTTACCCCATTTTAAGTTAGCGGTGATCTGAATTTCTGATGCTAACGTTGTTTTATGGGACAGTCTCTCTCTTACACAGCCACACCTCGATAAACCTTTCGTTTGAGCGCGCTATCTATGGTTTCAGAGGCCGATCTAGAGAGGGAACGCTTCTTATCAGCTGATGTTATTCAATTGTCCCACGCCGATCAGGACCATTAGCGCTTGGTGCTAAATAATGCATCCTGTTTTAAAAGGCCCCTTATCTGGCCCCTGTTTGTTTCTAACATTATTAGTATCGGAAGGGTAATGACAGAAAAAAAGGACGATATGAACTGATTGACAAAGCTGGGACGTCTCAAAAGGACACCGTCCATTTGGGAGGAGACGTCGAGGTTTATCTCATTGTTATTCAAAGGGCAACAATCCACTGGGGGACCCTGGGAGGCGATTTAAATGCGATTCATTTAAGTGTCGCTGATGAATCTACACACACTTTTTCACTATCTCTTGCTCTGTCTTTCTCTTGGACATACAGTCTGTTGCTATGAGACAGACACGATATTCTGGCCTCTGGTCCTTACCAGCCCTTATCGCTGAAATTATGGGATGGCAGAAAGCCATTAAAATTCTGCTTAGGTTTCACTAAAAAGCTGTAACCTTGGTAAATGCTGCATCTTTTTTAAGGTTACCACAAAATCAATCAGATATTGTACAAATATTCACATATATATTGTGGGAATAATAAACTTTACTAATTGGTGGGCCTTCTGAACAGCTAGTCCTGTAAAATTATACTGGTTTAGGGTCATCCTAATCAAATGCATTTATTTGCCAGCCTATTAAGCATCCTGGTGATACCTAGGTCATGGATTTGATTCCCAAAGAAGACATGAGCTCATGAAATGTGTGCCTTGAACATATTTGGTTTAGATGTGTTGTGATTGGTCAACTGCTTCAAGCATGTTTCAGAAATGTCACGTCCCTTACCATAACCACAAGTTTCAACACACTACAAACACAACTCAACCAAGCCTCAGCCTTCTTTTTTTTTCTTTTTTTTTTTTTTTTGCATATGCCTTCGTCTGGAATTATTTAAATGACTAAATGAGGAATATTGTGATGTGTACATTCCTGGAAATCTCAAGACTACAATTGAGGCATTCAGGGAGTTCTGAAACAGTGCTGATATATGACTTCTCTGATATAATGAACAAATTCCATTTAGAGTATACTTTTTACGCACTAAAAGTTGAAAGATTAAACCGACTAGTCAACTTTACTAATCAACTAGTTGGTTGTTGAATGACTTGTGGAACTCATATGCAGTCCATCTTTCATAAATGTACTCTTTTGTTGTTCAAAGAATGTATATGGTTTTGTCATAGGCACTAACAAAATTATAGTCTTCCCGTCTTGTTTCAGTTGGCACAGGTACTTGAAGTTTATTTCCTCTTAAAATTTATGAGTCAGACAGTAAACAAACAAGCTGTTAAGACTCCTGACTTTGATGCAGCGGTATCGGTCATAGGAACAGTTGGCGGCATCAAAGTTAAAATAACATACTACTCCCTCAGGCCTCTGTGTAAGTAAACAGTCTACCTGGATCCACATAAAAAAATTGATGACTAATGATGCACCAGCATATATGTAAGGTACATTTGTAGATCGCCTTTAGCGCTGTTTGTTAAAACAAAAGTAATTTCAAAAAATTGCTCATACTCAGCATTGGTCACAGCAGTTTGGAAATGAAATGTGAGTGGCACTAAAATCCCTAAACCTAACCGATAATGTTAACAAATGCAAACTGCTGATGCAACCAAGCCTTTTTAGCTTGCTTATAGTCTTTGAGCTCTTTTATCAAGACTCGTGTTTCATGGGACTTTTACCTGAGTACTCAGGATAACAAGAGCTACGTATGTTACCAGGCAAGCTACAGAGCAAAGTTTACATGTCAGAAAAGCATTACATATGAAGCTGGTTATGTGATAAAAACATAAAAAATGTTTAGATGTTTATTTATTATTTATTTATTTTAAAAATCATGCACTATGGTACAAGTTTAACATCATAGCATAGTATTGTGAAAGGAACAATATACAGGTGTTGGTCATATAATTAGAATATAATCAAAAAGTTGATTTAATTCAGTAATTCCATTCAAAAAGTGAAACTTGGATATTATATTCATTCATTACACACAGATGATATTTCAGATGTTTATTTAATTTAATTGTGATGATTAAAACTGACAACTAATGAAAATCCTAAATTCAGTATCTCCGAAAATTTTTATATTACTTAAGACCAATACAAAAAAAAAGGATTTTTAGAAATGTTGGCCAACTGACAAGTATGAACATGAAAAGTATGAGCATGTACAGCACTCAATACTTAGTTGGGGCTCCTTTTGCCTGAATTACTGCAGCAATGCGGCGTGGCATGGAGTCGATCAGTCTGTGGCACTGCTCAGGTGTTATGAGAGCCCAGGTTGCTCTGATAGTGGCCTTCAGCTCTCCTGCATTGTTGGGTCTGGCGTATCGCATCTTCCTCTTTTGTTTCACAATCCTCTCCAGGGTGCGGTTATCCCTATTGCTTGTACACTTTTTTCTACCACATCTTTTCCTTCCCTTCGCCTCTCTATTTGATGTGCTTGGACACAGAGCTCTGTGAACAGCCAGCCTCTTTAGCAATGACCTTTTTTGTCTTGCTCCTTTCTGCAAGATGTCAATGGTTGTCTTTTGGACAGCTGTCAAGTCAGCAGTCTTCCCCATGATTGTGTAGCCTACAGAACTAGACTGAGAGACCATTTAAATGCCTTTGCAGGTGTTTTGAGTTAATTAGCTGATTGTTTCGAGTGTTGGACCAGGTGTCTTTTCACAATATTCAAATTTTCTGAGATACTGATTTTGGGGTTTTCATTAGTTGTCAGTTATAATCATCAAAATTAAAAGGAATGAACACTTGAAATATATCAGTCTGTGTGTAATGAATGAATATAATATCCAAATTTCACTTTTTGAATAGAAATAAACTTTTTATGATATTCTAATTATATGACCAGCACCTGTAAGTAATAAGAGATAAGTATTTTTTAATCTATAATCTGCTCCGTAACCATAATTTGAGTGACAAGATGTTATATTGAAGTTGTGTTTATTTCAGGTGGAAAGTGCAGTGAATGTTTAGGCATATGTTTTTAGTTTTGCTATAATGTACGTAGTGGCACGTTTTTCCCAGTGTGCCTATGTTGATTAAAATCCCAAAGCAAAGGCTTAACAGAATATAATAGGTAATTGGCCATGGGTTCTTTTGACTTGACAAGAAAGCAACCATCTAGCAACGACTTAGAACACCTTAACAACTACCTAGCAATGCCCTGGTGATCACCTTAATATCGTGGCACCACTATGCACCAATAAAAGTTCTTTAGAAAATGTAAAAATCTAGTTGATTTTTTGATCTGTAAGATGATTCTTTGAAACACAGAAGACATTTAGTCAGGGCAACCGCACAAACATGATTGTTACAAGCGTGTGTGTGTGTGTGTGAAAGAACGAGAAATGCCAGCTAACTGTTTGTCTTTTCCATTTGAAGCTGGCAGCAGCATCAGTTACAGATCCCGTCCATAATCCATCTGTGTCCCGCTCACCCTTCTCAGTGTAATCAGGGCACTAATTCAAATTTGGGAGGAAGACAATCCGTGACGGACGTTTTTTGTGCAACTCCAAGTGGCGTCCCCCATGACCGACGGAAATGTGGTGCAAAAACTGTCTAAAGGAGAAATAAAAAGACTGTGAAGTGAAAGAATACCAATGAGCACTTACAGAAAATGTAAAGACATGGGGATAGACAGTGAATTAAAGTTACCCAAGCACTTAGGACTGCCTAATATAAAAGAATACCCCGACTTCTACAAAATCATCACTCTCCACCTCATTTCATCTATCTGCGGAGGAGAATACACCCCAGACGTGTAGAGTAAAATAAAGTAGACTATCCTCCACAGCCCTCAATTATGTGTGGGTGAGAGGTAATAGTGAGGAAGAAGTTTCGGATAAGGTACTGTGCTCCCATGCTTCTTTTCTCTGCCAGCAGCCAGCCACATCTCTGCTGCGGTTTTAGGCAGTGTTGAGTTACGGCTCAGCAAACCACGTTATTGCATTTGCAGCCTCCTTCCTCTCACAAGCCTTCACTGCAGCTAATTAAGACGAGCGTGGACTCATCAGAATCATACGCACCTTACAGAGGAAAGAGAGGGATTCGGAGAAAGAATAGAAAAGAACAATTTTCTTTGTGGACATTATCTGTTATTATCCCATTCATTCTTTCACTTTCGGGTTGATATAGCAACTTGCCTTTGGCTTGAATCCAAGGACGTCTTCGCTGTATTTACTGTTTGACTGCACTGTTGACATCGTCATGCACATCCTCAACAGAAACCCAGGCTAGAATCTATTTTAATACAGGTGACAGCAGCCACCGTTTCCCATAATGGCTTACCGTATGACTACTAAGCCTGGATATTTTTGTCTTTTTGTTTCGTCTGTTGCTCACCTGAAAAACATTTGCAATTGACTATCTTTCCTACGTATATAACGCAACATTTACTACTACTGACTCTGATGAGATTTTTACAATGCAAACCTTGCTGCTATGATAAGGTCTTGCAAATGGTTGCCAGGGTGTTGCTATGTCACTGAAATACTCAGAGTCATTTTTATTGTGTTGCTATGAGGTTCCCATGGTGTTTTCTTGTTAGTAACTTTTTTTTTAGCGTAATGCTCTAAAGTTCCATGGTTCAGGGCGACTGCTGGGGCGCTGCTATGCCGTAGCTAAAGTATTCCGAATGGTTTTTAGTATCTTGCTATCTTCTGAAGATCAAATACCACTCCCACACCCATTTTCATTGGTCAACTCAGTCACACAGTGATCTGTGAAGTTCTATAAAATACTGTTTAGAGTACAGAAATTTCATGGATGGATCAGATTGAGACAAACCTTTATCTATCAGAAATTTTCCAATAATATAGTTAAAGGTTAGGATGTAGGTTAGGAATTAGTAACTAGTATTTGTTTTAGCGCTATGTTGTCAATCAGTACTGTGATTGATATGATCAATGAATTTGTGCCGAATTGTTTTGGGACAAAAAATGTTCGTAATGTTATGTGAGATTGATAGGGCAATGGTGTTCTGGGTGATTCTTTGCATTGACTCATTTGGTAGTCGCTTTTATCAAAAGTTTATATCAGTTATGTATTCCCTGTGAATTTAACAGGAGGGGCCCAAATACTCTTTTGACCAAAAAAAAAAAAACTACAGCCTTATCTATTTTTGTGAAAGCCGTGATTGAAATAAATATCAAAAAACGCTGATCCCTCTTTTAAATACAAGTTTGTTTATTTGTTTAGGTTATTTGGGGGGGGGGGGGTGCTCAGCTTTTCTATCATTGATTTTGCCACGTGAACTTCTGATTGCTTATAGAGAAGTGATAGCAGGTCCTCAAGCTGCATGATGTAAGATATCATTCATTACCGTTCCACGAACAAGAACATTCAGAGTGTTGTAACTTCGTACTAGGGTTTGTTCAAATTAGTATGAGCAATAGTAATAGTGATGATTGCCTTGGCAAACACCACTAATGGCTGGCTGTACTTTATCTTGACATGAGCTGATTGGTTACCGTAACATCTTCATACATTGCTGACTGGCTTCTGTGTCTTTTAACCCATATTGAGCTCCAATTTGATGCAGCTGGCTTCAAGACTTGGATGAACCAATTATGATGTCTACAAAACCTCTACAGCACTCTGTAATTCCACGAAATCCTTTAATGCCAAAACATAAAACACACAGCTATTGTCAACATAAGCCATATGCTTCAATCTCCTGCATAGCCTCTGGCCGTATGATCATTCAGCACTCTTTCAAAAATTAGTCTTCCAACATTGCCGTTCCATTTGCGGTTTGCAAGTGTCTCGAAAGAGGCATGGAAATCCTGTGGGAACCCGAAATGTTTCTGTTTAGAAAGTGATCTAAATTTAAAAATATATCATTAAAATGGAATTGGAAATGTGCTATTACAGCGCAGTCTCTTCCCAAGAAGTCATATATTGACGTCTTGGGACGTCTTTTGACCATACGTCAATATCCGCCTTTTTAGGGTACCCTTAAACGTCGGTTAGATGACGTTATCGGATCCTAACTCTACCCCAGACCTAAACCTACCCCTAAACCTACCCCGTCACCTAACTGACGTTAAAGGTAAATCGTCAGTTGTATGACGTCCCAGGATTGTCATATAACCGACGTTTAAAGCTACCCTAAAAAGGCGGATATTGACGTATGGTCAAAAGACGTCCCAAGACGTCAATATATGACTTCTTGGGATGAGACTGTGTTAGCTATTAACATGGTAATAACATATTAACAACATGTCTGTGCACAATTAGCATTCATAATAAAAAAAATGTAAAAAGTAATGTCTACTGACTGATCACAATTTTAAGGGACATAGGTGTGGTTTAACCAGAAGTTAAAATGAAATATAAGTATTACATATGAGGAACTGACAACCCTTCACTGTAAATGCGAACTAAAAGAAAGGGATACTTGCTTATCACAGGCGTATCTATTTCCTTGATGTTAAGAAGTCTGCGCTAGCAATTTTGAGGGTCACGGATAATCTTGACCTCTTCAATTAGAGAGATATTTTTATAATATATTGATTAGCCTACAATATATGGTTCATATTTCTCATTGTGTCTCATTTTCGGTCTCTCCCCAGGTCAAAATCTAGCAGGCGGGGTTGGGAAAGAAACTGAAGCTCTTTATATAATCGAAATATAAATGCTTCTATTGCTGCCTTCAAGTCTTGCAGGAAAGTTCCTACTCACAATTTTAGACGCTTTTTTTTCCAGGCTTCCACAGAATATGATGGTAAATGTTTAGTCATCTCTTAAATTTGGAAAGTCATTGCAGTCAAATGCAAAGTCAATGCAAGGTATGCATGCTTACTTTAATAATATGTAACAAACTAACTGTGTTTGCTATGCTAAACGTTTAAAGTTAGCCTAAGAGTTAAGACAACACTTCAACTTACTGGAAGCAATTTTTTTTCTTTTCTTTTTTCCTGTAATTTTAAAGTTATATTGAGTATTGAAGTAGGCCAGTTCTTGTAGCAGAGCCCAAAGAGGGCCAGTCTGTTCTTGGGTTTATTCGAAGATAAAACTAGCACCATTAATGTAACACTCTGGTTACTGATAGTGGTTTTAACACAGCTGCTGATGTTCACTGATATACTCAGACCATAGATGCTTCTCGGAAAATGGTTAAAAGAAAGAATTATGCAGAAAGGAGCCCTTAGTTCAGTGAAATGTACATGTATACATCCAGCAAAATCTTACTGACCCACACATATACATATACACAGCAATTTAGGAGAGTGTATTGTGTATGTATGCAGAATCCTACCAATAAATGTCCACCAATATTTAGGAGAAAACTAAAAAAAACTGTTTGAATGTGTCAGGTGTTCCACACACACCTTTACACACTTGGTGCTGGTGGATGGTTAAACCACGTGAGGAAAAAACCTTTACACAGTCCTTTATTAACTTCACCGACAACTCAAACACCTTACCACATCCCCCTACACACACAGACACACACAAACTGCCTTCTCAGAAACTGTTAGTGACACCTGTTCTGTTGTGCAATTTTCCTTAAACACATTTTCAAGTGAAATCACATATATCAACCACAAAAAGACTTAACTGTATAGCATTATTAAGTCCAACTAAGAAATGTCTACATTCCTTCGTCATGTGCAGTAGAACGATATGATTATGATTCTCTTTAAATATCCGATAAGGTGTTTTCGCAGTGATTCCACAGAAGAACCATTTTGGGTTCCCCAAAGAATCTTACATTTAACGTTTTTTTTTTAAATAACCATTTATTTTCTGTGTGAAGAACGTTTTTCACTACAAAAAACCTTTTGTGGAGCGGAAAGGTTCCATGGATGTTAAAGTTTCTTCATGAAACCGTCAATGCCAATAAAGAATTTTTTTTTTAAGAGTGTTGATTGGTAAATTGTTCATTAATTAGTGTTGTTTCTCTCTTGGGAAGATGTAAAATACCGGCTGATTTTAACAGTAAGGAGCGTATTGCAGACAACCAAAGTTCAGCCTCACAAGTGTGGGAGAATTTTTGCTGTACGCAGGAATAGGGGCCAGCGGTACAGCTGCTTCCTGCTGTAATGTGGGCGCACACACACACACACACCACACACACACACACACATACAATTTACCAGGGGCTGTGTGACTTAAAATTCAAAACTGGTATTCAAGAAACAAAGCATGGCTCATTCTGTTCTATTTGATATAATGTACTGATTTTAAAATGAATTTTTAATAGTACTATATAGTACAACAGACAGACAGACAACATAGATCTAAGTGCACTCGCACACACACACACACACACAAACCATGTTTTAGAGACCTTGGCAAAGGCAGTAATTTGTTTCAATAAATACGGTTATAGTGGTCCTCTGCTTTTCTAACCTGGTCACTGGTGCCCTCGGGCCTTTCCTAAGCAACAACTCTTTCCTGTCATTACGGGGTGTGTGTGGTGTGTGTGTTGTGTGTGTGTGTGTGTGTGTGTGTGTGTGTGTGTGTGTGTGTGTGTGTGTGTGTGTGTGTGTGTGTGTGTGTGTGTGTGTGTGTGTGTGTGTGTGTGTGTGTGTGTCCAGGGTTAAAAACACAAATAGCGTGCATTTTAAAAAGGCTTTTTCTGTGTGTCTGTGGTGGCTGCAGTGTTTTTTTTTGGAAGGGGGAAAAAACAGAGGAGGAGACGCACGTAACTTAATTACTTCACCGTAATAGCAATTATTTAGTCCGCGCTCCTTATCTTAATTATTTCAAAAGGCAAACTTCAATTAGAGGGGCGAAGGTACGTCCAACAAAAACACACCTTTCGGAGAGCATGCATGCATACAGACACACATATTAAACTGTATGTTTACCGCATGAGTCAAAGCGTTAGAATTTAATACGGAGAATAATTTAAAATTAATGGCATTTGCAACAAACTCAAGCACAATAATAAAAGTGTAAATAAATGTTTTTGTGACAGAAATAACAACATGGATGGGAAGAATAGATGTAGCGACCTGTCTACTTAGGCAGTATTTTAAGGGATCATACCTGTAGGTTTGCTCTCAATGCGAACGCTGTTCCAAATAGTGGGCAACAACATTATGCTGCCTTCTAAGATACTTTGTTTGGCCGCATTAAAAAGCAGCATAAATCCTTCGCACATGAGGCAAACCTAGAATTATAAAAAGTGCATTTCTGCCAAATGAGAAAAAAAAATCATGCTTAATTTTGCGACACTAAAATTGATGAGATGAAAATTCATAATTATAAAATAAGTCCTTTATTGACACGAAAAGTCGAAATTGACTGTCATAATTTCGACATGTCATAATTATGACTTTGTTTATCATGTTAGACTTTTCATATCATAAATGACGTCACATGACTTTTCAGCTCAAATAATTGCTATTTCATATTGGTAACGCTTCCTTTTACAGTACAGTACTTACAGTGTACTTACAGTGTACTTACCTAGAAAGTACTGGCTAATATAAGGTAAGTACATGGAACAGGGGTAGGTTTAGGGGTAGGTTCAGGGTTAGTACTAGTTATTACCCAGTAATTGTAGTTACTAAAATAAGTACATAGTATTTACATGGGTAACTGGACTGTAAAAGGAAGCGTTACCTTCATATTTTCGACTTGTCATAATTATGACATAAGTTGTATTTATGAGATGAAAAGTCAAATTATGAAATACAATGTCAATAACAATTCAAAATTATGACAAATTTCAACTTTTTATATTATTACTACATTTTTTGTCATAATTCCAATATTTTGTCATATTTCATAATTCTTTATGTCAATCATGGTTTACAAATAAGCATGATTTCCTTATGATGGCAGAAATTCGCTTGGAAAAATATTTGGAACGTTTTTAAGTTGGATAAACCATTTGAGGTATTCGAGATAACACAAATAATGTTACATGATGGTTGATGAGCTGAGAAAAATATGATTCACTAATGAAAAATATCAACATTCAATCAAATATAGACTGACTATTTGACTCAATATTTCTGTTCTATATATTTGTATGCTTATTAGTGTGGCCTGTTGTTAGCTTAGCAACATGCTAAAGCGAAACTCCACTTGAATCAACTGTATGTTGTGTCTTTGTGTTCACATGAAGATGGCTGTTTGTGTGATGTGCAAAATTATTGTAGAGCATATCACTTTTGAGGAACCATTTCAGGAGCTTATAAGGTTGCAGAAATCAAAGCTTACTGGGTTTGGGAACAGAGTTAGTCTTTTCTGTAGACCTCTGGGGGCTTCAGTTAAGGACTTTGCACTGTAGCATGAACCGTCTCTGTCATGTCTGACCCTTCACAGAACTCACCATTGATGGTGTTGATAGATATCACATGACACAAGCAGACCACAAACTCTGAAGTCCGTCTAGGGATAGTGTGGGTGTGAGAAAGCACACTTCAAATCACCTCAGAAATGTCATATATTGCTCCACTGGTACTTTTACTACATACATGTTGCGGTAAAATGTGCTTTAACACACATTTATCATTTCAGAATCTGTGTGACGACACTACTGTTTCACTCACCTTTGAGTTTCCCTGTAAACATGACAAAATTTCAACATTTTGAAGTGTAAATCTATGTGTGAGAGGTGGGGCTGACAAGTTTGAGGTAAAAAAATGAAATAATAATTAATACATGATGCATAGTTGTCGTTTTAAGTATACACAAAAACAGACACAAATGCTTACTAATGCATTATAAGCGCCCAATGTTGTACAAAACAACAAAAAAAACATACCGCAAGAAGTCTGTTTCTGCTAATATCTGCTATAAAGCCCTGTGTGCCAACACTGAGAATTACATCCAAGAATCACAAACAAGATTTATTTAATATCTCAAAAGTTATTAAAGCGCCCCTATTGAGCTATTTTTAAGGTTCCTAATTTCGTTTTGGAGGTCTCCTACAATAGGTTTTCATGCATCCAAGGTCAACAACAACAACAACAACAACAAAAATATCTGAGATAAATGATACATAACTGAGAATATTTCACCCTGATACATTTTGCAATGCAACAATATATATTGTGCAATAGACTTGTGTTATTGTTTGTGTATCTAAGTGGGGATAATCTTCTCTTATACCAGATTTACCTGTTTATATACTGAGCTGATGCCACACATCCACATTCAAAGTTTAAAATAAAAAAGTATGTTTTGAACAGAGTGTATACTTGTGTATGAGTTTATGCGTGTGAATGGGTTGTAGTAGTGGTACTATCAGCATAGACACAAATACACAACTGCATCAACAAACTAGAGTCTCGATTGATCCTGAAAGAGTGTAAAACCAAATCGGTTACATGGGAGAGAGTGAAGGAGAGGAAAACATGAAAATCACAGTATATCTCATAAGAGCATAGAGTAGAGCTATTCTGAATTGTGTGTGTGTGTGTTGTGTGTGTGTGTGTGTTGTGGTTGTGTGTGTTGTGTGTGTGTGTGTGTGTGTGTGTGTGTGTGTGTGTGTGTGTGTGTGTGTGTGTGTAGTGTGGTGTGTGTGGTTGTGTGTGTGTGTGGGGGTGTGGTGTGGTGGTGTGTGAGGAGAGATTGGGGAGAGAGAGAGAGAGAGAGAGAGAGAGAGAGAGAGAGGAGGAGAGAGGAGAGAGAGAGAGAGAGAGAGAGAGAGAGAGAGAGAGAGAGAGAGAGAGAGAGAGAGAGAGAGTCCTCTAAAACTGATTATAAATAGGATTAGTGGATTATTTGGGTTTGGGATGGAGGAGAATGTTGAGAGAGACACTTTTCTCCCATCATTCTGTTCATCCAAATATTTCTTGGTCTCTCTCTCTCTCTCTCTCTCTCTCTCTCTCTCTCTCTCTCTCTCTCTCTCTCTCTCTCTCTCTCTCTCTCTCTCTCTCTCTCTCTCTCTCTCTCTCTCTCTCTCTCTCTCTCTCTCTCTCTCTCTCTCTCTCTCTCTCATTGTGCATATTTGTTTTGTGACACTAGAATATCTCAAACAGTAGATGTATGTATTTGTTGTCAATAAATACTGGTTACAATGCTCTCGATATGTGCTCTATCTCTGCAGTCTTAAGATAAGCTCAAATATCACATTTCGACATGGCTGCACTTTTACAGACCGTAATTGATCAAATGTCCACCAGTCTCTATACTGGTGTATACTTTATGAAATGGGTGTCTTTTCCATTTAGAAAGGATGATATGATTTTAAACATTGGAAATGTAAACATTACTAAAGGTCATGACACAACACGGTGCTCATTAGAAAGAAATGAGGGGGTATTTACTATTTTAATCATTTATTAGTAAGGTCTGTAACAGCTATTCCCCGTTAAAGTCATTCTTTCAAATAATGAGGGTCACAAAACACACCTGTTTTGATGAATGACCAATACAACACAATCTGGGTCATTTTAAGGACACTGTGTCGAAGATTACCAGAAGTCCAATGTTCATGTGGACTGTTTAAGGTGTAAATATTAGAATTTAGAGTTGAAGGAAGGCTATTACACACCACTTCCTGTGATGGAATGTGTCATCACACCTTTTCTTTCTTACTTTTTGAGGGAAATTCCACTCCAAAAAGTGATGAGAACATGATGAAAGACGGAATTAAGTAATCAACGTTTTTAACCTTTCTCTGTTCTTTAGCTTTGAGCGCAATGTGCCAGCTTTGAAAAGAGAGAGCAGTCAATGTGTAGCACTGCTGAATGATGAAAATAAGACAGACAGAGAGAGAGAGAGAGAGAGAGAGAGAGAGACTTCATTAGGTCTATATGGAAATTGATGAAAGCGGACCGTAAAATAGGTGGTCCTGATGTTAGCATGCTCATTGAAGGAAGCCTGAAACATTACACGACTGTACCAAAGAAATGTGTAACCTCATAATCTGCATGTAATCTAATAACTTCATAAATGGCTTTTTTATTATTTTCATTTTCACTTTCCTTGTCTGGTCGTGTTACTTAGGCCCGAAATATACCTAAAGCTTCAAACTGCGCAAGTTCAATTTTGCATACCGAAATGTGTGAGAACGCAATTCATAATGCTAAGCAGGTAAGACCACTTTATCGTTTTAAGCGCTACATCTTAAGTCTTTTCAGTGCAATCCTTTCCTTTTTTTTAAGGTTTATTATACAATATTGTGATACGACACCCAGTAATGGTTATCGCTATACATACTTGCCAACCTTGAGACCTCAGAATTCGGGAGATATTCCGGGGGGGGGGGATTTATGCCGCAGCGCCCAAAACTCTGGCCGAGCCGCTCTCACTGTGGAACCGGCAGGAATCAAGCGCGTCTCCTCTCTGGTGTTGAAATAGCCAATCAAAAAATAGCACTATTGTTTCTGGGTAAGATTTCACGCAACAACCAATGACACTGCGTCGGCTGGGTGTCACTCTCGCACCCGCACTCGGAAATCGGGAGAAATTCGGGAGAAAGGTCGGTCCGGGAGATTTTCGGGAGGGGCTTTGAAATTCGGGAGTCTACCGGAAAAATCGGGAGGGTTGGCATGTATGTCGCTATATTGCTTGCGCAAATGTTGCAAGATTTGCTTGCATTTCATTGCTATAGCTGGCATTAGCATAAACCGTCTTCTTCTATGGTTAAAGGATTAGTTCACTTTTAAAAAAACTGTTGCTGATAATTTACTCACCCCCATGTCATCCAAGATGTCCATGTCTTTCTTTCTTCAGTCGAAAAGAAATTAAGGTTTTTGATGAAAACATTCTAGGATTTTTCTTCATATAATGTTCTTTACTGGTATCCAAACGGTTCAAGGTCCAAATGACAGTTTCAGTGCAGCTTCAAATGGCTTTTAATGACAACAGACGATGCATAAGGGTCTTATCTTGCAAAACGATCGTCCATTTCTAAAATAAATAAATAAAAAAGTAAGTTTTATGCCTTGCTCTGTTCTGTGATGCGCGGTCGTGACTCTCCTGTTCGAACTCCTTCATCAAAATGAACGAGTCTTTTTTCGAGTCATTTCGTTCATTTTGTTTTTTGAATGAACGAAATGACTCGAAAAAAAGATTCGTTCATTTTGATGAACGAGTTCGAACAGGAGAGTCACGACCGCGCATCACAGAAACTTACTTTTTTATTTATTTTAGAAATGACCGATCGTTTTGCAAGATAAGACCCTTATGCATCGTCTGTTGTCGTTAAAAGCCATTTGAAGCTGCACTGAAACTGTCATTTGGACCTTGAACCGTTTGGATACCAGTAAAGAACATTATATGGAGAAAAATCCTAGAATGTTTTCATCAAAAACCTTAATTTCTTTTCGACTGAAGAAAGAAAGACATGGACATCTTGGATGACATGGGGGTGAGTAAATTATCAGCAAAAGTTTTTTTTTAAAGTGAACTAATCCTTTAATGTTGTCCTTCAGGTCAACTCCTGTCATGGTGGAGCAACAGTTAGAGAAGAATATTGCTGAACAGATTAATTCAAGTTAAATTAGAGGAACTGTCAACATAATAAAATACTAGCTACCTGAATAGATAACAGATCCGGTTTAAAGTCGGCATAAAATTGGAGTGTTGTTGTTTGCTAATTGCTGTAATTCAATAAAAAAAAAATTGACTGGTGGGAATAGGTCATGTTGTTTTGTATTGCTCTTTCTGCACTCTTTTTCTCACACTACATCGCAAATGCGTATTGCCACCTAGTGGACCTTCAGTTGCACGTGCACCATCCATGTGCGCGAACCGTCGAGGAATGCGGCCGTTTAAAGTAAATAATTTGGGCTTAAGTATGTACAATGTGAACGCATGCTTACAACATGTTGGCTAAGCAATAGTGTTTGCATTTTCGACATAGTGTCTCTTTTTTCTATTTTCTCTTTTAAGGTGCATTTCACATGTATATTATTTTTAAGATTTATTTCATCACAGAGAAGTGTTTTGGATTTGTCAGGTCCTTTTGTAAGACAATCAAAGCTCAGAATGACGGTTAAAGAAGCTTCCTGTCGTCAACAGGCCCAGGTGTGTGTGTGTAAGAGAGAGATGAGATGCGTAGGTGAAAAATTGCTCTTATTGCTTCCAATACATACTAAGTCTTGTGGCGAAGCTTTATTAGACCACAAAACTGACATCAACCTCAGTCCTGTGTGTGGGAGCAGGTGTTAGAAAGGAAGACAGTTTTTTGAGATATCTTTTACATGGTTTTAAAAGAAAGAAAATAGTTTCTTTCTGCATTTTTCCACCCATCCAACATGTGCGCATCCTAACAGCACAAATACTCTGACGTACCGAGACAGGTAACCTGCATCGCCCTCCGCTGAATCATTGGGATAGTGGAAGTCATTTTGTTTTGAACGCATTCGCTCTGACAAAGGAAGACTTGAGAGCTAGCGTTCACTTTTTCAGGCAAACAAACATTGTGCTTTTTAATCACTACGGGAACAAAGAATAGATTTGTTGCCGGCTTTTGGTGCTTATCCTTTAAGTCTTTGTGGATGTCACACACACACCTGTCACTCTCTAAAAATCACTTTTCTGCATTACCTTGATCTCATACGCAACAATAGGGATGATTAGCAGTGTTTTCTAAGGCAAGCATTGCTGTTACTATTGCTCATACAAAAGGTTAGAGATTTGACCAAACCACTTACTCGAAGTATTAACATTTGGAGTGTAACTTTTCGAACCATTTGTGCAAGGATATGAATTCATGCAACCTTGTTGAGGAGAGGTTTGCTGTTATATTTCAAAGCCTTACAGTAATAGCAAGGACAAAAAATACAGAATGGCAGGGACCCATATCTAGGGACCAAAATATTGCATAAACGGTAATGTTACTGCTCAATCTGTCCAAAAAACATAGAATCTTTCTTTACAAGTTTGATTCAGTATCATCATACCATCACAAGGTACTTTTTACATACATAAATGTATTATTAATTAATTATAAATTAATTATACATTTATATAAATTATAAAATTCATATCAATCCATAGACATCCATCCAATGATTCTCCTAACCGATTATCCTAGGGTTGCAGAAATACTGGAGCCTATCCCAACGTCTCGGGCCATAAGCTGGGAAACTGCCTGGATGGATGTCCACTGGATAAATGCACATATATGATAATACATACAATTATTTTAATTAGGGTGGATTGGAAAAATAAAGGATCCTACTTTTGATTAAGCATATATTATATATGTACTAACATTTAAAGTAGTAATTTGATACAATGCACTTAGTTTGGACATACTGTATGTACATTGTAATTCAATTTTTTAAAATAACTGTATGTAATTACAGCTGTGTTTAATTTCTGTTATAACATCTATATACACTGTTGACCCTTCCCTTACACCTTAACCCACCCTTAAACCTACCCATACCACCAAACCGTGCCTAACCTTACCCCTATCCCACCTCAATGGCAGCTAAAGTGTTTTGCAATACAATGAACACAATAAGTACATTTGTAGGGCTGAACAATTCCAAAATCGCAATTTGGCTTAGTGCGATTATAAAAAGGCATCGTTTTAATTAAGTAAGTATATGTGCTGCGTGTTTCATGGTGAAGCACACATACTGTGATCAGAGCGGATCGATCGGTTCGCAGTAAATGCTGATCCATCTCTGCAAGTGCTTTTTATAACATCAGGACTCAATGCTTTCTACTGGCCCGGTCTTCTTTGTTGTAAACTACCTTGTGGAGTATTAAAAGATTGTTGTTTTTCATCTTCTTCATTGTGCGTTTGATATCACCTCAAACTGTGACAGTAGTCTTTATCATTTGTTTAAAAATATATATAAATCGCAATCATAATTAACCAGAAAAATTACAATCAGATTTTGTCCCTCAATGCAAAACTCATGCAGCCCTATTCCATTGATTTTCCTCTTCTGGAGCCATTGTGAAAAGCGACAGATATGTACATGAAGTCTATCAACTGAATGTGTGGTGTGAACATTCACCCATCCCCTAGTCTAGGATGTTAGTGGTTCTTGCAGGTTTTAGCTGCCTGCACAGAGGTAGAACTGGGTTTGAACCACCTTTTCCCTGTTGCTGGAAAAGGGACAATAAAGACTTGGTGGTGGGCTATTTTGACTTAAAGGTATAGATCACTAGCCTGGTGTAACCAAACTCTGCTACTTCGCTTTGCTTCATAGACAGAGTCTGGCATGGCATCATTGAATAGCGGTTTCTTTATCGCGGGGTGGGGGGGGGGGTGTCCGAAGTATAAAATCATTGGTTACCCGTAAGCCAATCACATAACGTTTGGTTATGACTTGTGTTATGCACTTTACAGTCTATGCTTATGCGCCAGCTCAGCCGCATTGAACTTCCACTGTAAACATATTATAATGCGAACACGAAACCATCGTGCGAAATACCGGAGTGAACATGGCTGTCAACGACTTTTGTAGATTATGTGATGTAAATCTACGCATCCACGGCACAATCGGGGCCTCTAAATAATATTTGACAGTTAAGAGAAACAGGAAAATGTTTGCAGCCAACTGTCAAAGTTAGGATTAGTTCTGTTAAACACAGCTCTTTGTTCATTTTGAGTCTGTCGGAAATGCTGCAACTTAATTGCAAGATTACAGCATGGCAATGTTTAAGAACTGGGAAAAAAAAGGAGACACTGACCTGTCAAAAGGGTGCCAGTTCGAGCTCGACAGATAAAAGAGACCGAGATACACCCTCTAAAACTCAAAGGGCCATTAAGCCGAGGAAGGCCATTGACTTGCCATCACGGAGCAGTGTCACGATCATTGTGCACGCCAAGCTGTGCAGCACACAGACCGAGTTTTGCTGCCTCCTTCACCTGATCCTCCTTGAGTGCAACCAAGGGGGACACAATGGCAACTATCGCCTTGCCGGACCTTAGGCCTCCCCAGTTTCTCGCTGACGATCGGTAATATTTGATAAATTAAACTTTTACCAAAACCTGTCAGGAGTAGGGCCATCGACATCACCTCCATTCAAAATGTTTACCAAACACTCTTCTTGTTCGTCCTTCAGTTTGGAAATGCCAGGAATATTCTCCACAACAGAGCGAATTGTCGTTTTCGATTTCCCCAATCTCAAACTCTGCGCTTAGCGTCTACGTCACGGCTCTCAGCCCGCCCTCTGTCCGTTGATTGGCCGGCTGTTTTCAGGCCGGAGCAAAACTGAGAGACATATCCATGTCTCAGACTAAGTACAGAAGTGAAATGAAATTGACCCTTCGCGTGGAGCTTTGACAGGTAATCTGACCAATAATACTTGGCCATCCGCCATTTTGTCAGACAAAGCAGTCAGGAAAGATTTTAGATTAACATGGGAGGATTTGAACTTGAAAAACGGAGTGTACTGACCCCTTTCAGCGGTTAAAACAACATTCCTTCTTATGTTTATTCATGTTTATTTGATGCTATAAATGAACTAGAAAGAAGAGATGATCAGATCACAAGCAGCTTTAACTGATGTTCTACACTGATCTGTCACGACACATTAAAGAGCCACAAAACGGTATTTATTGTTTAAATTTCTTTTAAAAAATTAATAAATTTGAAAGGTGAGACTTTGTTTAATATGTTTAATATTAAAAGTAACCGAAAAGTAACCTGGTCTGTCCTGTCTGTCAGCGTGTTGTCAGTCTCCTCTCTGCTCAGCGATGTATTTTTCACTGTGTGAGAACATGAGAGCAGCGTAGCTTGTCGGACAGAGCGACAGTAACTAAGGGGGGCGGGTCTTTGCGAAGGGTCAATTGAGCGTAAGTACGAAGTCTGACGTAGTCAGGCTAATAGATCACTGGAAAATGCTAATTCTGTTATTATTTAAGGCCATTGCACACTTAGTCCGAAATTCGCATTAGAAATTTTCGCACATTAAAAAAATAAATACGACCTCACGTTATGTCAATCACGCTTGCACACTGCCTCCGAAACTTTCGTCCGTCATGAAAAAAATTGGATCGGGTTCGATCTTCTGCATTTTTAGCATCCTAAGCAAGCAGTTTGAATGGTGTTTGAATGGTGTTTTGACAATTCAGAGCCACCGAATCACGAATACGAAAAAACGAATACGAAAATTTCGGACTCAGTGTGCAATGGCCTTTACTCTCATATCATTGCAAAATTAACTTTATTCTTTTGTTCATACAATAGAAGTTGATGCATACCAAAACTGTTTAGTTATCCACCATTCTTAGCATGCGCGTGCGGTCTGTGTTTGTGTTTGGAGCTCCGTCGAATTGATTCATTAATCCTTGATTTTCTTCTTTACCACTCAATTATAAACAGGCACTTTCTATTTTTATATCGTGTGAACTTATCCTCGATAATATTCCTTGTAAAAAAAATCGGATTGCTTTGATATCGCTACTTAGATCCAACTTTCCGAATCTCGGCTACTAGCCTTTAGCCCGCTAGCATTTCACACGTGGCCTCGCGCCTATCGAGCGTCGTCTCATCTTTTACACCCGTTTCTCTGAAAGCTTCTCTGAAAGTACAGACACACGTTGATTGTGCTTAGAGCCCGCATCAACGGGGCATAAGCACATGTGCGTGCGGTCTGTGTTTGTGTTTGGAGCTCCGTCGAATTGATTCATTAATCCTTGATTTTCTTCTTTACCACTCAATTGTAAACAGGCACTTTCTATTTTTATATCATGTGAACTTATCCTCGATACTATTCCTTATAAAAAAACAATCGGATTGCTTTACTGTTTACTGTTACTACTAATTTACTGTTCATCTTTTATAATGGCGAACATATCGGATGTGTGTCTAACGTTACCTCTGAGTGCAGGTGAGGACACATTCGATGGAGAAGCAGATTCGTGTTCTGCTGGAGAAGCAAGCCGAGCTGCGAGATCGGCGATCAGCGCTTGAAACATCACGCGCCGATGCTCACAAGTCAGTGGTTAGTAACTTTTTGACTTTGACTCCGACTTCGTCTACTCCGTGCGTTTCTCTGCCCAGGAGGACGCGATCATCTCTGCCTTCAATCACTCCTGCACCCTGGGTCACGACACGAGCCAGGACCAGAGCAAGAACCTCTCCGCCCCTCCCGGTCTTCGAGATCTCCACCCGGAACCGCTTCTCCCCTCTTCGCGAGTCGGAACGCGACGACGCCGTGATCATCGGCACTTCCATGGTCCGCCATGTCCGTGCTACCTCGGGTAAAGGTAAGGTGCGCACTCACTGCTTTCCTGGTGCTCGTGTTCTTGATGTCGCTGCGCAGGTTCCCCAGATCCTGAACGGTGACGAGCGCGTCGGAGCTGTCGTGCTGCACGCGGGGACGAATGACATCAGGCTGCGGCAGACGGAGGTTCTGAAGAAGGACTACAGGAGCCTGATCGAGACGGTACGCAGCACATCGCCTAGAGCAACGATCGTCGTGTCTGGACCGCTTCCCACTTACCGACTTGGACAAGAAAGGTTCAGTAGATTATTTGCTTTAAATGAATGGTTAATGTCATGGTGTAATGAACAGAAACTGCTCTTTGTAAATAATTGGAATCTGTTTTGGGAGCGACCTAGGCTCTTCCGTCCTGATGGTCTGCACCCCAGCAGAGTCGGAGCGGCTGTTCTGTCGGACAACATCTCCAAGACGCTACACACCATCTGACTAGTAAGTCAAAGTCCAAATCATAGTCTTTGCTGTCCCAACTTAATTGATATAAGTACCAATGTAGAACATTATATAGAAACTGTGTCTATTCCTCGCTTAGTGAAGCCAAACAACAAATCTACTGTAAGATCTAGCAAGAATATTATTGTAATTAAACCAGAAAATCTAAATATCAGTGAACAAAAACAATTTCTAAAGCTAGGTCTTCTAAACATTAGATCGCTCACACCTAAGGCGGTTATTGTAAATGAAATGGTCACAGATAATAATTTCGATGTTCTGTGCCTTACTGAAACCTGGCTTAAACCAAATGATTATTTCGGTCTAAATGAGTCTACTCCACCAGGATACTGTTATAAGCATGAGCCCCGTCTGATCGGTCGTGGCGGCGGTGTTGCAACAATCTATAGAGATATTCTTAATGTTACTCAGAAAACTTGTCATAGGTTTAATTCGTTTGAAGTACTTGTGCTAAATGTTACGCTCTTAGATGTAAGAAAGAAATCCTTATTATCTCTAGCATTGGCTACCGTATATAGACCTCCAGGGCCATATGCTGATTTCCTAAAAGATTTTGCAGACTTTCTCTCAGACCTATTGGTCAATGTCGATAAAGCAATAATTATTGGCGACTTTAACATACACGTAGATAATACAAATGATGCGTTAGGGGCTGCGTTTACAGATCTATTAAACTCTTTTGGGGTGAAGCAAAACGTCAGTGGTCCCACTCATCGTCTAAATCATACACTAGATTTAATTATATCATATGGAACCGATCCAACCGATATAGATATTATACCGCAAAGTGACGATCTCACTGATCATTACATGGTAACATGCATAATACGCACTGCTGAAATTTGTCATGTTGCACACACGTTATAGACCAGGCAGAACAATCCTTCCAACCACTATAGAAAGATTCTCAAATAGCTTACCTGATCTATCTCAGCTGCTCAGTAAACCCAAACAAACAGATGAACTAGAGGAAATGACTAGCAGTATGAGCAACATTTTCTCTAGTACACTAGATATTGTTGCACCAATTAGATTAAAAAAGGTTAGAGAGAAAACTAAAACACCATGGTACAACAGTGCTACGCATGCTATCAAGAGAGAAACTCGTAACTTAGAGCGTAAATGGAAACGAACTAATTTAGAGGTCTTCAGAATCGCGTGGAAAGACAGTATGTCACGTTATAAAAGGGCTCTAAAATCAGCCAGGGCTGAGCATATCCGCAAACTAATTGAAAATAACCAAAATAATCCAAGGTTTTTATTTAACACCGTGGCCAGACTAACAAATAATCAGACATCTCCAGAGCAAAATATTCCGTTACAATATAGTAGTAATGATTTTATGAATTACTTCAATGAGAAAATAGAAAGCATCCGAAGCACTATTGTAAATGTACAATCCTCTATGGTGTCTTATGACTCGGCCTCAATTATGGCCCCTCTAGAACAACTAAACCGCTTTACAACTATAGGACAGGAAGAACTAAATAAACTTATCATTGCATCTAAACCAACAACATGTTTATTAGATCCAATACCCACTAAACTACTTAACGAAGTGTTACCTGTAGTGGAAGAGCCTCTTCTCAATATTATTAACTCGTCTTTATTTTTAGGTCACGTTCCAAAAATATTCAAGCTGGCAGTAATAAAACCTCTCATTAAGAAACCGCAATTAGATCCAAATAACCTAGCAAATTACAGACCCATCTCAAATCTTCCATTTATGTCTAAAATACTAGACAAAATTGTGTCCGCTCAATTGTGCTCTTTCTTGCAAGAAAATGATATCTATGAAAAATTTCAGTCGGGATTCAGACCGCATCATAGCACAGAAACTGCGTTAGTTAAAATTACAAATGATTTACTCTTAGCCTCTGACCAAGGCTGTATCTCAATACTAGTTCTACTTGATCTTAGTGCTGCGTTCGACACTATAGATCATAAAATACTCTTAGATCGACTACAAAACTACACTGGTGTTCAGGGACAGGCATTAAGCTGGTTTAGATCGTACTTATCAGACCGTTACCATTTTGTCTGTTTAAATGGGGAAAAATCAAAGATAACATCAGTAGACTATGGAGTGCCGCAAGGATCTGTCCTAGGCCCTCTGCTATTCTCAATATATATGCTGCCACTTGGTAATATTATAAGAAAATATGGAATTAATTTTCACTGTTATGCTGATGACACTCAATTATATATCTCATCACGACCAGATGAAAACACTAACTTATCTAACTTGACAGAGTGTCTAAAAGATATAAAATGCTGGATGACGTGTAATTTCCTGCTATTAAATTCAGATAAAACGGAGGTATTACTTATTGGTCTAAAAAACTACCAACAAAATCCCTTACAATACAACTTTAATTTAGAAGGATGTCCTGTTACTCTATCCACTACAGTAAAAGACCTGGGTGTTATACTAGACCGCAACTTGACTTTCGAAAATCATATTTCATATGTTACAAGAACAGCCTTTTTCCACCTTAGAAACATTGCTAAGCTACGTAACATGCTATCTGTTTCAGATGCAGAAAAGTTAGTTCATGCATTCATGACCTCGAGACTAGATTACTGTAATGCTTTATTAGCTGGTTGTCCTGCATCCTCAATAAACAAGCTACAGTTAGTCCAAAATGCAGCCGCTAGAGTTCTTACTAGATCAAGAAAATATGATCATATAACACCAATTTTATCATCTCTACACTGGTTACCTATTAAGTTCTGTATCAATTACAAAGTATTACTATTGACTTATAAAGCTCTAAATGGTTTAGCTCCTGTGTATTTAACAGACCTTCTATTGCCCTACAATCCATCGCGCTCTTTAAGATCACAAAATTCGAGGCTTCTGGTCGTTCCTAGGATATCTAAGTCTACTAAAGGAGGGAGAGCGTTCTCACATTTACTATCTCCTAAACTCTGGAATAGCCTTCCTGATATTGTTCGAGACTCAGACTCGCTGTCCCAGTTTAAAACTAGATTAAAGACGCATCTCTTTAACCAAGCATTCACTTAATGCTTACCTTTTATACTACTTCTGAATCAGTTCGAATGCATTAATATTATGAACATCAGCTATGCTAATTATTTCCCATCTGTCTTTCTGCTGTTATCTCGGGACGCTAGTCCCGAGGTAAATAGCGTTCTTCAGCTCCAGTTTGTATCCAGCCTCTCACGGAGACTTCAGATGCCCCAACACCTGTGATGAGACGACTAAACGCCTGTGGAGAGACGACTCGACGCCTGTGAAGAGATGACTAAACACCGGCGATATGTTATGCCTAAATTTATACATGATTAACTAACTGTATTTTTCTTTGTACATTTCTGAAATGCACTTTCTGTAAAGCTGCTTTGAGACAATGTGTATTGTGAAAAGCGCTATACAAATAAACTTGAATTGAAACTTGAATTGAATTATCCAAATATCTTATTTTGTGTTCAACAGAAGTCAGTCAAACCGGTTTGGAACATGAGGCTGAGCAAAAAAACTAATTTCATTATTGGGTGAACTATCTCTAAATAAGCTGCCACCCAGCAGACTATAGCAACCACCTAGAACACCTTAGCAACTGCTTAGGAACACTATGGCATGGTGGCTCCAACTTTTTTTGCATGTGCAAGCACCACTCACATTTTCTTTTTCATCTTTATAAGCACAAGACCAAATTCCACCCTATAGCTGAGAAACCACTCTCTTTCTTTCTCTATCTCTCTATCTCTATCTCTCTCGATCAATATTCTCAGCCATTCATCAGCCATTTGTGACTCATAAATCTATCATGTAACATACTTCATCTCGAGTATCAAACTTCACGCTAATTACTGCAGCATTAGGCTAACAGGCTACCATTTCATACCGTAACATTTATAATGGCTTGGAAACTTTGTTTGATTTAAGAACTTTCCTCATTTGGCTCCAAGAACTCACTTAGTAATTTATTTCAGACTAATTTTCTCAATCAAACGGAGACGGAATCTTAATTCGGTGTTAGCACCAGGATTTCCCAGAAGCACATAGAGGTTTAGTGCTAGCATATATAGACCAGGCTTAATCGTGGCAATCTGAGAGGGTTAACCTAATTTAGTAGCCTATAGAAGGTGCTGCGGTGGATTAGAGCCCACCTCGGTCAAACCCACGGCCAATTAAAGCCTTAATTATCCCGTTAATTATGCAGACAGGAAGTATCAGCTGCCGCCCGATTGTGTTTGGCTCTCAGGAGGACAGGGACCTAATGGCCGATGGTAGTCACCACAATGTCACACACAAATACACACTAAGTGGTGAGACAATTTAATTTCTGAGAAGAGCAAAGACAATGGCAGAGATGTTAGTCTGCGCTTTACACCAGTCGTAATGCAAACAAATACGTATCGTTCGTGAAGTAGCATTTTTGGCTGTTTCATTTGCATTTGTTATCTGTGCGTGTAAGCCCTATTGCCTGCTGGGACACCACTGCCCAAAGGGTTCCTGTGTTTATGTGTGTACCCCGTTCTCTTATCTACTGAGGGAACCAGATATTGGACCCCTATATGATGTCACGAAACTAATCCCTCAACACACACACACCTAATTACAAATGAGGCATGCCTGCCAGCATCAAGAATCTAATCACATTTCAAGCCAAGCGAGTAAATTCAGCTTTCTGCACTCTATTCCACACACAAACACACACACACACACACACTTCTGCCCTAAAGCTACAAAGATTGGGTCCAGCTTCCAAGCAGCCATGAGGTGTGCGAGTGTTAATGTATTCATGGAAATATGATGTTTGTTTCATTCAAACAAATCCAATTCTTAAAAGAATTAATTACACATTATAATAACTCCAAGTTCTTTAATATCAATATATATGACATCTTAAATCGTATGCTTCACAGATTATTCTGCAGAGAAAATGCCCCTGTAATCTCACTTCTGTCTCAGTTTCTAAAGGAATTTAATTTCTCATTTATGTCTCAAACTGTGCTTGGATTTGTCAAGATGCCAAAGTCTGCAAACAAGAGATCTTAGAATGAACAGATATTTCTCATCCAAAACAAAGTAATATGATCTATAATTTCATAGTTCAATATTCTTCACATCAATCATCTTGTTTTTCTTTATCTCCTTCAGAATTGTAAGAGACAAAGATCTGACATCTAACATCTGAGACAAAGTCTGCTTTATGAAACTTAAATGAAACATGCTTAAATGAAACATAACTGACAAATTTATTAAATCTCCTGAATTATGAAAGTGCAACAACAATAGCAATAACATTTTACTGCAGGGGAGTAAATGCGTTTGGGGAAAAAATAAATAAAATGGAAAAAAGAAAAGAGAAGAAAGGTGGGCAGTTCATGACCTGGTCAGGAATGTGGTGTGTCCTTCCCAGAATGCCTCAGGAAACTGAACACCCTGTCTGTCAATCAAATTTTTGGGGTACTGTGAAGAGAATGACTGTCTACATGTCTGATATCCTTCCCTGTGTGTACAGGTTTAGCTATAAAGACCAAATGTCCTCACTTATATAGTGAACTATGACAACCAATTAGTAAGGACATTTTACTGGCCCCTAACTGACTTAAAACATGTTTTTATTTAAATGTAGTGTTTTGCACATAGCTGGTTAGGCCATATAAAATATCACTAACCTTATATGAAGCGTGTGCGAGCGTGTGAATGTGTGTTGACAGCACTGAGGTTGCATACATAATTACACAAATTCCATTTTATTCATCAGATTCTCTTCCAAGATGCGCCTCCCCACAGTCAGAAAATGGGCGGGCCTGGTGTTTGACACAGGAGCAAACAGCACAGACAGCTTCCTTCCTCGGTGTAAACACACCCCAAACCCTTTACACACACTCACACACACTAGCTTCTCCTCAAGGTAAACATACCATTACCTCTTACATGCAGGTCAGCGAGTCGAACACTCACTACTCATCAACACACACACACACACACACACACACACACACACACCACTTGTCTTTGTATTCAGTGTTTAAGAGCTCTGCAGCCAGTGCTCAGAGTCATTTAGTTAACAATATTTCAACAACCCATCTCTCTCTGTCTGTGACCTTGTGTTTTCAATTTAAAATGCATCCCATGTAAACTAGTGATGATATGATATTGTGCTGCCAGAGTACTAAGTGATTACCATATTCATGTACTAGGACTAGGGATGTGCACGAGTATTCGGACATAACAGCGATGATCGATCATGAAAACAATGATCGCCATGAATTAAAATAATATTCATAAAATTCGGATTGATTATTGCGGCATTTTGGGAGGTTGCTGATTTCTGATTGGTTAGGACAGCATGCAGTCCAGACTGGTGAAATAAAGTATAAAAACTATGGATCTGAAAGTGCGTAGTAATGCCTGGAATCCTTTTTATAATGAAAATACAGTGCAAGATTTGTGGCACCAATCTGTTATATACATAACATTATAATGAGAACTCTATTGTAATACAATGTAATAAAATGACAAAAATGACTAAAATGCACATCCCTAACTATGACACGGCAATGTACTTCAAAGAATGTCTAAAAACTTGGACCATGGTATGGTAGATGTCCAAAATTAAAAAAAACATGGAAGAACAAAAAAAATTCTAATTCTACATGGCCAAAAACATGGAAAACCCAAGCTATATGTCCAAAAAACACAGCAGCACTATGGTGCATGTCAAAAAAAGAACATGGTAATACCATGTCCAGTTAAATACCAAGGTGAATTTTGCTGCTTTTTAGTGTTGGTCGCCACAGCTGTGATTTTTGACTCCCACTCGTTGATATAAACCTGTGTGGTTTGACCACACTATGTAGCTAGAGCTTCACTAGGTGTGTGTGGTGTGTGTGTGAGTGTGAGTGTGAGTG
>CM070822.1:20446524-20719024 GCA_036326025.1 Chrosomus eos
AAATACTGAGAAAGTGATGATTGTAATTATAATAAAAATTATTGCAATTCAATGAAACGCTTTCACCATTATTCTAATTCAATAAAACAACAGTGTCACAGTTAAATGGCCTAAATGGGCCTTTTGGAAAGCTCAGCTGAGCAAATTTTTTTCCAGATAACGAGTTCTGTGATTAGTCTAACGAGTAGGACAGGTGCGGTGAACACCTGATTTGCTTTCTGCACAAAAAATGCATTCAAAGAATTTCATGATTGCACTATTTCAAATAATTCTAATTCGTTGACCAGCACCTGTATATATATATATATATATATATATATATATATTATATATATATATTATATATATATATATATATATATATAATATATATATATATATATATATATCCCATATACCTGTGTTTACCATGCTTATTTTTTGTATTCCATATAAATATATACATACTGCTTCTTTTTTGTTTCCATGTGAAAGGGGTCTATTTTGTGTGTGTATCAAGTAGACATTCTGAAGAATCTTCATGCAGCTCTTTTCCATAAAATGAAAGCATATTGTTACCACAGCTGTGCAAGCATTGCCAGTCAACATGCCATTTTTGAACCTGAACATGAACGCAACTGAGATTTCAGAACTGTCGTTGTCTGGAAAAGAGCTGCAAAAAAACGCCATAACAGCATACAAATTTGGAACAACAAGAGGGTGAGAGATAATAATGGCATGATTTTTCCTTTTCAGGTGAACTATTTCTTTAAGTTCTACCAAGCACCACCTTCAGGAACACACGTGCACTTCACATGATGCCTCTTAACACAGTTTTACCACTAGAATAAAAAAACAGCAACTTGAACAAATGCGATTGGCCCACTGAAATCACCCTAAAATGGGATTCCGAAATCGTATCAAGCTGAATTTTTGAATTAGTTCAAAGATGTTGAAAATAAAGTGATAAACCACATAGAATGAGGGGGAAGGAGAGAAGAAACAGAATTTCAGATAGAAAAGAGCCATGTTCTTTGGCGACGTGACATGCCCGCAATTTCCTGTGAGTGAGAGGAAAGGAGACGTGTGGGGGCGAAACACTAGGTGAAACAGCGTGTGAAGTGACACCACTGCTACTGTCTTCCTCCGAAAGACAGAAAGAGAAAGGTAGGCTCATCCTGTCTTGAGTAGTGAGGTTAAATTGTGTTGATGTGTAGGTGGGTTTATCCTGTCAAAGGTGATGTCAGATCATGCTCAGTGGGCGCAATAACTGTAGTGAACAGCCAAAAACACAGGCATACAAACACAGGTACGCACAGGCACACAGTTATATCATGCATACTCAATGGTGTACACAGAATGCTGTTGATTTGTAAAACACATTCAAATCATTTTCCGCTAACATCGCTGACAAAGTAACGGTTCGAGGTGTAACAAGATATATGAATTGTTCCATTTACTTATTCAGATGAAAATGTTATTGCTTTTTATCAGCACAAAATAGCGTTTTGTCTTTCTAACATATTTAACAAAAAAAAATTGTATTCAGATTCAAATCTACTCTCAAGTTTTGTAAGATATTGACACACCCAGATTTCATGAGAAAACATAACTATTATAAAAGGTAGCGTAAGGTTCGTATGAATTTCTATGATGTGAACATATGGAGACATAACATTTTTAGAAAAAAATTAAGCATTAAGGTCCAACCCTAAACCTAAGTCAGTGGGGCATATAAGCAGATCATACACAATTGAACACATGAGATTGTATGACAATACAAATAAGTCACCAAATTCACTATACCGTTGGCTTTATACCTCCATTTTGTATACATTCACATGATTTAAGCATTGCTAAGTTAAATGTAAAAACTGTATCATAGATAAATCAGTTTTAAAAATCATAACTGACAACTCAAAAGTCAATTTATCTGTGAAAAGAACAGGCTACGATATTCTTATCTTGGCGAACAGAGCTAATTAGCAGTTTAAAAAGGCCTAGCGTACAGGCTTGAACTGTGGCCAAACCCTTGACTGCAGTTATTAGCCTTTTAATGATCTTTAACCCGTATTTATGATTAGACTCCCTCGCATTTCAAATAACTGTAAATAATGCTGTGAATGTGTGCACCCGTAGGTGTAAAATCAAATGGATGGGAAGACAAGAGTGCAAAGGAGCAATATATGCTAGGCATGATTGTCAGGCATGAAATTGAACACCAAGCTCCTCTTAAAATTGTCAAACTGACTATTTTCTACTACATCATTGTATTAAACGGCTCATTCCTGTTTGAAAGATCTCAACAGGTTATGTTTACAGTTGGCAAGAGATGCATTTCTTTTCCGTAAGCTATTAATAGGTGTGGTTAAGAGCGTGTGCTGCTGGTGTGTGGGCTCTGAACTCATCAAACTGCACTTGTGTTACTAACAACTTCTGCTACATGTCATCTACAGAATCACAGATACTAACATTGTTGGCCGGCATTACTTTTCAAAATAACAAGTTACTTTATAGATAGACCAATGTAATACGTGTAGAACAGGGTTTGCAGAGTTTAGCTCAAACCCTGATCAAACTCAGGCTACGTCTACATTAATCCGACACATTTGAAAACGGCGTTTTCATTTAAAATCGGCATTTTCATTTAAAAACGCTCTCCGTCTACCAGCGTTTTTAAAAGTTTCTCGCCCACACTGAAATGTCGGAAACCGGTAAATTCCCTTACAAAAACCCTCACAAAAGCTCACTGAGATGATACAGACAGAAAAATAAATAAAGTTATCGCGCCATTCATCTGGAAAGATCATTTTATTTAGCAAAATATATCACCATTCACTGATGCGTTCTCCCTCACCATTACATGTTTGGACTAAAACGCAACTGATCTCATGTTTTGCCGCAGGACAGCAAATGTGAGTAAATTGAGTAAATTCTGTCATCTTTGAAGGACTGTGATATGAAGAGTGTGCAAAGTGATATTTTAGCAACTGTGTGAAAGTGAATAGCACACAACAGGCACAATACCGGTATAAACATGAATTTCTATTGGTACAATGAGTCACATGACTAAACTTAAGTCATCGTTTTCAAATACCTTTCTCAAAAAGCTTAGTTTTCATTAATAAAAACGCAGTGTTGATGGAAGGCCAAAACGGAGAGAAAAAGATATGTTTTTAAACGAAAACGTATTAAGCCCTGTCCGGACACGGATTTTCAGAAACCCTGGTTACAGTGTTGTCGTGACAGTGTAACCGGGGTTCTCTTACGAGAGTATCTCTCGTACTGCGTAATATCTTGCGCTATGGAGAAAACTCTTTTCCACGAGATATTGAAGCCAAAAATTATCCTTAATTTTTTATTAATGTAAAACGCTTTGCGGCAGCAAGCAGACATAGGCGAGACAGCTCGCGCGCCTATTGGCTGCCCTGCGGCAAAAGCAGCAGCCTATCGAGAGAGGCTCTGCGTGACGTCACGACGAATGGGGGCCTTTCGCGCCCATATCGTCACGTCCCGCCAGAAAGGGCATGGTCTCGCCCTATAAATGGGCTCGATAGCTGCTCTTACGTTGATTTTCATCTCTTCAGCGAAGCCTCCCGCATCGCTGGATCCAGAGTGAGAAGCCGCGCCGTCGACTTGTAGCCTTTCAGCGGGACGTGGCATCGAGCCTGGAGTCGCTGGCCTCGCCGCCTTCAGCCGCCGTACCTGCTGCGCTTTCCGGCGTACATATCCTTTCCTCTGCTTAGAGTGTGTGTGATTGCATTATCTGCCTTTTTTCCCACCCATCTAAAAGAGCGGCGTCTTTTTAAAGATGCCTTCTGTGGTTCTTGCCGACCCCCACTCAGCGATGAGGACCGCCATGTCATCTGCGTGTCCTGCCTGGGTGAGGATCACGCGGCCATCGCGCTCGCTGACGGCGGATACCATCATTGTGAACGCTTGCCTATGGTGACTCTGCGGACTCGCCTAGCTTTGTTCTCCGAGCCCGCATCCCAGCCCGCCGTGATGCCGCGCCGCAAGAAGCGCCGCGCCCAGCGCGCGCCCGAGCTATCTCCAGCCCGCCAGAGCTCGCCGGTTCGCCCGCCAGCTTCGCCAGCTTCGCTCGAGTCGCTCCCGGACGGACAGCGGCCGCCGTATGCCGCCGCATACGCCGTCGAGTTGGACGACAACACTGAGGCACGTTCTCTTTTGGCTTCGGATAGCGAGGATCGGGCGAGCTCTGTGGACCTCCCCTCCGCTAACGTTTCCCGCCAACCCTCTGGGAAGAGAGCCGGCATTGAGGCTGAGCTGATGCGTCTGCTCACCCAGGCCGTGGAAAGCATCGGCCTCGATTGGGAGGTGCCCACGCTGCCGCCGCGCAACAGGCTGGACGGATGCTTTCTCGGGAAAGACGAAGCTTCGTCACAGTCGAGACCCGCGCCCTTCCTCCCTGGACGGTGAGACACATTCGTGGCTAACGCTATCCGAGATGACGGAAGCTGAGCGCTCCGTGTTCCTCGACGCACCGCGCTCTCGCTCTGCTGGACGCCGCCCCTCTCAGCGCGGGCCCGGCCGAGGATTGAGATAAAGCCCGAGGTCTCAAGGCCTTCCTAGTCTCTCTAGGAAAGCGACGGTGTTCAGTTCCCGCTGCGGCCGGAATTTCACCAAAACTTCTCGCTCGTTCAGTTCCAAGCAATGTGACTGTTCCAGTGTATTTCGCAGTGAGCAAGCTGGTTCCACAGCCCGCTTTCCTGCGCACAAAGGCCGTCATTTCGGCTACTCAGCAGCGCCGCCAGGCCCGAGATCAGACACCGCGCTCTCGCTCTGCTGGACGCCGGCCCCCTCAGCGCGGGCCCCGGCCGAGGATTGAGGTAAAGCCCGAGGTCTCAAGGCCTTCCTAGTCTCTCTAGGAAAGTGACTGTGTTCAGATCCCGCTGCGGCCGGATTTCCACCAAAACTTCTCGCTCGTTCAGTTCCATGCTTTGTGACTGTCCCAGTGTATTTCGCAGTGAAGCAGCCGGTGTCTCAGCCCGCTTGCCTGCGCACAAAAGCCGTTTCTATGGCTACCCAGATAAATCCAATAAAGAGTGTATTTTCTGCTGTTCCGGACACAGCCGATGGTGTTATGAGTGTTGTAAGAATGCCCACGCCCCAGTGCCCATTCCCACACCCAGGCACAGCCCGCCACGGTGCAGGGCTAGCACACATAAAATCGACTCAGGTCGATTGTGCAGACTATGTAGTGAACGCGCCCATACAATGCCCGCTTACACTACACACTGCGTGTCCCTTGGTTTCTGTAAAAACGAAACCAACACACATTCAGTCGGCTCCGGCCGAAAGTGTTCTCAGTGCAGTAAATGTGCCCGCTGTCCCGCGCCCGCATCCTCTCACTGACACGCCGAATCCCACGAGATTCACCCCCGTTCGCTTCCTCTGCGCAACCCGTATAGAGAAGCTGAGCGCGGCCAGGCTGCCCGCTATGATCAGCGCGCGCCTTGCACGCTGTAAACACAGCAGCGTTGATTCAGTCAGCGCTAGCTGACAGTGTTCTCAGTACAGTTAATGTGCCCGCAGTCTCGCGCCTACATTCTGGCACACACGCCGAATCCCACGGGATTCACCCCCGCTCGCTTCCTCTGCACAACCTGTCACAGAGAAGCTGAGCGCGGCCAGGCTGCCAGCTGTGATCAGCGCGCGCCTCGCACGCTGTAAACACAGCATTGATTCAGTCGGCGTGAGCTGACAGTATTCTCAGTGTAGTAAATGTGCCCGCATTTAGTAAATGTGCCCACATTCTCTAACACACGCCGAATCCCACGGGATTCGCCCCGCTCGCTTTCTCTGCGCGTCCCGCCATAGAGAAGCTGAGCGTTCTGCCGCGGCCAGAGCCCAGATTTCATTCTACCCTTAGCTATTCACGCAGATGCGTGGTCAAGGCTTCCCGGGGTATCAGAATGGGTGTTGAACACTATAACGAGAGGCTATTCGCTACAATTCGCTCGACGCCCTCGCCGTTACACGGCGCGCGTCGAAACTACGGTGAAAAGCGAAGTATCTCATCTACTTCGAGCCGAGATAGCGAAACTACTGAGGAAAGGGGTTATAGAACCTTTATCTCAGGCTCAGAGCGAAGGGGGCTTATACAGCAGATATTTTCTGGTACCGAAAAAAGATGGTGGGCTCAGACCCATTCTAGATCTGCGACTGCTGAACAGAACGCTCGTGAAGCGCCAGTTCAGAATGCTTACGACCAGGAAGTGCGCCAAGGAGACTGATTCATGTCAATAGATCTTAAAGACGCCTATTTTCAAATACAAATAGCGTCCCATCACAGGCGATTCTTGAGATTCGCCTTCGAGGGCCAGGCATATCAATACACAGTCCTGCCGTTCGGCCTGTCCCTAGCACCCCGTACGTTCACGAAGTGCATGGACGCGGCCCTCGCCCTCCTGAGACTTCGGGGCATGCGAGTTTTGAACTACTTGGACGATTGGCTGATTCTAGCTCGTTCACGAACGGAGCTCATAGAACACAGGGCCGCATTACTCGAGCACCTCAAGGAACTGGGCCTTACAGTCAATTGGGCGAAAAGCTCACTGCTCCCCAGTCGGAGAATTTCCTTTCTGGGAACAGTGGTAGACTCGCTATCCATGACGGCACGCCTGTCACCGGAGCGCGGATTGAATATTCAGCACGTCGCGAAATCCTTCCGCCACGGCTCTATAGTCCCGCTCAGAAGGTTTCAGAAAATGCTGGGTCTGATGGCCTCAGCAGCCTCCGTACTCCAGTTGGGCCTGCTCCGCATGCGCCCACTGCAGCTATGGCTAAAAGCACGAGTTCCCCCCAGGGCGTGGACCGCAGGTCTATTTCGCCTCAGGGTCGACCTTCAGTGCATTTCGGCTCTGAAACCATGGAAAGCAACCGACTGGTATCAGTCAGGTGTGAGTCTGGGGATCCCCTCGAGTGTGAAGGTGGTGTCTACGGACGCCTCCACTTCGGGGTGGGGAGCGCTGCTCGAGGGCAGACCGCTAGCTGGCCTATGGTCAGTACGGGAGAAGCTCCTTCACATAAACTGCTTGGAATTAATAGCAGTCGACAAAGCGCTACGGCGCTTCTGTCCCCAGATAAAAGGCCACCACGTATTGGTCCGGTCGGACAACATGTCAGTGGTGGCGTACATAAATCGCCAGGGCGGCGTCAGGTCCCAAAACCTTTACAGGCTGACGGAACGCCTCCTGGTCTGGGCTCAGCACAACCTGCTCTCGCTGAGAGCGGCGCATGTGCCTGGTCACCTGAATGTGGGGCCAGACAGGCTGTCCAGAAACAACGTCCCAGCAGGAGAATGGTCTCTGCACCCTCAGACGATCCAGCTGCTGTGGGAAACGTTTGGCAAAGCGCAGGTGGACCTGTTCGCGTCCCAAGAAAACGCTCACTGCCCGAGATTCTTCTCGAAAATCCGGGACGCGCTGGCCCATGTTTGGCCCCGCCGCCCCCTATATGCTTTTCCCCCTGTCTCACTCCTGCCTCAGGTGTTGGAGCGAATCAGGAGGGAGGGATGCCCAGTGCTACTCATAGCTCCGCTCTGGACAAATCAGTCATGGTTCCCTGTCCTGATGCAGCTGACCAGTGCTGCCCCATGGCCTTTACCGTTGAGGAGAGACCTCCTCTCTCAGGCGGGAGGCTCGATTTGGCATCCTTGCCCGGATTTGTGGTCCCTGCACGCATGGGCCATCAACGGGTACCCGCTGACCTCCCAGAGGGAGTGTTAAACACGATCGCGCAGGCTAGAGCCCCGTCTACCAGACGGCTCTACACCTCGAAGTGGTCTGTGTTCTCTGCTTGGTGTCAAGCGCAGAACTTTTCACCTGTAGACTGCGGGGTTACGGAAGTGCTTTCCTTCCTTCAGGAGCTACTGGATAAGGGCAGGACCCCTTACACGCTCAAAGTATACGTGGCTGCCATAGCAACGTTTGCAAAACCGGTGTCTGGCCAGTCACTAGGAAAGAACGACTTAGTCGTGCGTTTCCTTAGAGGAGCTCGGAGGCTAAACCCTCCCAGGCCCCCTTCAGTCCCGACATGGGACCTTTCCACGGTCTTGGAGGCCATGAAAGGTGCCCCATTCGAGCCAATCCAGTCGTCAGACATGAAACACTTGTCTTTCAAGACAGCGTTTCTTATGGCTCTCGCTTCAGTGAAGCGCGTAGGGGACTTGCAAGCGCTTTCAGTGAGCGCGTCATGCATGGAGTTTGGACCTAATGACTCAAAGGTCATACTCAAACCGAAGCACGGCTACGTGCCAAAATCCCTCAACACACCGTTCAGGGCCCAGGTGATTTCCCTGTCTGCCCTTCCGGTTCTCAATGAGGAGAAGGACGCGAGTCTCCTTTGCCCTGTCAGGGCACTAAGGGCTTATGTGTCCCGCTCGTCTGGTTTCAGACAGACTGAGCAGCTTTTCGTTTCGTTTGGCGGCCGTGCTAAGGGACTTGCCGCTTCGAAACAGAGCCTATCCAGATGGATAGTCGGTGCCATAGCGCTGGCTTACACTTCTAAGGGCCTACAGTGCCCTTTGGGTGTTAGAGCGCACTCCACAAGAGGCATGGCCTCCTCGTGAGCATGGTCTAGCGGGGTTACCCTGCAAGATATTTGTATGGCCGCGGGCTGGGCCTCGCCGTCTACATTTATAAAATACTATAACCTGGAGGTTCCCGCCTTACAAGCTAAGCTTTTGGCGGTATAAAATTCAGTGCTATCTGCCCGCTGTGCAGCTCGGATACTGAGTTTGACCTGCGTATTGCTCACTGACCGGTACAGCAGCTCATTAAAATGTTGACACACATGTGGCCACCCAGTTCAGGCTGAATGTTCACCCTGACGGTATGGTCTATTTGTCACATGATTAGCTCCTTTCAGATGCTATTTTACAGGGAACGATGCTTCTAGCCTCTCTTCCCTCACTCTCTGTGAGTTTATGGTGATTATGCACTATATGCGCCCCGGGCTTCGGCCCCTGGGACTTTGGTGTTGGATCCCTACCAGCACGGCGTGTTGCATTGTGTTCCCCATAGCGTAAGATATTACGCAGTACGAGAGATACTCTCGTAAGAGAACGTACTCGGTTACTAACGTAACCTCGGTTCTCTCTAGAGAGGGAACGAGTACTGCGTATCTTGCCGTGCTTGGAATACGCTCTGGTTCGCTTCGGCGATGAAAACCGACGTAAGAGCAGCTATCGAGCCTAGATATAGGGCGAGACCACGCCCTTTCTGGCGGGACGTGACGATATGGGCGCGAAAGGCCCCCATTCGTCGTGACGTCACGCAGAGCCTCTCTCGATAGGCTGCTGCTTTTGCCGCAGGGCAGCCAATAGGCGCGCGAGCTGTCTCGCCTATGTCTGCTTGCTGCCGCAAAGCGTTTTACATTAATAAAAAATTAAGGATAATTTTTGGCTTCAATATCTCGTGGAAAAGAGTTTTCCCCATAGCGTAAGATATTACGCAGTACTCGTTCCCTCTCTAGAGAGAACCGAGGTTACGTTAGTAACCGAGTACGTTTTTGCCTTGCGACATCAGAGTGTGCGCCGTTATCCACTGTGTTTACCGCCAGATTTGCGCTTACCGGAACCGGTAATAACTTTTTGTTAGGCTTCTGATTGGCCAATGCGGCTTTACGGTTAGGGTTATATCGCCGCCTGCTGGTGTGGCATGCTCTTGACAGCGCTTGATAGCGTGTTTTTTCGTTTTCATGTAGACAGATTTTTTTTAAACCGAGCATGTGTGGATGGTATTTTGTTTTTTTTGGAAATCGTAACCTTAAGAGTAACGCGGACAAAAATAAGACGACATGGCTGAATTTATACATAACCAGCTGAAGATCATTGGGAATAGGGAGAACCCTTTGGACCAATTTCAACTGTTCGACCAACAAAATTGTTGCAAGAATACCGATTTGATCGACGCGCAATATTTGACATCGCAATCAAATAAGACGGCTGTCTGTCTGTCATTACACGCGACTGGCATGTAGACTATCACAACGTTAAGTCAGTGTGCGCATGGGAGTGTGTGGCCGACCCGTGCAGAAAAAAAAAAATCACAGGAGAACGAGCTGATTCTGTGTTTTAAAAGGAATCATGACAGAAGAAAACAGGTATGCTATGGAAATATACTCAGCTGTATTTCGCCAGAAGTGCATTCACAAAACCTAAACAAATGCCAAAGCATGAGACTCTTTCGGAGCTAACGCGGTGTTGAGTGATAGCGTCACTGGACTGACACGTGATATTCCGACATGTTAGTGTTTTGCGTATCTATGGCAACAACAGACTTTTATAACGTGAATCCAGGATCGCTGTCGTGAAACACTTAAATGTTTCCCTTACCTAAGATAACCGTTTAAGAGATTATATGCAACACCCTTAAGTTATTATCTTAGGTAAGGGGAAATCGCCCCTTAAGTATCATACTTAAGGAAAAAAACCTAAGGTGCTTTATGCAACCGGGCACTGGTGTCTTTAATTAGGGCCGGAGATAAACTCTTTGATTTGGGCCGGATTTGAGGAGCCATGCTGTAGAACATGGTGCAATGGTCATGGGTTATCTATATCTACCTGTCTGTCTGTCTGTCTGTCTGTCTGTCTGTCTGTCTGTCTGTCTGTCTGTCTGTCTGTCTGTCTAGCTACCCTCTATCCATCCTTCCATCATCCTATCTACTCTGCTTTCACTATCAACAGTCAAAGTTTATGTAAAACATTACTCGCGTTACAGAAATACAGTTTAGCTATCATCAACTTAATGTCACTCTCTCTGTTGCCATTTCAATTCATTTGTACAAGTCTGCATATCATCTATCATCCAGTGTGTCATTTATCAACACTACTGGTAAGTAAGTGCACCTTGTTCTTTTTTTTTCTTTTTTTAAATAGGTTTGACCAAACATACAACATCAGCGCCATGTTTTCATATTTATATAAAATAACATGCGCACTGTCTTTATTGAATGTGTCACTGAGTTAATGTGTGATTGAGTTTTTACAGTTAAAGCCACAGGAAAAAGTGGTCAGCTTGTCTCAGCAAACATGTGAAAATGGACAGCGTAAATGGTAAGGGGCCCCTTAACACCTTACACTAACTCACCTACACACACACACACACACGAAAACCTCAGCGACTCCCGTTGCTAACAATTTTTCTACTGTATTACATCAAATCACCTTCATTTTGAGCGACACGTTTTGCGACACGGAGGCAATCATGCGTGCGTTCATAGCATATAATAAAACATGACAGGTGATTACAAAGCAAACTAATAAGACCTTCAGCCACACACACCTAAACAATATTAGAGTATTCGTTCGTGTGAAAAGGTCACGGCCTGGAGCGAGACTTCTGGGAACACACAAAGGGCACAAACGTAGTCAAGGACTGGCTTGCTTCGGGTGGTGCGTACGTGTTGAAGCAGCGGGAGTGTCATTCTGACAACACTTTCACAATACTTCACTATGAAGTGGCAGCAGAGCGGGCCCCGCGCACACACACACACACACACACACACATTTCTGAAGTAGTTATGTGTGTTAGTAATGCCAATTACACTGTTAGTATGTTAGCTAACAAATGTAGGAGAACAACATTGGCTACATCGCTTATCACAATAATCTATCTACTTGACTAGTGTTACAATCTTTCCGATCTAACACTGATGTTTATGATAATTAATGATCAGATAAAAGGTGATTGGCTGAGTAGCCAGCGCTGCTAATTTTCACACACCCAACCCAGTGGTAGGAAATAGTGCTAAGGCAGTTTTTACCACAGAAATTTGCTCTAAGCTGTTTGGAATTCACTCACTCGCCATCTTACGGACTAAAACTGTAATCTAAAACCACACTTGCTAAAACTAACAAACAAATAAACAAAAACTAGTAGTCTGAGAACATTGGTGTGTGCGCTAGCCTAGCAGCAGGATTAAAATAGCAAACAGCCTGTGAGTGGAAACTACATTTGAGTTGAACATCATCTTTTTCTCTCTCTCACACACAACTTAAGGTGCAGTTAGTACATTAATGCGCACACACAAAACAACTTCATGAGGGTTGTGCTGAGAGTGTATTTTCCCATCGTCCAAGCACAGCTAGTGTTTAGAGTGTAAACAAGTGTGTGTGAGAAAATCACCACAGGGCTTTAGCTTTGCATTTTTAAGGGTAAAGCAATGCTGGTACACACACATATAGACACACAAAACAAACACACACTTAGAGTTAAAAGGAACCATTTTTATATGTGTACTTGTGTGTTCTCATTTGGTGGAGCCAGTCGAGAGTAAGTTGGTTAGGCTACTTACTATCCAAAGACTACTCTGGGGTAAATTATATTTCATTAGGGTAATTACATAAGTGCTCTACACTCTCTGAAGCTCATTAAGATGTGTGTGTTTGATAAACATGTTCTCTGGCTTGCTAACTTCATAAAGACCAATACTAATGGGAAACATGACAACATTAGCACTCCCTCAACCAATAAAATAAGCATCAGTTATTATGACATCACAGTTAACCTTCAGATAATTAGAAAAATTGTCCATTTGCAATAGCTGAGAACATATTTAGTAATTTTGTATTTGTTAAATTTGTATTTAAACATATACATAACACTTAGATCAATCAGTGGGTTATATGTGACTACATTAATGACTCCTAAAGATTCGTACTATATAAATATAAAAATCTCAGTATAGCTGGGTGAAATGGAAAATATCTTTGGAATTGGATCCAGTCTTGAGTACAAAGCAGATATATTATAACATCTAATAATAATATTATGTCAAATAAACTTTTGAAACCAGAAAAAAAATATTGGATCAGTGAATTCAAAGATATTTTTGAATTGTTAAGGCTATTTGTTGGTTCTCAAGAGTAAAGTGTGATCAATTAAAAATCTCAATAAATATAATCTCAGATCTTCAAATTCTATATTGAGAAATTACAAGATGACTCAATATGAAGTATTTCAAATAATACCAACTTTTGAACAGGAGGATGTCCAATACACAAGGGGAAAAAATGCAAAAACCTTAAAATTTAACTTCCATTTAACTTTTAATTTATGTAATGTCTTCTTATATGCATGTTCGAAGAATGTAAGTAAAGTTCTTTCAATTTTGATCTATTATATTTCAGTGTGTTAAAACACTTCACACTGTAATCAAATCCACCTGCATTTTCCATAGCACACCTGCAACTTTCTGTTGCATAATAGAAAGCAAAGTTGAATGTTTTCCCTTCCTTATGTGTCATTTGTCATTATGTGTCAACACTTATGCCAACCGTCATTTACAAGCCTTAAGTCATTCTTTGAGCAAGAAGGGCCAGTGTGATGACTATATGAGGTAGTATGGCAATTGCACTAAGTATTGTTTGGACGGCTAGCTGGATCATTACAACACAGGAAGGCACCAGGAAGCTCTGACTCGCTCATTTCAGGAGCTTTTTTGATAATGGGCTGACAAATGTGAGGAAAACTGCCATTTTCTTAGAAAGCTCCAAACTTCAGTGCACACACACACAACGCACAATAGTTTAATGGACGGATGTCATGTTTAGATTAGCCACATTACAGCAACTCAATACACACGTTTTGAACATTAAAATGTCCCTCATTAGTTTTATCAGATGAATGTTTTTTATTTCTAGCTCAGTCCATTTGGGGGGGAATAATATTACCACCCTCACACTAAAGTAATCCGACAAGAAATGAAGTGAAATACCTCAGTAGGCAAAGGAAATGAGTCTGAGTCAAATGGAGGAAACAGTGAAGTCAATAAAACACATTGTGTTACTGCTGTGCTCGATTTTGAATATGTTTACAGTTCAAAGATTGAAAAGACATGATTTAAAGGAATATTGTACCACAAAAAAACATAAAATTCTGTCATTATTAACTCACCCTCATGTTGTTTCACACCTTTTTTCCACGTAACACAGGAGAAATTGAGGATTGTTCACGCTCTTTTCCATAGGACGCAAGCAAATATCCAGAGCTGCAAAAAGGACAAATAAGCTTATACGTACATATAATGTACAGTTAGCCATGCAGTCGTTTTTTTGCAATCTAATCAGTATCGTAAAAGACATTGATTGATTGCTGTATACTGTCGCACTTATTACATGGCTACAAAAAAATCATGAAAGTGTTTTATGATATTGACAAGGTGACTGTATAACATTTTTTTTTTAAAAAAATCTTCATTTATCTTCAGCAGAAGAAAGAAACTCATACAGGTTTGGAACAACATGAGGTTGAGTAAATGATGACAGGATTTTCATTTTTGGGTGCACTATGCCTTTAAATATTTCTCAATGTGTCATTAGAACTCATTTATACACACACTGCAGACACAGATTCTGTCTTTACCGATTTAGACGGCAACAAATTCTCCTCATAGTAATGCACACAGCCTCGCTACAGCATAATGATTTACATTTCAACTGTTTGCAAAAGCTCAACTGCCTTAAAAGCTGATGAGTGACTGAGATGAATGAGAGAGACAGAGAAACACAGCGAACTGGAAAATCTAGTTGTGGTGCCAAAAGTTAGCATAATAACAACCCCTTTAAAAAATGAAGGGGGAGGAGGGGGGAATACAGTTTCTGACTCTATCACACCTGCTGATCAATTCCAGTCTAGTAATTCCAGCATGTAACAGCTTTTTAATAGATGAGCATTGATGAGTTTATATGCATCACACAGACATTTGCTTCAGGGTATAGAAACAGAAGGAAAGCTATAGCAGCAAAGGCAGTCTGGTGACACCGTAGACACACATACACGTTTGTGCTATTTACATGAGGACTTGACATACATAGTTTTTTTAAAACGGCTAAATATATAAACATGTTAACTGGTTTTGCTTCAGACCGTTTAACATACATAGGGTCATATTTTATTTTACCTTGCATAGTTTTGTTCATAGTTTTCAAGGATGAGGATTTGTCTTTGTTGACATTTGTCTAATTTGACTGACTTCTACAAACAACAGATGCATTTGCACTAAAATAATAGTTTGACAGATATATATATATATAATATATATATATTATATATATTTAATGTATAACTTTTATTATTGTCTAAAATATTATTTTCTATGGCAAAGTCTAGATAATTTATGTGCATCTTACCTGCTTAACTACTTTGCAGGAATGTTACAGTTCATTCAAAGTAACTGTCATTGGATGAGTAATCCAATCTGATTTGCATATTGCTCCGTTCTATTGTATTGTTTTTGTAGATGAGCAGGGTGAACGATACACCTGGGCGTTCTGGGTTTTGACACCTCGCTGCGTGAAAGTGACAGTGTGAGCCAATGGTTGTACATATGCAATGGTTTAATATGTGATGTTCTGGGGTGAACCGTCAAATGTAGGTGCTGGATGAGGGTGTGCATGTGGTTTAGATATCTAAAGGTTTTCACTGAGGGTCTCAAACCAACCAGAAGTGTGTGAAGTTTGCGTAGTGAAATGTGCAAAATGAACCCCTTTGTTGGGGTTTCTGTCAAACCATATACCTGCTCTTTATACTAACACCGACCAAGATGGGCCTGTTCTACACAAACTCACACACACACACACACAACACACACACACTGTGACAGTCTCGTCACATGCTTGACAGCTGTTTGTTCATGACTTTGATGCTCTTTACTGTACACAATGCCTAGATGGACACATATTTCAAATTGTTTTGAAAGTCAAGATGCATGTTTGTAACACATGCCAGTCACACACAAATGATTTCACACAATGGCAGATTAACCTTTAAACTTTAAACAGATCCTTTAGAACGTTGAAGCTCAGTGACATGTTCAGTGACAATGAAAAATTGTGTTTCTGAGTATGTATGTATTTATGCATGTATGTGCATGCATGCATGCGTGCGTGCGTGCGTCCGTGCATATATATGTACTTGTGTGTATAATTTTTACACTTTAAATAATAATGTCTGAAAATACTATTAAGTTAATGTATTGTTTATAAATGTATTATACATTTAATATTAACATAAGAAAATATTAAACAATTACATTATTAGTGTATTATTATTATATTAATTTAGAAAATGCACTTCCGAATAAATTGTATAGACAATGTAATGAGAAAATTTCATATCCAATATTTTGTATTTAAATTCAAACTTAACAGTAGTTTGAACAGTAGTTTTAACATAGCAAACTTACATTATAATTTATAGAAATGCTGGAATGATCACATTGTGCAAATCATGCAGATAATTATGCAAATTGGATCAATTCTTCACCTGACTTCAGGACCTTCATGATGATGTCAGTGATAGTTGGATCTATCCAACAAACAAACAAAAGGAAAAGAAAGAGAAAAGAAAGAATGTAGCAAAGCCTGAGGCGTGAAGAGTACCTCGGGGAGAAACGACTAAAATACCTTTGAAAGAGCTTCTAGTTTTTGGTTTTCTTGGACCACCTTTGATTTCCAAAGTTCAAAAGCCTATGGGCTTCACAAACAATACAACTACACCCAAGAGAAAAACACAAACACACACAAAAAAAAAACCCTGACCACCTCCCTCGTTTGAAAGGGGCACATGCCCCCTCCAGGCAGGCTCTATTCATCCAGCATGTATCTGCCTCATTAGGGCTATTAGCATGGGTGAGACGAGGCGGGGTAATTTATCTAATCCTGCTGTGAGGACACACAGACACACACACACAGGTCATGGCACCTCTGTGGTCTTGTTAAAACAAGATTTATTACAAGACTTATGACACTCAAACTTCAGTGTCAATATAGTGAGTCAACTGTATTCAATGTTTGGTGCACTGCCGCTGCCATTTTGATTGACGGGCAGGTTAGAAACAGCAAACTAAGTCATATATTTGTGTTCAAGAGGGACATAAATAAGGTTATGAATGCATTAGAGGGAATTTACTAAAATAAACCAGAGCATTTAACAATAAACATGGACATTTTATTGTAAGAGATTGTGCAACGTCTGTTTTCTACATGTCCATGAAGTGCAGATGTGTATATTTCTTAAAATTTTAGTATTTTTTAGATGCGTGCAATATCAACGTATAAACAATTTACTTGTAACATCAAGTATACAAGATGTACAAATCTTCCTATTTCTAAAAACTTTCATTGAAATTTTAAAACCTTGCAATAAGTACAATGTTAAAACTGTGGTACATTAATACCACAGGTGAAATTTTCTGTGATCTCATTTGAACTTGTAGGTATTTCTATGTAAAATGTATCATTTACAGTTTTTATAGTCACTGAAATATACAATAGTTTCCAAAACCAGAGGGTGGGAATTTATTTCACTCTAAAATAAGGTTGCGCAAAATAAACAACACTTTTGCGAGTTGGGGGCTTTAGTTGATCACTGTCTTTTTCTGATAAAACAAACATACCGGTATTGTCATTATTTATCATGTTAGTGAAAAAAAGTTAAAATTCTCATTTACCATTCACTCACATTCTAAAGCTTGGAAGTCCCAGGATATTTTTTTAATTTAACTCTGATTGTGTTTGGCTGAAAGAACAAAGTCATTGACACCTAGGATGGCTTGAGGGTGAGTAAATTATAGGATCATTTTCATTTTTGGGTGAACTAACTCTTTAAATGTCCAAATGCCTATAGCATAAATGTAGGTTTATAATGGCAAAAAAGTGTCCCAATTAACCTAAATTCACAACAAGAACACATTTTACCCACAATTCAACAGGTCTCACTTTCAGCTCATATTTTGGACAGTAGCACATCCGTACAGCTCAATTCTTGTTCCAGATGTCTAACGCGCACACACTCTGAGAAGCCACACACGTGGTTCTTAATTAGAGTCCTCATTCTCTCATTGTGCCGTACACACACACATCGTCACGTAGTAAAATTACTAATCAGAACCTCAGCCAAAGCAACGAGTGAAATGGAAACACACGCAACTCCCACAAAGCTATAAACACACCGGTTATTAGGGTCTTTAAGGTCATAATTAGAAGCAAACCGCTAGGCAGGTTTTGGGCTGTAAACACAACCCCGAACAAATTGGACGGGGTAATCGGTGGGAGTTACGCCCTCCAGAACAGATGGAGAGGACGGTCCCTCGGTCCCACAGGGGTCTCAGCTGGCAGCCATAGGAACGCTAGACACATATGCACCGGTTTACCCTTTTTAGCAATGAAAAGAGGGAAGCTGTCATTCGTTTGATATTAGCCTGACCCTATTACACCGGTATAAAAGACAGCACTCTCCAGGGACAAACCAATGCCTATAACAGCAATCAAACGGATGGTTGGATGAAGAGCAGAGAAGGAAACGAATGACGGAAAGGGAAGGGAATCAATCTCAGACTGATTTCACATGCTTCAAGTTTGTCAATGCTGTATTTAGCATTCAAATGAGGGTGCGGTGAATAAACGCTAGCGACGTCGCAGGCCAATGTAGGGTGACTGAAGCGCATTAGAACTTTATGCACAAGGACATCCTTCACCTCAATGCCACAAAACCTAGCAAGAGTGATTTTATGCTCGACTTTAGGTTTGAATTTCATGCTAAACGTTAAATGAAACCTGCACATACTCACACAGTGGCCTAAAAAACACTTCAGTCACTTTAAAAAGGTGCAAAATTACTTTTTTTGAGGGGCGGGAGAACTGTATGTTGATTGAAATGCTAGCATGCTAGCTAGCGTACGTTTACACTCAGATGCTTTGGCTGTAATGAGAGTTATTAGCGTGTTAATTTGATGTCGCGCTTCTGAAAGGCGGGGTGGAGAGGTCAAAGAGAAACATTGAGGCGGAACTATACAACCACCACGCACAATACACTCCCTTAACAGCCCAGTTAACATCCCACTGACACGCCTCTACACACACACTGTCTCCTGCTCTGACTGGTTGCGATTAGCACTATGATGCTGCATAATGTTGTAATCGAGGTTGTATTGGTCTCAGGAGAGACCCATGAGAGTGCTGGGAACTGGGACCACCCTCTGGTTCTCCAGAGAACCACGACACATATACACATTCAGGGCTGTAATGATGAGCTATAATCACCTATCTCTGCTACCACAGACAAGCTGGTGATAAACTAATGTGTGATATTGAGATAAAGAGATAAAAGAGGGGCGGAGAGAAGGAGAATGAGAAAGGGAGAGAAAGAGTGATGGGCAAAAGCGGGACAAGAGCATGGGAACATCTCCGCTATACGGAATCCATGCTAGCAAAAGAAAACGTTGGCTTGGACATGGAAATAAACTTACTACCTGTAAAATGTAATTCAATAACTTCACATATGAAAATAATTACAAGCCTATACATAAATAAGATAGAAGCATACTAAAATAATTATTTAAATAATACATTTTATTACAGAAGATACTCTCTTATTCTATTTACACTGGTGTAAAACTATTTATTTCTGTATAAAATACAGTAGCATGTAAAATAACTATATGCATAAAATGTGTAATTTTCATAATTTAACTAATAAAAATTATCCCAAAATATAATAATACCATTTTAAAATACAATATTTTGTTGTGTGTGTGTGTGTGTTGTGTGTGTGGTGGTGTGTGTGTGGTGTGTGTGTGTGTGTGTGTGTGTGTGTGTGTGTGGTGTGTGTGTGTGTGTGTGTGTGTGTGTGTGTGTGTGTGTGTGTGTGTGTGTGTGTGTGTGTGTGTGTGTGTAAGTAGTATACGATGCACAATGTAATCGAATTTTTCAGTAATACGTTTGCATCAAATAAGGGATAAATGGAGAACAAATATGTATTTTTCTCCAGTTTTTCAGTAATAACGTTTCCAAATCAAAATAATGGATAAATGGAGAACAAATAGTTGTATTTGTACCATATACGACATATCTGTGTCAGTACTTGTACAAACCAAATTAAATATGGGTTTAATCCAATCAGCTATGTGTGTCATTAATTCATCAGCTTTCTTAAACAGGTCAAAATGTTGCCATTTTTCCCTGAATAGGTGGGAGGCTAATTGATCAAGACATGCTAATGGTGTTTACACTGAGACAGGCAGGGCACCATGTGCTGATCTTAGCTCATGAATATCAAACACCTCCAAACCCCTCAGCCCTCCTCTCGTCTCCCCTCCCCAGGGTCTTCATTGTCCGCCGGAGGTCCCCAGGGCCTGCTAGACGCGTCGACAGAGCCCAGCTCAACAGGTTTCAACACACTCTTACACTGCCTCAGACCAGACCAATACTACAAACCAGAAACCCTGCCCTCTGCAAAAAGAGACTGCGAGAGAGGCTCAATTACGTAAACTCCCCCCCTTGTTTATTGTGTTTATGGTAAACTGTCTGCCGAGGAAGAACTGCTGCGGAAAGATAGCGGTTACAAAAACATTTTAATGAGGCAAGGAGTCGTTAATGACACGTACTGCCGCCTCAAACACTGACACGCAAAAAGCACGCCTGGAATTCTCCAAGAACTGGGAGGTTTTCGAACGAAATAATGATTTTCTAATGGTATTTTTAATCCAAACCTTCCCTCAAGTGCACAGTTGGTCTGAAAACAAGCTGCAATCATTAGCAAACGTTGTTGGGGTTTTTTTTTGTTTTGTTTTTTTTCGTCTGAGGAAAATAGTTTGCTTTCAATGAGCAGGAAGCTTTTAAAGTTGAACAGCCTCTTCATCGCAGACATTAATCACTGGATAGAAGTTCAGGAGATTGCCTGAGAGTTATTTTGAAGGAAAGAAGAAGAAGAAGAAAAAAAAGTCCATGGACTGTAACACGGGGGATAATTAAACAAATTAATTCATTTTATGGTGATTTTGGAAATTAATGTCGAAAACTATTTCAGCTGATTGACTTGCAAAGTTTGAAGTTGAAGTGCATCTGACAGACTTATACACACATCCAATTAATAAGCCTTTCACGATAATTTTCTGTCAAGTGACAGCTCAGTTGGAGAAATTTAATATAAAGTGATCTGTGTATCTTGGCAACCGGTACCATGACTAAAGGACTGAAATTAATATGAACAGGTGTGTTTCTATTCCCCTAACTCATGTTCTCAATCCCTTGTTCTTTCTCTTCATCTCTGCGTGTGTTCAGTCTAGATGAAGTCTTGATGCATTGATGTTTCAATAAAAAGATTTTTTAAAAAGCTGCTGCCTTAAAGTAACACTAAGTAGTTTTTCAACCTTCATAATCTATTTCCAAGACCCTTGTGATGGTACATCGACTCAAAATAAGTTAAATGACTCGTCTGCCATAGCCTGACGGGGTCTGTAACTTCGGGTTTCGGGTAGGAACCCGTGCACAAAAAGAACTACAAAATTCGACTGCTTTACGTCAAGCGCTACAATAGTCATTATTTCGTTTTTCTTCGTTTCTGATGTCACAATACATCATCCTTTCATGAAATCATGTAACATACTCTACCTTGTCTGTGGACATCGTTCATTCTAAAGCCGGTACTGGATAAACAGCGAGGGTGCGTGTGACGGTAGGCTAAATTATTTACGACAGCGGCAATGGACAATTTCATTTCCAACTAGCAGGGCGACCGAAGAGGAAAAAATACTTGGTGTTACTTTAAATACAGTTAACTTGGATGTTTAAGTAATTTCAACTTAAATTACATAAAACTTAAAAAATGAGTTAAATCTTGTATTAATTAAAAAAAAAAGTTGAGAATTGCTAATTTTTGGGTTAAAGCAATCTAAAAACATATGTTCTCATAACATATTGATCATCTAATTTACAGTATCAAGAGGATTTACTAAAGATTTATACATCTGTAAAGTTACATTTTACTTTGATATTGCGCGTCTCAGTTTCTATCCAATCATAAAACATATTAGCATTTGAACTACATTTTGTGTGCAAACATCTAGGAATACTAACGAGATCACACTGTTGCGTGTGACAGATTACTGAACATGTTACCACACACACACACTCATAATACCACTAACAATTTCCCAACACATTCTGCAAAAGCATTGCGCCAACACACGTGCACACAAAGAACCCTTACTTTCTTTATGACAGGTCTACGTGTCTTTTTCAAAAGTAGTGAACAAACGAGACTGAATTCAAATGGAATCGATGCATCATTAGATACTAGAAAATGTGCCCCCGCCTAAATTTTCAAGGAACTTCTCTATCAAAGAAAACTCTAGTGAGCCACAAACCCAGCTTCTATGAACAGCTAGTTTTGTTCCTCATCATAACACAACTTGTTCTAGGAACTTTAAATGTCTACTACAAACCGGGAGGAGTAACCTGACTGACTAGGTACTGGTTAATTGAAAGAATTTACTAGGCTATCCAAACCTGTCAATATTAACAATACAAACATACATGTTCATTATGGTACATGCATGATATTTGAAAAGAGAAAAAAGTCTTTGACTACAGTTTCCTGAAAACACACACATACAGAGAGATTAGATCAAAACATCTTTGATGGGAGGGAGATGAAGGCAATTAAATGTTTGACTCTGAGTTTCACTGTGTTTATATTGACGCTAATAATTTAGGCATTTTAAAGCAAACATTTGTGTAGCAAAACAACTAAAGCCATTCATAGATAGTCAAATATGGATGGCAAGTAAACATTACTCCAAATTTCTCAAACAAACACACAACTTCCCGCTTGGCTGTTTGGTGTAAAGGTTTAGCACTATTTCGCATCAATGCTAATAGGCATTAACATTATGTAGATATTTTGGAGAATTAAACCCAACTCCTTCCCCTAAACCAAACATTTTCTTAATATAAACACCGGATATAACTGGCAGTGGTACAGTCATAATTTATTAAAAAATTATACATTCTTAGTTTGAGAAAGATGGCTCAAATCTCACACACACTTTAAAAAAATGTTGCCTTAAATTTTTAAGTACAATCAACTTGGATGTTTAAGTCATTTAAACTTAAATGCCATTAAACAGACTTACAAATTAGTTGAATCTATTATAACTTGGTTAACTTATTATGATGAGCTAAAGCAATGTAATAACATATGTTGTCATAACTTAATCATATAATGTGTACAGTGCACCCTTGTCTACAAAACAGGAAGATAGATATGTTAATTAAACCTGAGAGATTTATGTCCTTTCATTGAAAGTCCATTTACAAACGTTTTGAAGCATCAAAGTTTCAGTGTATTGGACTTTCAATGGAGGGACAGAAATCTCTTAGGTTTTAATAAAAATCTAAATACCGTAAATCAAAAAATATATTAAATCTGTTTTCTAGTTGGGTTAGTTCACCCCAAAATTTAAATTATCCCATAATGATTTGATAATTATCCAATTATAATTGTCGATTACCGGAAACCAGTGATTATAGTTTATAAAATTATAAATATGAATATTTTTCTTGCAAAACTGCATCTCTTCACTTCAAAAGGCCTTTATTAACCTTCTGGAACCGTATGGATTACTTTTATGATGGATGGATGAGCTTTTTTGAGCTTCAAAATCTCAGTTACTAATTTGTTGATATATTCTTTCTGATCCCGCCCCCTTTCTCTGCCACTCAACTAGTCTAAATAATGACACTATAAATATCTGAATAAATAGTTTGGCATTTAAAAATCATAAATGCAATCGTTTGTTTAGAAGCCAACCATCTAAAGCTATTCACTAATGTAGTCAAACATCTAGAAAAGACGAATTAACAACTCCAACCTCCTGAAACACCCCAATTGGAATTAGCCTTGATCTTGGCTGCTTCCATTGAGTGGTCATTTATCCAGCACACAAAAGCCAGTCAGGACAATGGCTCCAAAAGCCCACCGCTGCGCCAAGACCAAGAGACACACACGCTCAGAAACACACACTCACTCCAAGGTGTCACTTGAGCCTGAAACGCTTCTCTTGAAGAAAGAAGAGAAGACCTTTGGAAGAGAAAGGCCTTAATTAATATTAAGAAGGGTAAGTGGGCCGCTCAGCTGACGAACTGCGGAGTCCAATCGCCGTATTGAGAATAATCGGTGTAGCTTTCATAAAGACGCACTGTACCATGGAAAACTACTTTAAATCGGTGTATCAAATACCCTCTGTCTCCTTCCCATTCGAGGAGGCTCAAAGTTTAAGGCTATAGAACAAGGGCAAACAAAGCGATGTTAACGTCAGGCTACTTGAGACGGTGAGAATTAATTGAGCATTAATGAAATGCCCTATATAAACACTCTTCCACGCATACAAAGAGAGTTAACCTATCCATAAAAGAGGTAAAGGGTGACAGGCGTGCGTCTGAGGGTGTGGTCTGAAGTTACTGTTGTCGGTTGTAACAATTTAAGCCTGCGGGATTAGGTCTGAATGGCATACGGCGGCGTACCTCAAGTACGTCTTTAATCTTCAACACACACACACACACATAAGTCGGTCCAACTATTACACCTGCAATTAGTTTGCCCTCAGTCATCGTTAGGGGTAATTTTGGGCCATTGTGTGGAAGAATACTGTCAGTGCGGAGAGAGATAGGGGCATATTCATGTCATTCGGAGGGAGAGAGTGTGCGCTATCAACTGGATACATTTCCAAAGAAACTGTGAGTAGTGTTTGCCCGTGCAAAACTGATGCTAAGGTGTTCTGAGTTGTTCACAGCATGAGGTTGCAAGCTTGTTCTGGGTACACTGAAAAAAAAATGGTGTAGACACAGTTTTCACTCAGAAATTGCTAAATTCACAAACAATTACAAAAAACAGCCAGTACAATGAATTTCAAGAGTTTTTACGAGGGTGTCTTGTGGACTGAATCATGTTATGGTCATTCCAATGAAGTATATGATATATCAGTGTTTCTACTTCAAAATTTCACGTTTAATTCAATGTGATACTTGCCAATTTTTTGTAATTAATCAAAAATCGAAATTTGGTGGTGGCGGAAACTGTTAAGAATATGGACAGCCAAAAAAAAAACTAATCGTGATAGATTGTATAAAATCAGAGATGTCATTAGAAGTTAGTCATTGAGACTAAGACTTACTTGCTATGGCTACATCATGCGTGCAAATTTGCTAAATAAGTTAGTAATGTTAGGAATAATCACTGGAAACAGACGGGGACAGCAAACTGTAACTCCCAATACCAAACTTAGCATTAAGGTAATTGTATCAAAAATGTCATTTCAATTGCTTGCGGAGCACCAAAAGGAAAAGCAGGTGAGAAATGGGGGAAAGAAGTGTATAAAGTTGTGTCTCCTTATAAAAGATTTGGTTTTGTCCACAACGGCTTGATTGAGTGGTCTGAACAAAACATTCAGAACCGCTGAGAAACTCTATAAAAAGCCTTGTCAAAGTGAGAATTCATACAGGTCTAAATATGAGCTCCATTTCCATTTTCACACACACACGTCTGAAGCCAAGACAGCGCGTCTCTTTTTCATTAGGGCCATTGTACTTGATGAGACAGAGAGAGAGAGAGAGAGAGAGAGAGAGAGAGAGAGAGAGAGAGAGAGAGAGAGAGAGAGAGAGAGAGAGAGAGAGAGAGAGAGAGAGAGAGAGAGAGAGAGAGAGAGAGAGAGAGAGAGAGAGGAGAGAGAGAGAGAGAGAGAGAGAGAGAGAGAGAGAGAGAGAGAGAGAGAGAGCCCGAGGTACAGATTTAGATGTCCTTCATTGTGCTTACACGAGTATTGTCTTGTCAGACGCATTTAGGGGTGCTCTGTATTGCTTAACACAAGGAAGAACACAAGTGAAAGACAGACAAAAAGAAGGGGTTATTTTCTTCTGCATGATGTTATTTTACCACTGTATCACTGTAGAATCACAATTATCACTGTAGTTTGCATTTATAACACATTTATATAAAGATTTTATTTTTGTTCTTATCTGAAATGCGACTGGCAGCTGCAGCAGATGTTGGCAAGGTGCCACTAACTTGTCTGCCCAGACAACGTCCAATCCAGAAGAACAACACTGGAGCAGGATCACGGATACAGGATCCCTCACTCTATCTCACCTCTGCCTCTCTCTCTCTCTTTTTCTATCTCTCTGTCTGTCTTTCTCTCACTCCTACACAACACAGTTTCACTTATACAAGCAAACACCAGCAATCTCAAATGTAGACACACTGACGTAACAATTGGTGGCCCAGCTTTCGGGCAGAATGATTGATTTTGCATATGAAAACACATAGGTTCAATAGACATTAGCTGTGTATTGGCATATGCAAAATCAATCTGGCTGTTTTTCTTAATTACACAATTTCCCGTAATCATACAAGGTAAATCTTAGCCATATTGCGTCACAGGATAGCATTATGCCAATGAGAGTGTGTATGTGAGACCATATACAAAATATATGTGTTCAGTCAAATGTTTAAGCAAATATTAGTGTAGAATCCTATGAAGAGGTGCAAATTACCCAATCTTAAAAAGTATGTGTGTTTTGTGTATTTGTGTGTTTTGAATATTCCTCACTGAAATCTCCTTACTATGTTAAAAAGACAGATAAATAGATCATATTTATAGTCAATGACATAATCTATCTATGTGTAAAGATTAGGTCATAAGCCTATGCCACATTGAGAAGGCAGACGAATACTTTGTGATGTCCTGCGGTAAAGGTGACATCAGTTGTATCTAGTGTTGTGAGATGTGATCTCTAATTTATTTATCAAATTTAGTTTTAGGCAATGTGTCTGTGTATGACCATAGGCACTCCATGTCTCAGCAACGAAAGGCCTGTCTATCAAAAATAAAATCACTGATTGCATCAATAATTTGGGCGCTTTAGCCCTCGGTATGTCCAAGAGCATTTGTGTGTGTCTACCGCAATGATGTCAAGTTATATGAGATATTGCAGCAGAAAAATCCCTTCATATATATACACAGACGCAGTCACTAACACATCCGTTTCTACTGCTGAAATTGACCGTTTCCTGCTAAGACATGACCCTAACCACCTTTGAATGTCCAAGTAACCAATTTGGAACCCTATACACAGTACTATTTGTGTGCTGTGCAGAATTGCTATCTGAGGAACTGTGAGTCACGAGAGAGTTGACTAGCAATTGATCGCAGAAGCATTTGATGTTAGCATGTTGCTAAGCTAACAGCACAAGTAAACAAACATACAAAGCAGTCATAAGTACCTTCTTAGTAGTTAGAATATTTTTAATTACACATAACTATTGTAATTGAAGGAAATAATAACTAATAATACATTTACATACAGTATAAATAGGGTGGCCATACGTCCGGATTTTGGCCGACAGTCCGGATTTTAAGCCCCCTGTCCGGCGTCCGGCGCAGCCTCAAGCCGGACACTCATTTGTCCTCCTTTTTGGAGTTGCGCTGAATTTTGTAAAAAAATTTACTTTTATTTTTTTTTTAAATTAACTTAAAATCCCGCATAATGATAGCGGCTCTCTGATGCCCGTAAATTAGTTCAAATCTCTTGGAATCTAGAGCCGCGCATGCGAGACAGAACATACTCTATGTGCTCCAAACCGTGCAGCGCGAGTGCAGCAGAGAGCTAGCACCAACCCAACACATACACCCCCCCCCCCCCCGTCCCCCCCCCACCCCCACCCCCGATCACCAAATATGACCACGATCACCAAAATATATGTGTCCTCCTTTTGGTGTTATGGAAATGGCCACCCTAAGTATAAACAACAATTCTTGTCCACCATCTTGGATTTGAGTTCATTGCAATGCATTCTGGAATTCACTTCTCTGTGAAGGGTACATGTGATACTGCCTATGAGTTTGTCACTAATTTGTGAATATAACACGCACAATCCCTTCATAAAAATATAAGAATAAGAGACAAGTGTTGGGAAATCTACTTTTTGAAACTGTGGCTTCTTAACTTGTCCAAATGAACTGATTCGCTTAAACGAGGTGTGCTCAAATAATGTGACATTAAAAGCAGTGACGTAGATTTTTTTTTTTTCACGGTAAATTGCTACACTAGCTTGCTACTGGAAAAACTGCTCTGTTTTGTAAACAGCCGAGCTACGGTTCCGCTCCAGAAAGATTTAGTTAGCATTATCAATACTTTTAGTTAGCACTGCAAACAACAAAAAGCTTGACTGTTCAAAAAAGTACTGTAACATTATTTCTCATCAAATCTTGCACTTGAAACGCTGATTATGCCATCTATAGGGAAATTAGGTCTGTGAGACAGTTTTAAACAGCTTTAAACCACAGTTTTCCAGTTTGGTCATGTGACATTCAACATAAAGCCTATTATAATTTTGCTAAAAAGTCTTCTATATAGGTATATTTTATGACAGGTTCCCACCATTAGTGCAAGTTGTCTCAAGAGGTCGCAATCTTTTTTTTTTTTCTGGGTGATAACAGAAAATAGAATATAATAAAAAGTATGATAACTAGCCTCTATCTGGCATGTATGATTAAAGTATAAACAAATATAGCCATCATTATAAGCCATACTGAAGCCAAAAGAGAGACAGAGAGCAGCATAAAGAGAAACAGAAGCCGGACTGGTTTTGGCTGATGTAAACTTCCGTGTTGAGTGAAACGAGAGGGAGAAAATTCCCTGGAATTCCATCGCACTGCTTCCTCCTGCTGAACGTCACCTGAGCTCCCTGTTCCTGAAAGTAAACAAAACACACACACACACACACACACACACACACACACACACACACACACACACACAGGGGAAAGCGGGGGTGGACAGAGGTGCACAGGAAAGAAAGGGGCGAGGAGGAGAAGAATAACAAGCACGGTGACATGTGGACACACAGCCCAGTGTGACACTTAAAGGAATTGTTCAACCAAACCTAAAAATCCTCAGATTACATTCAGAACCAGAATGATTTTCTTTTTTTTCATAGGACACATACAGTATGTAACAATGTCCAAGATGCTGTTTTCCAGACAATGAAAGCGGAGCTGTGGTCACTATCCATCATAGTATGAAAAAGTTTGTACCAAACACAATAAATAAATACATACATAGATTAATAACATGTTCCACACATATTTTGGCTCCATGGATACCCATTATGTCTATGGAATTAGGTATTTAAAGTCCCCCTGTAGTCAATCATTGTATCTCTTAAAACTCACCTTTGATCCCCAAAACACATTTAAACTTTGTTTGCATGGAAGAAAAAATAGTCATGCCTTAAAACAGCTTGAATGTAACTCTACACCCTTGCTTTATTTAGTATACGCAGTTCTATGAATATGCAAACTAGCTCCGCCAACCAGCTCAGAGATCCACTCGTTGACAATCACACGTTAACCTGATTGGTTACAGGGTACTTTGCGACGACAGAAACACCAGCGATTTCAAACCGCGTTTTTGAGACTGTCTTTGGTTCACTGCAGTTTTAAGGAGAAATATAAAATATAAAAATACTCAGCAATGGTGTTGACTTATGAATCTGCACATGGTTTGTCTTAAAGCATATTAAAAACACCACATAGACATATAAACAACATTAAAAGCTAGATTGAAAGGGGGACTTTAAAAGGGGGTTCAACATTGGTTACAATAATAACTAAGTACTAACCCCGAACATAACCCTAAATCAAACTGTATCCCTTATTTTATAAGGGATGTGTACACCGTATGTTTAAGTACACATACTGTAAAATAAATTTAGCTTAAGATATCATTACAGCTGAATTTAGGGTTATGTATATGATATAAAATCTGGTTTTGAGTATGTGTAATTATTATGTATATGTATGTAATGCTGTATGTTACATAATCTACACTTTGAAATTATTTAATGTTTGGTAACACTACAGTGAACTTGTTACACATTACATGTAGTTATTATAGTGATTACTATAAGTTATGCATAATTAAATGTAACTAACACTAAACCGCATGCTAATCCTAACCCTATAGTAAGTCCATAGTAAAGTGTAAACCTTTTTTATTATTTATAAGTCTACTTATGAATCAAAAAGTCAACATTTAATTTTAACATAACAATTGTCAAATTTTTCCATTATCTTTACAATTTTATTCTATTGTACCTTTAAGGGTATGTTTTCACGACAACAATGTACTAACATTTTTCACATTTTTCGTGTACAGACAACTCCGTTGTGATCCGTGAGAACATCTAAAAATGCTGTGTTATTCATGCCAGGCCAGTTGGCGATGTCACTTTATAAAGAAAAACGCCTCGTCTATAGACCTTATGTAGCCCCGCCTCTTTTCAGCGCTGAGCTCGTTGTCTTTTGCCTTCCGGTCTGTACTTTCACAACGATCTTTCATAGATGAATGAACGGCTCGTTTAAAAAAGTTCCCGGTTGACATTTGTTAAGACATCTGCTTTACAATGCTTATGATAAACATTACAATGCTCATGATAACTTTCATTAACTCTACAGTAAGTAAATCAACTTCACCAGCTAATTACTCCTGGACAGCGATGCCATAGAAATACACAGAGCGACCACAGAAACGGAAGTTCAAAGACAATATTCTAAAGATGGCGGCGCCCTGGTTTTTCTCGTGCATAAGGTCTATAGACTGAACACTTAATACACAAAAAAAGTTAGCCGTTTTTAGTAGAAAATGGTGTTGTGTAAACAGTGGCCACTGCCATGTACAAATGACCACTAACTTTTCATTTTCAAATAATAATGTTGTTATAATAATGTAATAATCTGTTGAATACGAATAGGCACCATTAACCTTCATTCAATAACTAAAAATGCCAAATTTCTACTGTTGAGTATATAAGATGAAGGCTGGAAATTTCTCTTGCCCTCAAAAAGACGTCAGAATGTTTAATGGCGCTATATACAGTGCCTCCACTGGCCAAGTACACGTAAGTCTCTCGGCCTGCAATTCGAACCGCGGTCAATCACCCGGACACCGCCACTCACCTTTCCACCCGTCTCCATGGCGACAGGGCAGCGTGCGCGAGCGCTGTGGTCAGAGGACTGCGTGTGTGGGGTAAATTGAGGAGTGTATGTGAGCACTAATCTGCCGTGGGGTCACATGCAGGGGAGCATTTTGTAACCTTAAGTGAACGTTTTGTAATAGTTAGAAAGTATTTTGTATCAGTTAAGGCAATACAAAAGAGCCACGTGGGGCAGCCTAAAGACCCCGGTTGTGACTCTAGTTGGGACGATTAGAGAGGGGGGGGGGGGGGGTTGCCGCATGTCACAGATCAGGAACTTCAGGAACGCAGAGAGCAGGTGGCCCTATCAGGATATGAATACACACAATCTTACCTTTCATTCCAAAACGCTCCCCTATATGTAGGGCAGTCACATTGTGAACCTAACAGAGGACAATTGTGGTGCATATGTGTGTCTTCAGAGGGGTTTAAAACAGGTATGATGGGAATGAGACATCGGGTTGAGACATTTTGAGGGGGTCTAGCCCTAAGCCGTTAGCCCAAGGCTGTATCTCTACCCTCTGTGCTCCCAAATTGTTGCACCTGGACTAAATCTAAAGAGATTACACGCTTCTCAGTCACACACTTGCATATATACATTAGCCACGTGTGTATTAGACACACTTAAATATGAATGAGGGTCAATGACAGGAAAGTGTTTGCAGGAAGGAAAAAAAAGGAAAAATCTTTTGAGATCTAGTTTAAAACAAGTTCTGTGAAATGTAATCGTGTTCATGTTAGTTTTGAAAAGCCTTTATACTATTTTCACAAAAACAATATAAACGTAATGGTCTATATTCAAAAATGTCAATCAAAATTCAAAATTGACTAATTTTGCAGACAGAAGTGTAAACTTGTAAAGCCTAAACTTGTAAATGAATATACATTAAAAAATAATGAATTTAAATTCAAAGTCATTGTATATGTGAATGTGCTTGTGAAAAAAAAGATAGTTTCTTTGTCATTGACCTGAATGACATTGTATTAGATAAAAAGATACCAAACTAAGTGGCATCTGCAGATAAATCATTAGATTTCAGTTCGCTTGGTTATTTTTGACCTGGACAAAAAAAGGACATTACGTCCTGGTCTGCTTAGTGTTCACTTGGCATTTTTAACAACGTACTTAAAGATTCCGAACCAAAAGGTTCACCACCCGATTGGTCGTCTTTTATTACGTACATTTCTAAACAGAATATACCGAACATCCAAATCAATGCTGTTTGCCTGGCTAAATGCGCTCGTTGTATGTGCGTAGCCTACATATGATGGTATTTTGACCAGTTGAGAACTCGTGAAGAGCTTACAAAATGTATAAAGATTCAAAACAGTTGCATGAATCCCTCTCACACACACAAACGAAGATATGTTGTGACGAGAGGCGGTTCTGATGCCTGTACTGTATGATGGGCAAATGGGCAAAAACTGGGATGGCGAGAATATATATTTTTTTTTATTAAAAAAAAAAGTTTGTTTTAATTGCACCAAACATGTCAGGTGTGAACACCTTTAAATCTATTCAGTGACATCCAGACTTTTTAAAGTGTCCAAATACATTCGGGTGCACCGTAAACCAACTCTCCTATTCACCTGAAAATAAAATCATCAAATTTAAATCTTACCTGCAAGAGCGAGAAACCACTCATATGAGAACACACAACACACACACACACAACAATGACAAAAGCCTATTGTTGAGCTCTCAAAACTGCAACAACTGACTCACCAAAAGCACCCAAGGGATGTACCCTTCACAGCTCAATCAATTCAGAACCCGTGCATCTACTTCAAACAGTCAAACACACAAACATTTATCTATATATATAAGTTCTATGAAAACATATAATGTGAGTGGAATGCATGCAGTGTACAATAACCACACACTCACTCAATAACTCTTATTTGTATTGACCCGTGTGTGTCTAAGAGCTCTGGGAATAGTTGTAGACAACAGCTCTAGAATTACGACAATTGAACCTACTTATTCTTCCCCAATGTGAGCTTGAAAAGAGGCCTCTTTAAATTATCGGCTCGCTTGCTCTCTCACACACACACACTTGCAGGGAGCCTAATTAAATCATTGATTTGGAGGTGCATTACAGTTCCCTAGAGTAGTTTAAAACCACACTTCCAGAAGAGTTGCAAAATCTACTTCATAGATTAGTTAGTCAAAACAAACTAACTGACCTGACATGAAAATCATACAAACAGTTCTTAAAAGCCATATGGTGGATTTCATCTGGAATAAAAGTAGATTTATACATTTTATCCATGTAAATATAAGCCATATTTGCTGTGTAAAACTGTGTGGTTGCTAAGGTGTTGCTATGCAATTCCAAGGGTGTTCTGTGTGGTTGCCAGTGCGTTGCATGGGTTTCAAGAGTTTTCTGGGTTGGTGCTTACTGGTTCTGCTAAGTCTGGTTCTCTATATGACTTGGGTTTCTCCTTTAATGTGAGTTTATGGGATGTTTTGCCCATTTGTATTCAACAAGGCAAAAAAAAGTAATAGTACACATTTCCTCAACAAGCCACATGATTTTAGGTATTATTCGTTCGTGTTGCAACAGTGCAAGTTCTTTATATTGTCTACAAAAAAACTATTAATACTGTTTTGGAACAAGACAACAAAGTTAAGGTGTGTTATTTATTCGCAGTGGACATGTAATACTGTCAAATCTGAAGGTTTGCAATAAATTCCTCTTTTGTGTGGTGTGTGTGTGTGTGTGTGTGTGTGTGTGTGTGTGTGTGTGTGTGTGTGTGTGTGTGTGTGTGTGTGTGTGTGTGTGTGTGTGTGTGTGTGTGTGTGTGTGTGTGTGTGTGTGTGTGTGTGTGTGTGTGTGTGTGTGTGTGTGTGTGTTGCTAAATATTTCCACTTGGGTACAGTGTAATTTCAGTCAAGATTGTGCGAGATTCACTCTCACACTCCAAACCCTGAAAACAAACACACAGACACAAAATCTTGAGAAATCCATATTCATATTCACACTCACACCCCACAGCTGAGAAGATTCATAAACAGCCCTAAAAACTTGAAAACACATTTAAGAAAAAAAACTACTTGTTAGGTTTCGCCTATAAATCTCGAAGAGACAAACTTTCATGGTACAAGAAAAACAACAACAAAAATATACAGTAAACATGAATAAGAGAAGAGGAAGAAAGGATGAATAATTCATTCAACAGTGATTCATTCACCTGTAATTATTGAAATGTGACTAAATGTGTGTGTGTGTGTGTGTGTGTGTGTGTGTGTGTGTGTTGTGTGTGTGTGTGTGTGTGTGTGTGTGTGTGTGTGTGTGTGTGTGTGTGTGTGTGTGTGTGTGTGTGTGTGTGTGTGTGTGTGTGTGTGTGTGTGTTAGATAGAGGGAGTTAGTGACTTTAGCTTCTACTTACGTGGTACAACATGTTAGACTTATAATTGTATAATATATATATATATATATATATATATATATATATATATATATATAATATCACAGTATATACTCATTAAAATTTAACTTGTATGTTTTGGCTAATAGGCCACAATCATTGTGTGTGTGTGTGTGTGTGTGTGTGTGTGTGTGTGTGTGTGTGTGTGTGTGTGTGTGTGTGTGTGTGTGTGTGTGTGTGTGTGTGTGTGTGTGTGTGTGTGTGTGTGTGTGTGTGTGTGTGTGTGTGTGTGTGTGTGTGTGTGTGTGTGTGTGTGTGTGTGTCTTAAGAACATGGCTGCAAGGCAGCATGATTCGGGTGACAGAGAGTTCAGAAATGCAGAGTTGCATTTTTCAACATTTACCTCAGCATTTTCTACTGCGTGCACACACATAAAAGAGTTACGGCGGACAGCGTTTCGTGCCACGTGCGTTTAGTGGAATGTACAGTCCTGTAAGAGTGAGAGCTCCATAAATGACAGGAGAAGAGACAAAGTGATGCACTGCAGATAATACATGTAGAAAGCTAAGTGAAACGCTTTACACGTTCCCTCTCTCCTTTAACATCTGAGCCTTCCAACTTTATTTATCTAACTTTGCAGGAATGTGGGACTTTTCGTTGTTTTGTTTTTCCAGCCAACAATTACAGGAACAACTTCATCAATGAGGAATTTTTATAAATGACTTGAAGAGGAAAATCTAACAAGAAAGAAAGAAAGAAAGAAAGAAAGAAAGAAAGAAAGAAAGAAAGAAAGAAAGAAAGAAAGAAAGAAAGAAAGAAAGAAAGAAAGAAAGAAAGAAAGAAAGAAAGAAAGAAAGAAAGAAAGAAAGAAAGAAAGAAAGAAAGAAAGATATATGAAAGAGAATATGAAGTAGCAAAATTATTAAAGGAGCAACACTGTTAAATGAAGTTTCCCTCAGTAGAAAGGCATGTAGGTTTCACAACAATTGGTGTGTAGCTTGATACAATGCTTGATCTTGATCTCTATCTTTATGTCGCATTGTATCATACAGTCTTACATGTTATCAGGCGTAACATCACACAAACAAATCTAACATGCTCTCTTAAAACGCCTTCTTTAGTGACACTGAGTTGTCTGATTCATTTTAGCCAAACAGTTTAGAAATTTAGACGGTTCATAAAATGAAAACATGATTGTTCAGTTCGTTTTAGTCACTAGGTACACCTTTTTTAATTTTCTTATAATTCCAACATTCCATATTAATGCTGCCTTCACGTGTTTTCCTACTTCCCAATTCTGAAGTTGTAATTACGACCTTTATTGCATTCAAGTGCTTTGTTCTCAGAATGAACAGGAATCACGGAGATCACCAGGTTAAATCTTATTAAAGCCAAAAGATTTTAGTTTCCCATTTAAACATTAACACTATTAGATCTAATTCTGGAATTTAGGTCAAATACAAGCTATTTTTGCTGTGTATAAAACATATAATATGCTTCTAATGGTTATTCATCTACGTAAATATGCACTATTAACAAAAAGACAAAAACTAATAAAGAATACAATCCACAGCAGCAATCATTCTACCCTCCACCATGTTTAAGTTTATTGCCTGCCCAACTTGGGTATCTCAGCACGTCTTGATTTTGCCGAGTTAGACGTGTTCCTGGGTCAACATATTTTGTTGATCCTGGAACAACATTCCTGTCTGAAAATGTAATGCTAACCATATCCCTACCCCTAAACCTTACCATACCCATAAGTTATCCCTAAAATCAGAAGGAAATGATATGTAAATAACACGGATGTAGAAGCACCTAACCCTGGTTCAAAGCCTAAACTTGACAGAAACTTGATCAACTTTACATTTGTCCATAAAATGTGAATGGGTGGTTGGAATGTTGATCCAGGAACATGTTGCACTTGGTAAAATCAGGTTCTGCAGTTTCCCAGTAGTAAAACAACTTGAGAGGGCATTTTCCAACATTTCCAATGTTCAGCAATAGTTGTTTTTAGTTAAAAGTGCATCATCAGGGTATTTAAACTGCAGTTCTTGTTGGAACACACACACAATTTACACTAAAATGGCACAGAATAATGCTTAAGTATGCGAATTGAGATGCACCTATTGTCTCCTAAATAGCATCAATGTAGTTAGCTACCTAGCATGTAGCCAAATTAATTACTTAAATTATGACAAGCTACAGTTTCCCAAACGAGAGAAAGAGAGAGAGAGAGAGAGAGAGAGAGAGAGAGAGAGAGAGAGAGAGAGAGAGAGAGAGAGAGAGAGAGAGAGAGAGAGAGAGAGAGAGAGAGAGAGAGAGAGAGAGAGAGAGTTTTGAAAGAAAGATTGGAGGTAGAGACAGAGGCAGTGAGTTCATGCTACCCTGCAGCAGTTCTCCGTATCACTCCAACATGCTACAACAAGTCTGACCCAATCCTGGCCTCAAGATCACCTCTCTTTCTCTTAAACTCTCCCTCACTACCCCCACCACCCACACACCTCCCTCTTTCTCTCTCCCAGCTTCTCGTTTATATCTATATATTTCTGTCTGCCTCAGGTGAGCGTTTCATTGGTCCATTTATAGACCGGCCTGCTAGGAAACCAAACATATATTTTTCCCTAAACAATCATTCGGCTCTAAAAATGATTTACGAACCATTTAATAATGAACTATGTATAACGCCCATTGGCATGATTACGTCAAGTACTTTGATTGTATCAAAGCCACACAAGACGCACGGAACAACATCACAACAGAGCTTTTTTTCCGAAATCTATCAAGCTGCCTACCTAAACAGCATTTTACAACATCATAATACTTTCCTGACGCAAAGGCTGCCATTACCATTTTTGGCCAGATTCTAATGCAGCACATATCCAGGCAAGGTAATCCCAGAATGCATTTTAGCTCAGTAAAATAAATTAATCCAAGACAATGAACAAGGCAAAATAAATATTGAATATCCAAGACAGGAACAAGGCAAAAGAAATATTAATATACAAAAATAAAAAAACACTTAGTTATCTTAGCAACATGCTAATGTCATTCTTTTTCAAATCACTATTGGGATATTGTTTCAGTTAGGATATTCTCTGACTAAGTCGCTAATCTTTGAAAGAGAGCTGGCTATCTTTGTTTACATCTAAACTTCCGTGTAAATTCTCAAAGTGCCAGGGAAACAATGGAAAATAGGGTGAGACAGGACATTTTTAGGTGACAGTGATTATTAGAGACGCTAACTTGTCAGGAGATTTACTACTGCAGTACAGCTAAGTCAGCTAGCATGCTGGACACATATCTGCTCTCTTCTACTGTAACAAGCTGTAATTACAAAGACAGCTATGACAATGGCTGGCTGCTAGTTATGAGGAAAAGAGTGTATGTATGTGTGTGAGCTAAGTCACTGAAGGGAAACAAGCACAATAAAGACTTGTAACCCCAAGCTGATTTGGGCAGAACCTCAGAACAATAAAAAAACTCTTCTTTCTCTCCCACCCTCAGCTTTAACACTCAGCTAGTCAGCGCTAAGTCTCTCGGAAAACTCATTGTTTTAGGGAAAACATTTCCCATCCCCCGCTCCAAAAACACCCCACCTCCACCTCAGCCCCTCAACCTGTTTATCCAGTACACACATACGCAAACAGTGTTCGACCGTTAGCGTCAACCACCTGCCTTTTCCTGCTCTGCGGCCTGCAGTAGACCAAGCAAGACCGAAAAAAAGGTAGAGAACAAGAAAGAGATACAGAATGTAAGAAACAGAGCGTTAAACCAAACATGCCAGCAATGTTCCTTCTGAGTTCTGACAGCAATTCATTTACCGCATTTCAGCTACCCTCGCCTACTCAACCTTGTCTGTAAATGGGGAAACGGACAGCCAAAAATCAACTTCTCAGTCTATAGCAAGGCTTTGTTGCTTCTCAATTTGCATAGTTCTATGTTCTTACAGACTTTGCTGTTGATTGCAAAATATGTGTAGTAGGTAAGGCAGTATGCCAGTGTTGTTGCATGATACTGTCATACAATGGTGTCTGGTTGCCACAGATGCCTTTCTTGTATTCCTTTTCCCAAATGGTGCACTAAAAGTGATCTCAGCCATTTTGTAGTGTTGTCCAGGTGTCTGAAACTCTTCATTCCCTATATATTTTAATCATTTTCTAGCCATAATGCACTCTGAATTACACTGTAAAACCAATGTACATTCGTTGACACAATACTGCACACAATGGAGTTGACTCAATTCTAAAGATTCCCACTGGTATGCTCTGTTCCAAAAGTTACTTCCATTGAGGTTTCTTCATTTTCCAAGATTCAGCTTAAAGAGCATTTGGGTTAGCTTTCCCAAATGTGCCATATGAGATTTAAATTGTCAGAAGAAGATTCTCGCTACTTGCAATGGAAGCCAAAGTTCTAAATATAAATGTTTGCTATAGAATGGCTTAGAATCAGTGTCAGTCAACTTGCTGACTTAGACAGAAAACTCCATCATGCAATCTTATTGACCAATCAGTGTGCCTGCCAATAGATACTATCAGTCAATTAGAGGAGCGATCCATATGCTACCCCTATAACTGGCATTGCCTGACTCTCCATCTTTAATAAGAGGCAGACCGAAAGTGGAGAAAAGTTCCAGAGCTTGGGATAATTCAATTTCTGTCCACATTCATCAGAGTCACGTTGAGTTATCAGTATATCAAAGTGGACAGGAGGCGAGTGTTGTCAGTACTGAAGAACTAGGAGAAGACAAGCCAAGAACAGAAATGCACACACACGTCATTCTGACATGCGCATTCTTCCTAAATATTGTGAAGGATTAAGAACTGGATCCTTTAATAAAACATAAAATACGGCAGTCGAATGATAACGTTTGTTTCCGTTTAATGCTTCTGCAATGTTCGCTTATGCAGAAGAAACACCATTTTAAAAATGACCCACCTTACAAAATAAAGGGTGTAGAATAAAATTGTTTCGTTCCCCAAAGAACATTTCAGAGATCAGTTCTTAAAATAACCTTTTTTTCTTAGTTTGAATAACATTTTAATAATCTTTAGAACCCTTTTCCACTATAAAATAACTTTTTGTGCGATGAAAAGGTTTCATGGATATTGACGGTTCTTCGTGGCAACATTAATGCCAATAATGAACCTTTATTTTTAAGAGTGAACCCCCTACTATCTGAGCCTGCTGATTCAGCTTTGGATCTATGGAAATTACATGATACCATGATCTCACTTTGGGTGCGCAAACTCATGCCCATGCACGGCTCTGAATTTCTTCTTCTTTTTTTTTTTGAAAGGCATGTATAATCTAGGGGTGCAATTCCTTTACCCCTCAACTGCATAAAATAATAGTCAATGGAACCATTGAGGAATCAGAATTGTAAAGTGGAATCAGAATCACAGTAGCTACATTAAAATTTCCACTCCTACTCCCAAACCCTCCAGGAATCGAACCATTCAGCATGTGGAATCATAGTGGTTGACCCGAGGCCTCCCTGCATTTCCATTTCCTCTCCCAGCGAGGTGTCCCTGACCACAACTCCAGCCTCAAATCAAATACTTAGACATATGTCCAATTCACACTCCAACAACAGCCAACAGCTCGTCCAACTTCCTCTAAGGATACCCTAGAAGGCAAGCTGACCATTGCCAGCTGATGTTTTCAGAGATGTTTTCAGACTGTGACATCAGCTATAGCATTAGAAAACCGGCTGCAAAAAGATGAACATACTCAAAGAACCAGACGAGACACTGCAGACGCTGCACTTTTGCTCCATCACATTCCCACTCCCTCACTCCCATGCGGTCATATCAGGGCAGCATTACCTCAGAAAAGGTCGAGCAATACAAAAACACACACAGTCTCTGCTGAGCTCCCCGCCTACTAAACAAACACAGGCAAAGATCCCCAAGAGTCCATGTCCCAGACAAACTCACTCCATCTTTATCAGTGAGGAAGTGAGAAAGTGAGAAAACGAGAGTGTAAGGGATTAAAGGTAAGGGGAAGCCCAGTATGAGTAACTTCCGCACTCAATTCTTCAAACTATCCGCAGTATGTTGAAGGCAGAACATTGGAACATGACATCCCTGAAGGGACACTATATTCTACTTAATGGAAAATTGACGAGACAACAAATAGTGTAGTTGCAGGCACCAGTGCAAAAGGAAATTTAAAATTAATTTATAACTTTCTATATATTAGAATTATAACTTCTAATCCATTCTATCCAATCTCCAAACTGCTTTTCCTTTGTAGGGTCACAAAGATGCTGGAGCCTATCCCTCAAGGATGTTGGAGCCAAAGCCAGGGATCGCATGGATAACACTCACAGGTATACACACATTCACACAGAACTCGCATTCAAATTCAATCTAGGGTCTCAAATTCACCTGTCCTGCATGTCTTTGAATTGTGGGGGGAACCCTCGGAGGAAACTTGTGCATGTAGGGGGAAAAAATGCACAAAATGCTAAATCCACACATAAAGGCCTCCTCGCTCAGCCAGGACTCAGCCAGAGACTTTCTTGCTGTAAGGAAACAGCGCTATAGCAACTGTGCATCAAGTGCATATATTATGCTGGGTTCACGATTTTTTTTTTAAGCATTTTACGACAATATGATTCCAGTGAGATCTTGAGTAAAAGCCAGGGTACACTGTGCGACACCAACACTACATGGTCCTAATCGTCCAGCTGACAGTTGGAAGGTGTATCACAAACCTGAATAATATGTTGTTGGTGAATGTCACTAGTAATTAAAGACTGTCGATTCCTGTTGCTTACCAAATCTCAAATTTCACCCATAGATATGGCTAGTGTTGTTTTTGGCGGCCTGTTTTAATTTTAGTTTTAGTCTAGTCTTTGTGTCAAGCTGTCATTTTAGTTTTTATTAGTTTTAGTCACGTTCATACTCTTTTTAGTCTAGTCTAGTTTTAGTCGACGAAAACTGATGACATTTTAGTCTAGTTTTAGTCGACGAAAGACATAGTCTAGTTTTAGTCAATGAAAATTGTATTTTAGTCTCTTTTTAGTAATGCAATTCTATTTAACCCAGTCAATATGTATACCTAGTAGTAGACGAAACCAACATTTTCTTTTAGCCAAACCCATTTCAAAAAATCTTATCTTATTATTGTTAGTCTATCTTATTATATTATTGTTACCTTATAGACTCAAGAATGCTATTCCAGACACAGAAGACGCTCTGATATGAATTTAGAACATATTTATTTTACCAACCAAACTATGTTGCCTACACACGATGACATTAAAGTTTTTCCAAATGTCATTTCTTCTTTTTCTCTCAAAGACGAATCCCTTTCTCTGTGTCAGACTTAACTGCGTTTGTTGTCGTTTATGCTAAAGCCTGTTTCACACATAGCCTACTCCGTTTGCGGTGTGTATTTTTTCCCGCACCCGTTAGGTTAGAGCGCTCACACCGCACGCGGGAGCGGTGCGTGCATAACAGCAAAGCAGAGATCTACACAGTAGCCTACCTCAACAACGTGACATAATGGATGTAGGCTAGAAATATTGATTTGAAATAAAAAATAGAGAATAATGTTGTGATTGTGGTATTACAGCCGTAGATCAGTTGCGCACTGCAAACGCAGCACATGTGAAAACACAATAGCACGAGCTGCTCCTGCATACACACCGCATACGCACTACACACGGAGTATGTGTGAAACAGCCGTAACTCACGCAGCTGCATCTTCTAAATAATGCCGCGAAAGGGGCTTGAGGATGTGATGTCGCCTGCGTCTGCGCAGTGCGATCGGATACTGGCCTGAAGTGAAACACAGGAAACAGAAATGCTGCATACCGGTAATAACGCAAGTAAACGAGACGAAATAACGTTAAATAACATTTCGTCTCGTCTCGTTTTGGTCAACAAAAAATGAAGAGACATTTTAGCATAGTTTTTATTTTGTAAACCACATTTAGTCTCGTTTTTATTCGTCAACGATATTACATTATACATTTAATTATAGTCATCGTCACATGACCAGCATTTACGTTGCGTCTCGTCTCGTTTTCGTCACGTGAAAAAGGTTCGTTGACGACGATATTTCGCCATAATTTTCGTTGACGAAAGCAACACTAGATATGGCTTTGGTCAACAGAATTATATGGAATTTTTTTTTGCCTATTATATGCCTTCTAATCTGTTTTATCAGTTAGATCGTTTAGAAAAGTAATAGACATCTCCTTAACAAACCTCAATAGATCCATATCACAAACGTGTGTGTGGTATGAGTTATGCTACAAATATAAACAGTTATGACAAAGAAAGTTAAAACAGAAAGTGTGCTAAAAAAAAAAAAAGCTGAGAGAGTCCTAAACACAAATCATGAATAAGCATGGTGACTTATTTTTATTGGTTATGTTGTAAGAGTATTTAAAGGCATGCCATAGCAATGATGCCGCCAAATGCACACTTCAAACTCACTCATGCTCACAACCAGTCTCTGCCAAGAATCTATCCTCAGGTCTGTGTGTGTAGCTCTTTCATAGGTTAGGACGCGTAATGGAGCTCTTAGTTGTAGCTCAACTGGTTGTTTTGTGCTAGCAATACAAATGTCACAGGTTAAGAACAATTTTACACAATCGCTAAGACACTGAAACCTATTCTCTGAACCAAATTCTCAAAGTCCTAATCCCGTTTGTCGAATAAGTCAGTCTTTCTGTAAAACCTTAAACAAGTTCAAGCAGTTAGACACCATTTGCATATCTCATTCACTCTTTTTGCAAAACTCGAATCACATTCGCACTGTGATGCACTTGTGTTGCAACTCGGTAAACATAAGAGGCAAAGGTTAAACAAAACTACATCACAGAATCGTTACGCACAATGGTTCAAAATTGGTTACACTTGTTTCTAATAATGTGATCAAACCAACTGTTCAAATCAAGCCAGTTCAGAGTGCACTGGTGGGACAGGTGCACTGAATGTTGATACCAAAAACAGAAGGAAACGATCTGAGAGGGAGAGGAGGAAGGGTCACCGTGATTTTGCCAAGACATGTTCCAGGATCAACTTATTTTGTTGATCCTTGAACAACATTCCCGTCCACAAATGTAGTCCTAACCCTAAATCTAACCCTACCCATCACTTACCCCTAATGCAATACAATCAATACAATGATACTTACCGTAAACAATATATTTATCTTTTTTATGTATACAATATACTTTTTTTCTGAAACTACATATAATAAATGATCTGTGTTTATACATCGGCAGTGTGTAAGATCTGAAAGCAATGTTTGATTCTAAGTACAGATGAAATGGGTTTGAGACAATTGTTTGTTTTTCACACAAGAGTCATGGGTTTTGTGAATGTAATTTGAAGATTTGGTTTTGTGTTTAATGTTGTGAGAAAATGGATGAAGGTTTCAAGAAATATGTTTTAGCAATTGTAATGAAAGTTTATTCAAGTTGCTTTTAATAAAGGTTTAATTTAAAGGTGGGTAATTTTTTATCAGTATGTTGAAATACTTTCTCCTTTCCACGATAATATGAAAAAACAAGTTTAAGGCCATTAGTAGATGTATTCCCCTGAAAGGTATAAACACTGTGGTACTATCAAATCATTACTCTGTTTGTTTGAACAACCCTTCACAGCAACATTGGCTTAACCAATAGTATTGAGGTGAAGGCAAGGACTAACCAATGACAGAAGAGGGGAGTGTTTGAAAATCCTTATTGTAATTCCAATTAATGACACTATTGTTACAGAAATTACACATTTCCCCATATAAAATTAATGTGGAGATCAATTTGTACTTGGAATCATTTAATTAAAAAAAACATTTTAAATCCATTTAGAAGAGAAGAGAAGAGAAGAGAAGAGAAGAGAAGAGAAGAGAAGAGAAGAGAAGAGAAGAGAAGAGAAGAGAAGAGAAGAGAAGAGAAGAGAAGAGAAGAGAAGAGAAGAGAAGAGAAGAGAAGAGAAGAGAAGAGAAGAGAAGAGAAACTATATTTGGGAAGCCAATTGATTTTAGTAAATTGATTAATTTGGATGGATATTCTTCATTTAAAAATGTATTTTTCTGTTGGTAGGAATAGTTAACTGGTAGTTTTTTGAGCAGCTTGTATCATAGAGGTAACTATTTCAAAGCAGATTCCCAAAAAGGCATTTTAAAACCAGTTCAATTCCAGTTTCATCGCCAGACAGTCACGGTTGTGTGTATACGTTTTCGGATACTCTTCCATTCAGAAGCTTAGATTTGTTTGAAAGAGGATCTATGTTTATGGTCACACAAATGCACACACCTTTCCCTCTCTGGCCTTCAAATCACCTCTCATTCCCACTAAAGACATGTTCTCTCCCTCCCTAAAAATCCCAGAAGCCCCTTCAACTCCTCTTCTGTCTCTCTCTCGCTCATCATTCACTTCATCTGTCGCTGTTGTCATCTACCTGAACGCCCCCTCTTTATGCTTTACCAAGTGTGAACTGCTGAACTCTGCGTAAGTGTGTGTCTGATTACCGTAATGCCCCATTCTGTCCCCTTCTACTGATGAACCGATGAACTTTTAGCACCATGATTCACCAAGCTTTCCAAAGCACAAGTTTTATCGTCCAACCACACGGAAGAACAAATTTTTTCATTTATGTTTGTTGGAAAGCCCAATTTTATTTTAGTGAAATGTTCAATCAGATGGCTTAAGTAAAGAAAACCGGTTCAAAAGGTTTAAAATGGTCAAGGTGTTGTTTGTGTTTGCTAGAGCATTGTTAGACAGTTCTAGTTGATCAAAAGACTACATGCTCAATTCTCAGTGATTTTCTGTTCACTAGTTTTTGTCAACAATGGATAAATCACGTTCAATTACTTGGAAAAGTAATATTACACCTCTACTCAACAAGACGCATGATTTGAGGCAACATTCATATCTGTATTGCTGCAGAGTTCAATACTTTATTGGTTTAGTGGCTCCCCAAAAAACCTTATAATGTTCAGTTATTAAAAGAAAAAAAATGTTTTAGTGTGAAGAACATTTGAATAATAAAGAACCTTTATCCACTAGAAACTTTTTGTTTAATGGAAAGATTATATGAATGTTGACGGTTCTCTGACGCGAAAAAAGAACCTTTTATTTTTAAGAATGTACTCCAAAGTTTAAACTTTAAAGGGTTATGTTGGGTCAGAGGTCACTCTTCCACCCATACTCGACTCGCGTATGGACTTTACCGGAAGCTAGTGATTATAGTTTATAAAGTAAGAAATATAGATATTTTGTCTTTACAAAAATGCAAGGCCTTTATTAACTCCCTAGAGACGTATGGATTACTTATATGATGGATGCGATATTTTCGGGCTTCCCAATCTCAGTTCCTTTTCACTACCATTGTAAAAAATTGGAAGAGACAGGATTTTTTAAATATAACTCTGATTGTGTTTGGCTGAAAGTTTGTGAGTGAGAATAATGGGATAATTTTCATTTTGCGTGAACTATCCCTTTAATAATAAAAGTGATGCTTGCCTAATTAACACCACTATTCATACATTAACTTTTTTATCCAAAATGATTCTTTTACATGTATTATTGCGATATTCCAGCAGACTGTGTCTATCACTGTGTGTGTGTGTACGTGTGGCAGCCGGCATGTAGTCTCGTCGACTGGCCACCCTGCAAACCCCCAGGCTTCCCCAGTAAAAAGAGAGATGATTATCTGTTATCTTCCATGTTTTGACGGGAGATTATGCTAAAGATTTACGATTGCTGAAAAGACAATGGTGAACACCGCATTCTCAAGTGGCAAAAGAGTGTTGAAAACAAACATACAGACCACAGATAACTGCTCACCTTAGCAACAGAGGGACAGCATTCCCAACATTTTAAACACAACTTCATAGGCACTGCTCATTACATCACCACAAACAGCTAAACCGCTCTCATTTTTATCAACATGAAGCATGTATTTTCACGTATGACTTGGCTTCAGCCTTATTTAAATTCTTGGCAATAGTTCATCGGGCTGGGCCAAGACGCTTCCACAAAAGTGCCAAACTAAGAATCTAAAAATTAAACTGACAGGCTTTGTAATTGAAGTCAATTGTGGTTGTTGTCATATGTTTTATACTGTTTTCAGATTGACTGTTAGGCTTGAATTTTCTGTGATGACTTTTTGCAATGATAATGATCGTTGTGATTATAGCATGTTACACAGCTATACTATCATTTTATTTTTATTGAATCTAATCACCAGCCCACACAGAATCTGCACTCACAAAGTGAGTCAAGTTATCTGAGTTATCAATCAATGCAATCAAAAAAATGGGTCAATCAATGTAGCTTGGATCGATTAGTTTATACAGAAGTACATAATTAAAAAAACCTAATCTGAGGTGTGTTTCCCATACAATGACGTAACTTGCTGCTTAACTACCATAGTACGATGCATATTTGAAGAAAATCAACTAGCCAGTCACGATCGACTGTTTCTCGAAACCGTATTGTTACAAATTGGTCAGACTCTACAGGCCTCATTTAACTTGTTAAATGTTAAAGTTGAAGACAATACAATTAGAAAACTGAACAAGTATGGCTTGTTTGGAAGGGCTGCCAGGAGAAAGCCTCTTCTCTCTAAAAGATGGAAGCATGGCTTAGGTTTGCAAAGTTGCATCTGAACAAACCACAAGACTTCTGGAGCAATGTCCTTTGAACAGACAAGACCAACCTGGAAATGTTTGGCCATAATGATCAAATCAATGCTAGATGTTTTTCTATAAATTACATACATGGCATTTGAGGACTATTTCGAATTTTTCTCATTTATTTCCAGATTCAATCATAGGCTCGTTCTTACGTAGTAGAGCACGTTCGCACATGTGCACTAAAAAACTAGTCTTAAAAACTCCTAGACAAACTAAAAGACGTAAATTACATTTGTATGTATTCTAAAGATAAGGATTTATTGAGTCCACATGTCATGCAAACAAGAAACTAAGCTTTAACCACAGGTTGAGAGCTGTCGCTCCAATCACATAACTTTGCGATACTGTTTGAGGATGTTCGTTAGAAATACCGACTTGTTGAACTATCCTGATAACGACGGAACTTGCGACCATGGTTGGCTTATGATGTTTTCGGGAAACGCACCCCTGGTTTTTAGGTCTTAAAATTAGGTAAATGCAATCTCAGATGAATCATATCACATGACATTACACTGAGCCAATATTTATTTAACAAAAATAAAGCCAAAATTGACACCCTATGATTCAATTGCTTGTAAAACCAGATTTAGCAGCAATGACTAATGAGTACCAATAAAGTAATCGATATGACTTTATCAGTATCTCACATCTTTGTGGAGGAATTTTGGCCCGCTCTTCTTTACAACATTGCTTCATTTCATTGAGGTTTGCAGGCATTTGTTTATGCAGTGCTTCCTTAAGGTCCTGCTACAGCATTTTAATCGTGTTGAGGTCGGGACTTTGACTGGGCCAGTGCAACACCTTGGTTATTTTCTTTTTCGGCCATTCTTTTGTAGATTTGATGGTGTGTTTGGGATCATTGTCCTGTTGCATGAGCCAATTTCGGCCAAGCGTTAGCTGTTGGACAAATGGCCTCACATTTGACTCTAGAATACTTTGGTGTGTAGAGTAGTTCATGGTCGACTCAATGACTACAGATGCCCAGTCCTGTGACTGCAAAACAACCCCAAACCATCACCCCACTTATGAGGTGTTTGTGCTGATATGCTGTGTTTGTTTTTTGTCAAATGTGGCGCTGTGCATTATGGCCAAACATTTCCACCTTGGTCTTATGTGTTCAAAGGACATTGCTCCAGAAGTCTTGTGGTTTGTTCAGATGCAACTATCCTTCCGTGTTTTTTAGAAAGAAAGGCTTTCTCCTGGCAGCCCTTCCAAACAAGCCATACTTGTTCAGTCTTTTTCTAATTGTACTGCCATGAACTTTAACATTTAACATGTTAAATGAGGCCTGTAGAGTCTGAGATGTAGCTCTTGGTTTTTTACAATTTCTCTTAGCAGTGCACAGTCTAAACTTGGAGTGACTTTGCTGGGACATCCATTTCTGGGAAGATTGGAAAGTCTTGTGTTTTCCACTTGTGAATAATCTTCCTCACTGTAGAATGATGGACTTCAATTAGTTTTGATATGGCCTTGTAACCCTTCCTAGATTGATGGGCAGCAACAATAGCTTTTCTAAGATTGCTGATGTCTTTTCTCCTTGGCATTGTGTCAACACACACCTGAATGCTCCAGACCATCAAACTGCCAAAACTTCTGCGTTTATAGAGTTGGGCACGCTTGCTGATGATCAATTAATGAAAGGCATTTGATTAGCAGTGCCTGACTGCTACATACCCTCTTAATTCCTATGGAAGCAGTAAGGGGGTACTTAGTTTGTCACACATGGCTTTTCCATCTTGGCCTAGTTTTTGTTCAATAAATAATGACACAGTGTAATATGTCATGTGTTGTTGTTCATCTGAGGTTGTGTTTACCTAAATTTAAGACCTGCCAAGGACCAGATAATTTTCTCTTATATGTCCTGATACATAAAACACAGAATTCAATAGGTTGTCCTTTCTTTTTCACTGAACATTTTATATATATATATATATATATATATATATATATATATATATATATATATATATATATATATATATATATATATATATATAACACACACACACAAACACACACTGTTGACTGGAGTAATGTTGCTCTGCCATCACAAGAATAAAAAAAATGTATTATAATTTTTTATAATTATGCATAATTATTATTGTAATACTCTTTAAAGCATATAAAATGCAAACAAAAATCATCTGCTTGCTAATCACCAATAGGCCTTCTGTGAAACAATGCATATAAATTACAGGGGGAAACCCAGTCAGACAGATGTTTAGTTCTTTATTTTTTTCCAACACAAGCAACTCTTTACTTGTGTGGTTAGACTTGCTTGGGTTTAGGTGTGTCTAAATGCGTATGTGGTTTCAAGCAAATAACTGTTCAGGTATGACAGTAAGAATTGTAATAGGTCACAACACAGACCAGAGATGTGTGTAAAGGTTCAAGAGTATGTTTGCATGTGGTTAATTTAGGTAAATATGGAGTGGTTTGTTGGAGACCCACATGAATCCCATGGTGTGGTCATATAACCGCTGACACACTTCATTCAGCAGTCACCTGAATTAATATGGACTCCCCAGTGTAATCCAGTGAACGCAACTATCATAACTCTCAGCGCTGAAAACGCCTGGCCCTCGTTAGCAGATCTAATCGTTTTGCCTTTAACTCAGCCACAACTGGCATATCAAGTCTAATAAGAAAGATTTCCACCCTTTAAAACAATGAACAGGAAGGAAATCTGCCCCGCTGACATTCAACTGCTCAAATTCTTATGAGTTTAGCCAAATTAATAATTACATTACAAGCAGACAGGTCATTTTTGGATCTGAATCTTATTCGATGGCTCACACTGTCATCAACAGATATTTTTATTATATTGTGAGTTGCTTTCAAGGAAAATAATTTGAGCTATAGGCCTTAGTATTACCACAGCTACAGATATTTTCCTCAAAAGCAGGATTCAGATCCAACAATGACCTGCTGCTTGCAATGCAAATTTACATGCTATTTTTGACAGTTGCTTCATACAAAACAAATGAGTGTTATATATATATATATATATATATATATATATATATATATATATATATATATATATATATATATATATATATATATATATATATATTTTGCAGGACCTTACAATGAAGATGATGTAACTTTTAGTAGTGCAGAAATTAGATGTAAAATAGTATGAGTTATGAGAATAATCGGCTAAATTATTTTCTAATTCCTGAGATGCGTGTGTGTGCAGCAATTTTCAAAAACAAAATGAAGATGAGAGATTTTGCACACAAATAAAATATTTTTAAGGTTTTACTTTTAGTTAATCCAGGTCTACATGTGTGTTAATATGACTCCATTTTCAATGCTGCATTCAGCCATCGTAAATAAAGCTCGGTATATTTTCGGTACTTTGATGTTATACACCGATTGGCCAGCACACCGCCATTTCAAGTAAAACACACCTGCAGTGGTCAGGTGGTCGTAGCTCTCATAAAATTACGAGTTCAAGTGTTGTATTTGCAAGTTCAACAAGCACGTGTGAAGGCTTTTTACAGTTCAGAATTTTTACGGTAATTATGGCATGGTGCGAACGCACCTAAATCACCACATGGCTGTTTATTGATTCTCTCAGTACAATTAATAAAAAGTAGACAATAGGCTTAGGCTATATACTTTTTCATGAAAATTCAGCACACACCTCATGACCAAATGATGGATGGATGGCTTGAAGGTGGAAGGTTTGAAGATGGTTTTCTTTCCTATGTTGGTGTATTTCCCAAACAAAAGTGACATATTAGCCACCAAAACATGGACTTGCAACTTGCTATTGCTAATCAGTGGCAGGTGGTATTAAGGGGGAGGGGTGTTCTCATTCTAGAGACATTTGATTGGACATAATGTGTAAATGCACCTCAGTTTGTCAATTTTCTCAGAATTTAAAGACTTTTAATTTAAAATATAAAATGTTCAGGCCTGAACATTTAAGCAGTGTATATCTGCTACAAGTAGCTATATTTTGTCAACTTTCAAGACACTAATGCATACATAGCCTCAAAGCTAATATCATGGACTAACAGCAACAACAATGTTTGATGGGGTCTTTCAGTAGTGACCAGTAGTGTCACAAGACAAGTTTGGCAGGTCAAAAACTGGAAGTATGCACTAATGAAAATTATGTGGTGGACCAAAAAAAAAAAATTTCCTGGTAGTTCGTGTAGTTCCCCCTTAGGTTCTTGTTTACACATAGTGATGCTATTTATAGCACAATAATGAGAGGAGTTTCTTCCTACAGAAGCATTATTTGGGTTATGAGATCCTTTTAAGATGGTATAGTGTTAAAATATGCTTAAGCTTATATTAAAACTTGAAATCTCAAGGAAGCCAGCCTCAGGTCAGACGTTTAAAACACACAGCTGTCATAGTAAAAATGATGTAACCGCCTCTCAGGTGCTTGTTCCCATGGTATCTACAATATTTATAAATAAACATTTCCTAATTTTTTTCCCCCTTTCACCGTCAACCCGGAAAAAGAGTTGAACTTGATTCATAATTCAGTCAAATCGAGAAGGTTAACCAAACACTGGAAGATAACCAAAAAGTCCCATGTTGGTTTGCAAAGCAATGTTTGCCTTTTTATCTGATGTATTTTTGGCATCTGCCAAACATTTTTTTAAACAAACATTAAACATTGCATCTAATTTGATTACAGATATAATATAATATTAATATGAAATAGAGAAATACAATTATAATAAAACATGATGCTAAACAATTTGATTTCCGACTTTGTTTTCTTGTGTGCATGCCCTAAAGTAAATTCTGGTTAATATTTCAGTATTAGCATTGTTTACGTTCCCATATTTACACACTAACCCACTAAACTATAAATAATTAGTTTTAGTTTTCAATAGTTAGCTAGATTATGTCAGTGCTTATGTTAGAAACTGCTGTCAATAGACAAAAACTGTCTTCTGACAACAAATACAAAAAACAGTATTTAGGCAATAACCAATACATTGGCTAATCAAAAGCATGCGATCATTATTCCCTGCTCACTGCATCGTCTGACACAGAAGCGTCAAACCAAAGTCACCACAAAAAGCTTCATTTCTGAAGAAACCAAGACTGTGCCTGCATGCTGGTTTTGTAGTGTCATGATATTTCGTCTGCCTGGATCTTGTAGTTTGCATGCTAACGTGAGGGAAATAGTTTGAGCCACATGTTCTTTAATTGACGGCACTTACTACAAATGGAACAATCTTTAAAATATGTGTTTTTGCAAGATTCACAACAAAAACCTTTGAGCCTTATAGCTTTCTTGTCAGTTTGAATATCCGCTTAGTAATTAGCATATAGCTAAATTCGAGATCACCGACATTGCATACAGACTTTGAGTTAGAGATCACAGTGTTGATGTACAAAATGCTGCAAGAAATTCAAATACAAGGAAATATTGGTATACTACAGTCAGTCCAGTATAAAAAACACACGGAGACTGCCATGTGGGTATGTGTAGTCAAAGCGGAAGCTAGCAAAAGTGAGATTATGATATGATTTTCGATAAGACATGATGATTTAACATGCAAAAAGTGTTGCCTCAGACGTTGCACTCTCAGTCTCGTAGAGCCAGACATCTGCATTTATACATTTTTGCACATGAACATATAGTCGGCGTAAAGCTCTTTCTCGCTCTCTCTTTTACTCTCTCTCTCTCTCTCTCTCTCTCTCTCTCTCTGCATTTTCATGTCTCTCATTATGGCCATTACATCAGTAATGAGCAGTAAAGGGCAGTAAAGGGCAACGGGACATTCTGACACGTTCATATTTGCAAAAACTGAACTTGACGCAGGTGTTTTTAACCCTTGTGCATCCTTATGGACATTTTTGTCCTTTTCAGTTTTGTTTTTTTGATAACTTTGGCTGTGTTAATGCTAACTGCATAAAATTTGCCACAGGTGTGTATTTTTATTGGAATTTTAATATTTCACCTTCATTTACTTTAAAAAATTTATTTTGCACTAGGTAAAAAAAATACACCCACTTAGCGCCTTTTGGACAAAAATGTCCCCATTGAAACCCATTAAAACTGCGATTTTTAATCCCAGTGCCATTCAACTATAAAATGATGCAATCTTTCTTAACAGGCTTTCATTCTGTTGGCAAGGCTTCAAAATTTTAATTTTTACTATTTTTTATCAGATGGTGCCATTTTTTCAGGTTTGGCATATAAAGCAAATTATCACTTTATTGTTGTTTTCTGCTGTTTTCGGCTTATGCATACTATAGAGCCAATTAGATACATTATGAAGCTATAATTGTGTGGGTGTGTTGGTATGGTTGTCAGAGTGTGGTTAGTATGTGTGTACTGACATTTTTAGGTGTGTGTGTGTGAACATTTTGAAAGAAAGAAATTATATTGTACTGGAAAACACAAATCCCACCCCATGTAAATGAGTCATACCCTTGGCAGAGTCACAGACCCTGCATGTGAAAACTGAAAAGGTCAAAAAGTTACTGAAGTTACTTTTTTTCATTTAAACACATTTCTTATTACTTGCTTGCACTTTGTTTTTGTTTTTGTTTTTATTCAAAGGTAAAAGGTGAGCTTGATTTTGATGTAGAAGTTTAGAGGCCCCACAACACCTTGCATAAATCAAAAGTGATTATTTTTTATGTTTTCACCTCGAGAAAATGGTGATTGTTTTGTCTGGAAGATTTTTGTTGACACAAGTGCTCTCACAGCCAAACCTATAAAAATGTGATGGTTGAGGGCCTTGTCATTTCATTGTTTGCAAGATGAGACGTTTCACAGCAAGGGAAGCTCTGGATCTAGTGAACACATGTGAAAGTGAGGATGAAGAGTTGACTTCAGTTCTTGTTCAAAGTGATCTTGTACTTTTGCTTTATTTATAGAGCAAAATAAGGTATATTCTATCAAAAAAGTAAAAACTTTGGAGGATAATAGGAGTAATAAATCAATGATTTGACTTGGGCCTGAGTGACTTGGGCCTGAGTGGTATTTTTTTTTATTTTTTTTTTATCTGATACTGCATAAAAATATGAATGCATCAAAATTAATGTTGTTGTTAACCAGTGATATATCCAAGGCTGTAATATTTAAAGAAAAACCTGCTTAGCATTTAGTATATGGAATATTTGTATTATTATTATTATTATAATTTTTTATAAAAACAAAAGTGGCATTATGTAAAGAAACCAGCGTTTAAAGGGTTAAAATTCTGAAAATTAATGACTGTTTGGTAATTATGATTAGAGCTGATGCTAGTAAAAAATCTAAGTCAGTGAAAGTGGAAAAAAATATGAATCTATAATATTTTTATGACACTTTTTTGACATGGACATTTTTGTCCTTTATGGACCTGAGTGGTCATTTTTTTTTATTTATCTGAGACTGCATAAGAAATATTAATGCATCAAAATTAATATTATTGTTAATCATTGACATATCCAAGGCTGTAATATTTAAAGAAAAAAAATTCTGCTTAGAATTTAGTATATAGAAAATTATTATTATTATTAAATTTTTTATAAACATCAACAGTGGCATTATGTAAAGAAACCGGCATTTAAAGGGTTAAAATTCTGAAAATAAATGAATGTTTGGTAATTATGATTAGAACTGATGCTAGTAAAAAATCTAAGTCAGTGAAAGTGGAAAAAAAGATTAATCTATAATATTTTTATGACACTTTTTTGACATGGACATTTTTGTCCTTTATGGGCCTGAGTGGTAGTTTTTTTATTTATCTGATACTGCATAAAAAATATGATTGCATCAAAATTAATATTATTGTTAATCATTGACATATCCAAGGCTGTAATATTTAAAGAAAAAAAATTCTGCTTAGAATTTAGTATATAGAAAATTATTATTATTATTAAATTTTTTATAAACATCAACAGTGGCATTATGTAAAGAAACCGGCATTTAAAGGGTTAAAATTCTGAAAATAAATGAATGTTTGGTAATTATGATTAGAACTGATGCTAGTAAAAAATCTAAGTCAGTGAAAGTGGAAAAAAATATTAATCTATCATATTTTTATGACACTTTTTTGACATGGACATTTTTGTCCTTTATGTACCTAAGTGGTAGCTTTTTTTTAAATCTGATACTGCATAAAAAATATTAATGCATCAAAATTAATATTATTGTTAATCATTGACATATCCAAGGCTGTAATATTTAAAGAAAAAAAATTCTGCTTAGAATTTAGTATATAGAAAATTATTATTATTATTAAATTTTTTATAAACATCAACAGTGGCATTATGTAAAGAAACTGGCATTTAAAGGGTTAAAATTCTGAAAATAAATGAATGTTTGGTAATTATGATTAGAACTGATGCTAGTAAAAAATCTAAGTCAGTGAAAGTGGAAAAAAATATTAATCTATCATATTTTTATGACACTTTTTTGACATGGACATTTTTGTCCTTTATGTACCTAAGTGGTAGCTTTTTTTTAAATCTGATACTGCATAAAAAATATTAATGCATCAAAATTAATATTGTTCTTAATCATTGACATATCCAAGGCTGTAATAATCAAAGAAAAAAAATTCTGCTTGGAATTTAGTAAATTGAAAATAATTACTATTTTTCTTTTTTTCATAAAAAAAACAACAGTGGCATTATGTAAACAAACCAGCATTTTAAGGTTTAAAATTCTGAAAATTAATGAATGTTTGGTCATTATGATTAGAGCTGATGCTGGTTAAAAAAATGATGCCAGTGAAAGTGGAAAAAAATATAAATCTATAATATTTTTATGACAGTTTTTGGACACGGACATTTTTGTCCTCTATGTAGCTATGTGTAACTTTTTTAAATTGATGCACAAGGGTTAAATATACTATGCTAACAGAGGTAGCCATGCCTTTTATGTAGGCTGTAAATAATCTTTCTTTATCAAATAGAGGAATGTTTCTGTTTTGTGTGTATCTAAGTGTGTAAATACATACGGTAAATGCATACTATATGTGTATGTGTGGGTCCTTGGCTTCCCTGTGGTCAGGGGGTTAGTTCCTCTTTTTAGGACTTCACAGAGAAAGTTTCTTAGCATGCTAATGTGCCATCAGCACAGGCTGCATGCAAATGTACGAAACCACAACAGCAAAACAAAATGTATGCAGCTCCTCTATATTCACTCTGTTAAGAAAAAGAGACATGCAAAATCAATCACACAATGTAGTCCCTAACTGCCCTATGTAAAATTTAGCATGACGCTAATTTTAAACAAACCTTGCGTATTGCTAATGTTTGTTTTTTTACATTTTAACCATGATGAAATATTTCGGTAATTTTTGTGAGTAATGCATAATAAGAATTAGCTTTTGTGAGTAATGCATAATATGAATTAGCTTTGGTTAATGATGAATGTTTCTTTGAACTTAGCGAGCTTAGCGTAACACGGTAAAGCTATTAAAGATAGAGCACTATTAAACATATGTATTGTTCACATTACATATCATTTTTAAGTTAACAGTTCTTCTACAAAGTGAACGCTTTATAATCAAACAAAAACCTTTAGGGCAGGTCCTTTCTCAACGACCCATAAAAACTAATGGGGTGAAGATCATGGCTAGCTACAATGGAACAGTAAGCAGTGACCCTGCAAACCCACAATGAACCACTGATCAAAGGCAGCGGAGAAAAAAAGATTTCCTCTTCATGTAACGACTGCTTCTGAACACGTTTAATGTTCATGCGTTGTCTCTTATTGATTTCCAGGCGCGTTTTAAAAAAACTATTGAGCATGCAATGTGCAATCTATCCCCCACTACACTGATCTGACTTGTGGTGTTACATTTATTTCTTGTTATTTTTTTGAATGTTCCTTATTATTTTTTTTTAGTTCAACCTGATCAGGATCCAAATTGCATTGAAAACTTACTCTCATCTCACCACAAAACCACTTTTTGCAGCCTTATTAGTTTCTTTTCTCTTCAACGTACTGTGTATAGCAGCCACAGGCTGAGGGTATTTTCTGCTGCTTTTACACTACTCTACCCATAAGGCGTTGCTTCTGTTAACCATGTTTTACTTATCTCTCTTACAAGATGTCTTAACTCTAAAACTAAAGATCAGTGACTTCTCTCTCTCTCTCTGCAAATATAAATAATCGTCACTGAATTGCCTCATTCCTTTTGCAGTGTCATTGGTTAACTTGAGATCAAGTATTCCCACCGGAATGCATTGTTTTTGATGATTTTTTGAAGCGAAGAGAAACATGCAATTTGCTTTTAGGTTACATTTTTTACACATTCTGTATGTGTATGATGTATTCTCCAAGATAAATCATAGATCAAATTTGTTATTGTCAAGTTGTTAATACATTTATTCCTTCAAAACGTAAACCGATTTTATTTACAACGTAAATTGGACGGAAAGATGAATTTCAGTCTCCTGACCGCAAATACTCTTATTTCTGTCCTGACATGTTCAAAAAGCATTTCTGATGTGACTAGCATGCTAACATCAGTGTTGATGGGAATGTCTAAGTCAAATTGGTAGCGTGAAGAGTTTTAGGCTGTGTGGAGTCGAGTCCCTCACAACATCTCTGTTTATTTCTAGGCTTCCTGTTGGTATGCGGCCAGCAGCATTCTGGGTAAATCTAGAGGTGTCCTTGTGGCTAGCAAAAAGCCATGTGTCAGATATCACACATACTCAGTGACATATACCCACAAATGCTCACTCTCGCATTTACACACAAAGTCGTATGCAAAAACACGCACAAAAGCGTTCACCGTTGCGTTCTCGTGTGATGTCAACAGAGATTAAACTAGTTTATTATTTTCAAAGAGGAAAAAAAAATTACGCAACAAAAATCAAGTCTTTTTTTACCTAGTGATTATTAAATTTGTACAACCATTCAGTCTGCATTACATAAAGAAATAATTCTACATCTTTGTTTCTTTCGTATTTTTGGTACTCTGAATTATACATACAAATAACAAATACAGGAACTTTTTTCACAATGCATATAACCTGGGCCCAAAGAAGTCTTTCATGTGTGTGTGTGTGTGTGTGTGTGTGTGTGTGTGTGTGTGTGTGTGTGTGTGTGTGTGTGTGTGTGTGTGTGTGTGTGTGTGTGTGTGTGTGTGTGTGTGTGTGTGTGTGTGTGTGTGTGTGTGTGTGTGTGTGTGTGTGTGTGTGTGTGTGTGTGTTGTGTGTGTGTGTGTGTGTGTGTGTGTGTGTGTGTGTGTGTGTGTGTGTGTGTGTGTGTGTGTGTGTGTCTGTATGAACACAAACCAATTGCCCAAGACCTATAACACATCCAGAAGAGTAGCTGGAAGTCTGTGAAACAGACCTGACTACAAGTTTTAATGCATTACACACCATTTTCCTTTCTACTTTTCTTCTCCCTACTTCTCATCTCCTACTTTTTTCATCATTCGGAAATCGTGGGCCACGTCGCCACGCCGTTCCTTCTTCCAGGTTTAAGTCGTACCCTTCTTATCATTAGCTGCCCATGGGCATTTCCTGTCCTCGCCTTTATCTCATTTTGCTCTTTAAAAAGTCTTCATTAAATGTATTTCAGACATTTTTTTTTTTTTACAAATATATGCAGAGTTCATCTCCTGTTGTCATTCACAGCTCGATTCCTCATGTCTCACTGGGAGGGGAAGGAGGGGAGGGGATAAGAGATGTGTAGAAGAAGAAAAGGAGCAGGTTTGGGGAATTAGAGAAGCTTAGTTTAAAGTCACGTAATGGTTGTGCCTTGATGCCCACAGGAAAGATGGCATTTGTACACAAATGAAGGTTGACATCAGCGCGAGGGTTTCGTGATTGGAGGGGCGATGAAGAAAGTCATTGTCTTTTCTCTTTCACTCTCACTGTCTCTCCCTCATAATGCGGGGTAGGGGGGATTACCGTTTTAAGCGGGGCATACCGAAGTGGAGTAGGGGTCTTGGGGGGGCTCGTAGCTCAGACGGTGCACGTGAGAGAGGTCGGAGGGTTGCGGCGGGTGACAGGCTTCAAGGTTAACGGTGCTTTGAGACGTCCACCGTCAGGAGATTAGGCGGTCGGAGGTAGCAGGGTGCTCTAGCCCATCGCCGTCACCATACTGGAGGGGTGGTGGGGGGCGAAGGGCAAGCTGGAAGAGGGGTGCATGGGGGTGGGCGTGGTCAACATGTGGCCGGAGTGCGAGAAGGGAGGGAACGAGCTCATGTGACGCGACAGGGCGGCCGGGCTGAAGGAACTGTTCTTTTCCATTAAGCTTTTGGAGAAATCATCCATGCTATCATGGGACTTTTTGCTCTTCTTGGACTTGCTGGACATCTTCCTGTTCCGGGTCTGGATGCCCTCCTTCTTCATGGTGAGCGGTCGGTTGATCTGCGAGGAGAGAGACGGCAGACTTTTAGTAATGGCCACTGGACCGTCCCGCTTACATAAGATGTTATTTTGATTTTAGAACCACATCCAGAGGAACACATTATTGCTAAGAGATCGTCCTTCATATTTTAGAAGACCTAAATCCAGTTATGTTTCTTTTAGGTATTAACCTAATCTCAGATGTTTCTCCTAAAAATTCCTAATGAGAAATAAAAATAGACACAAAGGAGGCAGTTGTTGATTTATGGTCAAATTAATGTGGATAGCTCAGATAATTTGGTCTTGGAATAATGAGTTCATAATGAAATTTCTGACTTTTGATTAATATCTTGGAGCACGGTTTGAGACATAGTAAGAAACATCTGAGAAGTCGACCTTGTGTCGTTCCAAGCCTGTTTGACTTTCTTTCCTCTATGAAGAAGACTTTCAAAAGAAGATCAAGTAAAAAAATGTCTCAGTGTACATACAATGAAAGTCAAAGGAGTCCAATGTTGTTTTGGACCTTTTTGACGGACCAAATACAGTTGAAACATTCTTTCATTTGTGATCCACATAAAAAAGAAATCCATACATGTTTGGAATGGGTAAATAATGACAGATCATTCATCTTTTAAGTGTCTTATCCTTTTAAGCGAAAGCCATATTCTCTCCATCTAATCTCTGTAATTGCTGTCTTGGAGAAACAAGTGAGATATTAAACAGATCTCGTTTACAATTTCTCCTTCTTACGGGCAAAGTTGAAAGCTGACACCTCTTTAAATCACGGTTTCTGGGATTAGGATTTGGACAAACAATGAGGGTCACTTTACACACTCATAGTGAGACCCTTTAATGCTTTATTGAGTCCAAGCATGTTCTGATGGTATGTAATAGAGTTTCATAATAAGATATCGGTTTCTTTGTTCGAGTGAGCGTGTCTGTACATACAAGTGTGTATGTCGGGTCATAGGACTAGGCTGGATTTAGCCTCTGGTTCCCTGATGCCAGGCATGGCCGGTGCCAGTCTTGCCAAAGAGAGAAACCCCAGACTCTGGCCGGCCGGGTTCAAGCGCAGTAGCACTGCCACATCCGTCTGCCAAAGCCTACTACTTTCACCCATAATTGGACTGTTTCTCTCTCTCTCTCTCTCTCTCTCTCTCTACTCTCTTCTTCTCTCTCTCTCTCTCTCTCTCTCTCTCTCTCTCTCTCTCTCTCTCTCTCTCTCTCTCTCTGTCTTAAAACACTCTAGATGCTTTGCGCAAGAGCTATTAAGTGATACTTTTTTGTGGATGTTAACGCGTTTGATTGTTTTTGAGACTTTAAGACTTAATAAACTGTGAGCTTTCTACTGTTATTTCACCATTTTGACTTATGAAAGACTGATAAAACCCACAAAAATGTGAATGTGAAAATGTGAGTACATTTTGAGTAAATGTTTTAAATGTCAACTGATGATCAATAAGTTAGGACAACTTGTTTTCACATTGCTTTAACTTGTTAAGTTATACAAGGTATATCATTATTTAAGTTATATTATTCATTTCAGCAATTTATAAATTTGTAGAAATGCGCTCATTTGCTAACGACGAACTGGATTATATAAAAAATATATCTGCAAAAAAAGTCTGCCTAACTGTACTGTACATATCTGGACTGAGACCTGTTATCGGAAATCCCATATTGGCCAACCACAAGTGTAAATGTGAGTGCCAGTGTGTTTGTGTGTGAACTCACACCCCAAAGCGAAACTGTTGATTTGAAACATCTCCATTGAGCATCAGAAAACACATGCTTATAGCTGTCGGCTATTAAAAACACTCGTGTATGTTTTTCAGTTAAACTTTTTTAGGCTTAAAATGACCACATAAAAAAAAACTGAGAAAGAAACGGGTCAGAAGTCTAACCCCAAACTGACAGACATACAAATACAATCACAAATCAGATCTTATTGCAAACCCCTGTCGGCTTAATGAGATATGGGAGTGGTAGTGATAATGCAAACATGCGAGTTAGTGAAGTACACTCCGGAGAGAGCTTAATTTAGCATGCAAAATCTGGAATTTGATTCAAAGCAGGCCGACCTTAACACAAAATGGGACGTACCAAAACAAACTAATTTTCCAATTATCCAAACTCTTGGTTGTTTCGAACGATAATACGTGTTATTCGTTTCTCTGATAACCTAGGTCAAGTTTAGGGGATTTTTTTTTTCTTGAGTTCTTACACAACAGTCAAAACCAACATGGCAAAATGATTTAAAAGGTTGCGCTTGCGTGACTAGTAGGGGAGTGTAACAGGACCGTGGGGCCTCAAAGTGTGATGATACAGGATACCAGAGCTGATTAGGTAGAATGAAAATGTTCCCCGGCATATGTTTAACATAGAAATACCACCAACTGAAGTGTAATACAATAGTACAACAGTACTAGCAGTTTAGCTCCAACATAATAGAAATAAAAATAAATAATAATATGAGGAAGAACGAAACAAATCTCAGTGGGCAATTGACTCGAACATCTTGGGGAATGTTTCAAAAATTGGTTAAATTGACCCTGGGGATTGAAAATCACCACTTTTAAAGTCGTTTCTGCCTTAAATTTTTGAGTACAATCACCTTTAGAAGTTTAAGTAATTTCAAATTAAATTACGTTAAACTGACTTAAAAAAATGAGTTGAATATTTTATAACTTGAAAACTTGAGTTAAAGCAATGTAAAAACATATGTTGTCATAACTTATATATCATTATACAGAATTTTTACAGTGGGAAAATCAGACAGGCCTTGGGGGGGAAAACGCAACAAATCGGAACTTTTTCGATTATTATAATGGTCCATTAATATAAATTTGGCAATTTTTGAGTAGTTAGTTTCACTTCTCACAATGTTGTGAATGTTGTGAAAGAAAGAAAGAAAGAAAGAAAGAAAGAAAGAAAGAAAGAAAGAAAGAAAGAAAGAAAGAAAGAAAGAAAGAAAGAAAGAAAGAAAGAAAGAAAGAAAAATGGCATGACATGAAAGGTGCCATCATGCAAAAAGAAGATAGAAAATATCTTACTAGATAAGTGTAAGACAGCTATGGAGCTTACATTGTGTAATTTGTAATAGAGGCCGCAGGCATTGCAGACGGGATCGCCGTTCGCATTTCTCCGCCACAGTGTCGTCGTGGTCGTTTGACAGTTTGCGCATGAGGTCCCTGCTCGCCTGGCTGCCGACTGATGGACACACAGAAAAAGAAAGAATCACAGTTATTACACTCATAATGTAATAACCAAAGATGATGATTACATTCCTACGGTGCTAATGGCCCCCAACCCTCCTGTTTCCTGAGCTTGCAAATGTTTTTTAAGCGATGCAGACTATGTGAGAGGAAAAAATATCTCCATAACACTGGTGCCTTAAACTCTCGGGTAAAAATAGTGCTTTGCACACATGCCCTTTCAAACCTAAATATTTACAGAGGACATGAAAGCGCTGGTTTAAATAGTGCCCATTAAAAGCTGATGACATTTTCCCGTTAAATGATGGAGAAACAGCGGCTCTGCATGAAATGGATCCACGTTTAAACATCAACCTTCAAGTTAGATATTAGCCATCTTTATTCACATCAATATGCTGCACTAAAATAGCTTGCTCTAAATTAACATGCATTGATTAAAAGCAGTTAGAATTATTAATTATAAGCAGTTACTGACATAATCAATTATCATATGTAAAACAAAATAAAAAACAATTGGGGAGGGGGAAGGAAAATTCAAAAGAAATGCAATGAATTTGTAGGGATCAGCAATATGTTTTAAAAATGGACTGTGCAGAAAGAAAATTCGTGCTGCGTTTAGGGTTAATACAGAAATGCTGAAGTAATGACAAATTATAATTCAATTTAAAGGCGCAAGATTGATTGACGTGGTCGAAGCGTCATAATAGACGACGTTGGGGTCTTATTATGATTGGCTGGTTTTTATTGTTTGTTTGTTTTTCTCGTTTGTGCATTAAAAAAGACAGCTAAATTGTATTGCCAAATGAATTAAATTCAAATAAATTAGGCAAAATTTGTACTTTAAAGGCAATTATTTATTCCTTCTTCATACTATTATTATTTTTTGGCTCAGTGAAGATCAATCTGAAGTCGTGACTCCTGTCTGCGCGTTCTCGCCTGTATGTTTAGACTGCGGGAGCGAGCGCTGTTGTTCGAGGAGTTTTATCAGCTGCGCTCAGATATCCGCCAGTCTTTTCCTGGGAAGTCGGCTTTTCACATTAGAGAGGGAGAGAGAAGGCCAATGCCAAAATAGCAGCGCTCGGACTATTTCTCTGCGCCTCAAGAGCTTCGACTCTATCCAAAGCCCGACTATATGCCAGGCCATTGAAAACACAGTGTTCCTCTCTCTCATTTATGAAATCCCTGTGAAACAGTGTCCCTGATGAAAGTCGCATTGTCAGAATTGAACCTAATATCTGCAGACATATTTGACCTGTTTGAGTTGATCGCCTCCCACGCGTATACTCATTTGAGATAAGCGCTCGTTTCACATCACTTTGAAGTGTCTCCGTGACGAATTTCGTTATGCTGACGTGTAGACACGGTGTCAGCAATATTTGCGATAAAATAAAATGATCCGGGGGTTTTTGTGTCGAGCGGGGGGAAATAAATAAAAAATAAATAATAATAAATAAATAAAAATTGAAACAGAAAAAAAAAATAATTACAAATTATTGCTAATAATAATAATAATAACTGCTATTGCTTAATCTAAAAAAAACGAGACCTGCGCTTGGCGAGTCAATTTCTTGCAGCTAACACTTCTTCCTGGGTAGAGAAAGAGAAAGACAGAAGTGTCATTAATACAGTGCTATAGAGCAACATACCAGCCTCCGCTTGGGCTTGATGAGGGGTCGGTTCTGTCCGTTCATCTTGTGGTATAGTCCGCAGGCGTTACACAAATAGTGACCGGTGCCATCCCTCCGCCACAGAGGAGTCGAGGTGGCCCCGCAGTTAACACATTCTCTACCCTCTGCCAACAGAGACACACACACGCATGCACAACTGATGTTTTAGAACCACTGAAACACACTTCCATGCACAATCACAACTACACAATCTCAGGCCATTGGTGAGCACACTAAAAACACCAGTGGGCCAGTCGCTTTGATTTGTTAAAACAAAACACATTATTAAATATCAACATTTTACACACAAAATGATGACTAATAATTGCATTTATATTATACAAGTATGCACATATAGCAAGTACTAATAATTCAATACTTATAAATATAGATAAAGCATTATCAAAAAATACACATTCTAAAATTCGCATGGATAGAAAAATGAATATGGAATGCATTAATAACAAATGATTATTATTATTGTTGTTGTTGTTGTTACTATTATTAATGCATTACCAAATAAAAACATTGTCTAATATGACATCACTGAGCTTAACTTCTCAATTGTCAAATATGACATCATCTGATAAGATCTACAAATAACTTAGCGGTTCTAAGTAGGCAATGCTGTGAAAATGTGTTCTTCAGAGGTTTTATCAAACGTATAATGCTCTAAACAACGATGCGTTGGAAATACTGCATCATTCATTAGAATAGGGAATCGCAAAATATAATATAGCTGAATAAAGACTAAATTTCCACAGAAACAACCTCCCGGTTCATTAAACCACGTGACTAGGCTACATTGTAATAATAATAATAATAATAATAATAAGTATCTACAATCAACTTGGAATAATTATTCCGATATTTTAAAGTTATTTTAGGCTTTATGGCTGAAATCATGTTAAATCGATTGGGTAACAGTAAATGAAAGCGTCGGTCTAATTAACTCATTGTGTAACCTGCTCTCTTTACGTAATTAAAACACGGTAGCGTTTGATTGGCATTCTTTCCGTTTGACTGACAGGTGAAGGGCGCGCGCCTCACATGTTCAGTGACCCACGCCTCCGGTCGCTCCGCTGAAACGAAAAACAACCTCGTCGTGCAGCCCCCAACCCCCCACCCCCCTTTACCCAGCAGCATTTCTGCCCTCATTTGTGGCGCGAGACTCTTTTGCTCTACAAACTGCCCCAAACCCACAAAAAGCTCGCAAGCACATTACCACAGATACAGACGCACGCAATAACGGAGCTTTCTGATGCATCTATGTAGTAGGCTAGCCTACATGTTTCGTTTCAAAAACAAAACCTAAAAAGAACAATCCCAGACCTTTAGTGGAATTATATGCTTTGCGAAATATTTCCATAATATAATTATAATATAATCCAAATATGAGCCTTTCTATAGGCTACAATAAAACAGCAACCAATTTAAATAAGCTATTTTACCAATCGATAAAAAAAATAACACACAAGTTAAAGAAATTATAAATGGGGTGAATAGATATTCTCTATCTTTTGCATCAAATCTATCGCTATAGACTGATTTTTAAAAAAAATGTCCGTTCGCTAATCGCATTTAAAAAGCTGGTCGACCTTTAGAAATGATTTTCTCTGTGTGTTTGGATAACACTCTGTCTGTGCATGTCGGCCGCGCATTGCGCCAGCTCATTCGTTATTCCGAGCGATCCGCGGCGCATCCGGACTCTATCAAAGTTTCTGCGCAAAGTAAACAATGCAACTGTCGCGTGCAGCAGTCTGAAAATAATTGGATTAGCTTAAACATATAAACACGAGAGAGATGGGGCCGTGCACTGCGAGGCACAAGAGGAGCAAAAGATGAGAGAAAAAAAAACACACACACAGGCTACACACACACATCTACATCCGGAAAACCCTCGCGCTCCGCTTTAAACGTGTAGACTCATCTGCATGCTGAGCGACGTTTAATAAATCAGGGAGGCTAATTCCGCTTTGTAGCTAAACGACACTAGATATAATATTCTCCAAAGCGGAATATAATAATGAAATTATGTAAGGCAGCAGTGGTGTTAATAAATCTATAATTTCTATAAAAGAGAACGTCTATTGTGCCTTGATTATTTTAAAATGGTACCACAACAAAAAAAGATGAGATTATAGCATCATAAATTAATCAAACGAACAGGATTATGAAATAGCTCAAATTAATAATATAAATTCCACACTATTAGATTTATTTATCATTAGATTTATTTTAAATACAGATATGTTGCCTCATTCTATAGCCTTATCTCGGTGTAACATCATAAATCACGTCAGATTTAAGGAGTGGAGCCATTCTTTGAACAAGGGATGTGGACTGTGCCCAAATTCGATAGCCAAGCCTTGGCACAGACCAAAAAAAAAAGAGCTGAACCAAATCAATAGTCTGGGAATTGGATAACCTGGGAGGCTGTTTTTGTGGAAAACGAAAAGAATGGCAAGTGCACAATAATAGAGCTCAACTGCTGAATGATCTGACTATGATTATGTTAGTAAAAATCAAAGGGTAGTAAAGCGCACGCCTACCTGAACAGGACCTTGTTTTTGGTCTCGTTTTGGAACCATAACTAGAAGAGGACCCACCTATCAGGCTACTTGGTGGGAAGAGCCCCGGCCCGTAATCGGACACATAAGGGTAAGTGGCGATGGGATGGTGCGCGGAGGACGCGCCCGCTCCGATAGAGGCCATGCTCCGACTATGAGCCGAATCCAGCTTCATGCTTTCGGCCAGAGACACCTGGTACTTAATGCACTCTTTGTCCTCCTGCCGTATGGATGAGCCCGAGCCTGATGTGGAAATTGAGGGGTCAGGGGACACATCTTTAGGTGGAGTGGGGGGAAAGGTGAAGAGGTGTGGGCTCGGGTGGCCAGCGGACAGCGAGGAGGAAGAGGCTGGTGGGTAGACGGACAGAGGCCCAGGGGAACTGTGGTGTATGGAAGTTTTGGGGAAAGGCCCGAGGTTCCAGGGGGAGGTACTGTGGTGAGAGCCGATAGGTTTACTTCCATCGAGCCAAGGAAGAGAGCCGTGCAGCAACGATGGGCGACACACCTGACTACCTGCGGAAACAAAAGACAAGCCTGCTGTTAGGACAGGGCGAGGTGGGGCGGTGGGATACAAGCAACGAAATAACATCAGAACCATTATTTATGCATACACACACACAAAAAAAAAAACAGGGTCCAGATAAATAGCCTATTTTTACAACACAGCGCTGCAAAACCAAGCAGGCAACATTTTGATTGATTTATCTTTTTACGCGCATCTGTTATTTAAATGCGCCGAAACCCTTTTAGCAACGGCCTTTTATTGCACGAAAGAACTAGTGCAACTTGTCTTAATGAGTAACACTGTGAAACTGCACGTAAAGGCCTACATTACTCTGAGAGGCTTTTGATGGGGCAAAGGGTCCCAATTAACAGCCCTAACGAGTTTCGATATCTCACCCACCCAGTATCTACCGAGGATGCGATTTTGAGAGTTTTGATGTGTTTCGAGATGAGGCGATTCAAACGAGAAACAAGATCACGCTCAGGAAGTCATGTCAATAAAATAAAGCCACTTTTCTTCCGCACTAAAAATTCAAGTGCATATAACAGGCAAAAAAAGCGTTTCATAATTTAGAGAGTTCTGAAAATCATTCAATTAAATCCCAAGCTAGTGTTAATATAAATACTTTCACCATAATATGGATCATGACATATTTTTACCAATCAAATATATAACGTGTTTTCGAATAACATTTTTTTAAAACACTTAAATTAAATGAAAGGCTTTCTAAAATGAAAGGAATACATTGCATTATCTAATATCACACAATTGTTGTCCTATGACCTAAAAAGTTAAATAACCATAGAATACTAGAAAGATGTGAAACCAGTGACACACCACTTCAGGTAAGCCACACGCAAACAACTCTGACACTGTTCAAAAGAATCCTAATAAGTTCCTTTCCTGCTAAATATTATTAATTTCAGTTAGAACATAGATGAATAATGTAAAATAGCCTAACTGGTTATAGAATTAGGACTGGTTTCGTCAACTTACTGTGAGGTGGCGGTGGGTACCTCTGCACGGCCCGAACCGAGTTCCCGTAGTACGGGTGGTTGCTCTGTCCGTCGATATTAAACAATACATCCACATCTTCCGCAAGTTGATACTGCGACGGGTCCATGTAGGAGTGTCCCAGTCCCGGGTGGTGTGACTCGGGATGCTGGCCGTTAATGACCGGGTGATGATGGGTCATCCATCGGGGTTGCTCCGGACTTACTTCCATCGTTTTCTCTCTTTTTTTCTCAGCAAACGTTCATACAATCACCGATACACACAACACGAGAGTTCAAAAAAAGTCCAAACTCCTCCTTTGTTTAATCCACTGGTTCGAATATTTTGAACTTCCGATCACCTGAAATTGAACAAGACAATTTGTTTTTTACAAAGTCCGTCCGTTCGCGCGTGTTCTTTCTGTCATTGGCAAATTGTCAGAAGCTTGTATAAAACCGGATCCGTCCGTTCAATAAACGCGCGTTAACTTCTGAAAGTCAAATGGATTTATAGGCTACTATTGTTGGTCATAAGTCCGCGTACGCATCCAAACGCGGGCGTCAAGTTCCGCCAAGTATTTCAGTTGCGCTGCGTAGACTCAACAAGTGAGCTTGACGCTTTCAGGCCGAGCCGGGTCGATCTGGATAAGTTTTCTGCCTTATGACTGAACACAAGTTTGATCAAATCTGTGTTTATGCGCAGTAGTAACCCTCTTCCCTCTTACTCTATTTCCATCCCTCCCTCTCTCTCTCTCTCTCCTCTCTCTCTCTCTCTCTCTCTCCTCTCCTCTCTCTCTCTCTCTCTCTCTCTCTGTGCTCCTCCCTCTGTTCTCTGAATGCACTGCTCTCTCTGTGTTTTTTTACAGTGAAGGCATTCTTTCAGGATGGCGCCAGTCAGCTCAATGCTCGCAGACAGCTGTGGCGCGACGCAACTTAAGGAGGGTCTGTGGTGTCATCAGCAGGGGCGGGGCCCAACAGCCTGGACTAATTGAATAAAGTGGACCAGGGAAAGATGACCAGGAGCTGCGCCCAATACTGCTTCCCATTCATATACAGAATGGAGTATATGTTATTTATATATATGTTTTTTTGTTTGTTTGTTTTTTTGTGGACCGTCTGAACGTGTACACAATATACATAAAAACAGGATATGAAATAAATATTTAGGCTTGGTTTTAAAAACCATAAATAAAGTAGCAATTATTTTCTTTAAAAAAAGATAGAAAAAGGTATAAAAGCTGTCACAGGGGTGTTTTTTTTTTCAAAAGGCACACCTTTGTATCCAAAGTGTCCATATTGGCACCTCAAAGGTACCCTACATATTGGTACCAAAAGTGTACAGTATATATATATATATTAGAATATTTTTGTTGGATAAAAGTAAATAATTTAAATCAGGGCCATGCCAGGGTCTGAAATAGAAACATAAATGTGTCTTCTCACTCTCTCCCAAAATTATTTCTTAAACTGATTTTTAGGGAAGTATTAGTTGCATAGTAAAAAAAATAATAAACATAAATAAATAAGGAACTATCAATATGTCCTAACGGGAACCATCGTTGTTATGTGGCCTGCTTTCTTTCAGGTCTACACGACTGTGTGTGTGTGTGTGTGTGTGTGTGTGGTGCTATCAGTAGCAGCTTGTGTGGAGTGTATTCTCTTTTAAATTGTGACAGTGCGTCCTCTCGCGGTGACAAGCGCGTTTTTCTAATGGTTCCCTATGAATGTTCAAAAGAGGCTCTTAAACCCTGACTGCGACATAGTCCTTTCTCTCTTCCCGCACTTTAAAACACGGGCTTTCCCCGGCTGCTGAAGTCTGTGTTCTTTAGGCTATCCCGTGAAGGACACCAACCTCATTATTCATTTAAGGTGCCATGACATGTTGCGATGCAAATACATTACAGATTCAGTATGCGCGGTTAAAACTTTAACCTTAATATGTAATGGGAATCTATTTATTGGCACATTAGGGAGCAGTGTCAGGTAGATTATTCGCTATTATTGCACTGTAATAAGGGGGCTTGGCCCTTAGGGTGATATTTTTTCTGTAATGCTCCGGTTTGGCCGTCTCGTCCCCACAGATTGACTAAATATAATTGGGCTGCTCGTTTGATGGTCTGAAATGCGCAGATGATGGCCAGCCCTGTCGACGCTGCTGGGCGTGACGTCAGTAAACAGGCAGGAAATATAGACTACGCACTGGAGGTAAAATATTTCCTCTGATTATGTTTATCTCGCGATAGCTATTCCTAGGTGTCCAGAAAACGATAAATTCCCTGCTACTCAAAGAATGTGATTTTAACTGAAAAATATTAATATTAAGATAATAAACAGCCTAACCATCATTTTAAATTCCTTCGCGCGACGAAGCTTCCCTCATCTAAAAAAACCCAAACATATTTAAAGAGAAATGGTTGAAAATGCTGATTCAGGAAATGTGTATTTTCTCTCCCTCCCGTACGAAGAGGAAAGCCTCTTCTTTCGCTAGTAAGGACCGAAGTTGGATGGAAAGTGTAGCACTGGCTCACTGTCATTGTCGAGCTGTCAGCGGACGCGTGTAATGATCCGCGCGAGCTATTATCCCGCGCTCGAGCGTACATTAGAGGTAGGCTACTCGAAGACAACGCGCGACGGTGAAAGTGAAATCCTGATTATGTGTTTTGTTTCTTGACTGAATGTCTTAAGCTTAGTGCGCGGGACATGGATGGAAGCCGTTCCGAACACTACAGACAGAGTTTGGGAAGTAGAGGCGCCCTCACAAGAAAATGTTGTAATTTATCACACTTCGGGCTGTCAAAACAAAATATGGACTACAATCCCATTATAGGCCTACAGCTGTAATGTCATGTGTTACACAAGGAAAAAAGAAAGCAAAAAATATAGGCTAAATAAAATAATTCGAGACATGGGCTATATTGTATCTAGGCATAGCATATGCTATATAATCATAAGCCAAGATAATTAAAAGATGTGAAAACACACACACACACACACACACACACACACACACACACACATCACACACACATACAAATAGTAATCTATATATAATGAGGGGTGGGAGGATTTTAAATCAAACCCATTCTTTTTTAGCTCGGGCCAGCAGGCTGATTCATTGACGGCACAGTAAATCGGTGGTAGACAGCGATACTGGGTCAGGTTGAAGATTGGGTAGATAATTTGTGAATGATTATGTCAGGCAAGGCAGATTAAAATCAGGAGGCATCACACTTTTCACTGTGGGTGAGAACTTAAGACCCGGCCGTTTTATTTTAGTCTATCCTATAACAAGGGTTAGAAGATGTGCGCTGATAAGACGCTTTGTTTTTATCGAGCACCATTTATAAACACATAAAACCTTTTTGTAATAATTTTGGCGAAGTGTGTTTTCGAACGGGCGTTTAGATAATAAAATCCGAAAGCTTGTCATGACAGAGGCCACCAAAAACAACGGTTGCACAATAATAATAATAATAATAACGACAAGCATGTAACTATTTTTATTATAAGTGTTAGTAGCTAGCAGCAGCAGCACTGTTGTCGTCGTTTTTTATACACAATTTAATTAATACACATAATCAAAACAACTGCGTTCTCATCCGCTTTCATTTTTGGTTGATAGTGGAGGCGAGATCGATTGTTATCTTCAACTTGACTGATTTTCTCATTTCTCATACATAGACTAGCCTAACACACACACACACACACACACACAATCAATATATATAATATATATATAATAATAATAATATATATATATATATATATATATATATATATATATATAATATATAAATGTGTGTGTAGTCTACATATACATATAACAGGTATGTTGTATGGGGATGAATGTGATTTTTAATGCAAGCCTCCATGACGCCTGTGACCAGTTGAAGATGTGAGGAGATTTGATGAAAGGGTCGCCCTAGACTGCCCAGGTAAAGCTGTCCAAACAGAGCGGGTGAACCAGAGGACACACACTTCACCCCAGCTACCGAATGATAAAGACAGGGGAGGGGGGTTCAATAACGAAACATGAGCGCTACACTTGCAATATTCACGCATTTGAGGGCTTGTTCGTCACATTTATTTTTAAGCAACAAAACGTTTCTCCTCTCAGTTACCAGCAGTGGAAAATCACAATGGAGCTTAACTGTAGAATTTGGAAAATAAAAATTGTGTTGGTATTTATAGTAATACCAGTAAGCTAATAAAACAACAATTATATATATTAATAAATTATAAATTAACCATAACATAAGCTAAATAATAATAAAAAAATAAAGGGTAACTGAACATTTAAAAGGCAGACTCGGGCGGATTGTAGGCTAATTCATGTAGCTACTTCGTCTTTTCAAGAACGAACTTTCTTTATGAATTCGTATGCTGTGTGATCGTGTCCTATGTAGGTTATACAGCAAATTCTTAGAACCCAGTCGAGGACGTGAAATTCTGATAGTTGCGTCATAATGAGAGTTTGACTTATTTCTAAGAACAACTGACAAAAAAAGTGAGAGGGGAAAAACGCCAGAGCCTCGAGTGCAGGTTTTGTTTTTGATAACTCATCGCTCGAAAGAGAGAAACCTCTAAAGGTTTGCATTCGGTGCTGATGATGATAGCAAAACTCGACACATCTGCAACCGGCCAAACAATTCATTTTTAAAAATACTCGTTATTTAGTCTCCCTTGGTTATTCGTTCTTATTAATCCATAGCCGGTATATTAGCCTTCGCAATATGAATCCGTCTGCTCATATAACATCATCATGTGTTCGGCTGCTTTAGGCCTAATGTATTTATTTGATCTCCTCTGGTGCTCTTTTTTGGGATGTCGCATGTAACAACTTCATAAACAAAGAGGCGCATCGAAGGAATATTGTCGTTCAAACAAAAAGTGCATCTCTTCCTTTCGGTCAAGTGCTGATTTGAGGACATGGTTTCAGATCATTTCAGTGTGCAACTGAATGGAGTGGCCGGTCTCGTGCTATCAGGGAGAAACAGCTGTTTTACGCGCATTCAGCTCCAAATCAATGGAAGCTGCTGCTCTCTACATGCAAATACAAACCAAACGAGCTTGCGCCCATGAAAGACGGCCTATGATGTGCCTTAATGTCGCGTCCTCTTCTTTCTGTTTTCAATGCTCTTCAAACCAGTAACACATATGCATCCCTTCTCTCTTTCTCTCTCTCTCTCTCCCTCTCTCTCACACACACACACACACACACACACACACACACACACACACACACACACACACACACACACACACACACACACACACACTGGAAGCGCAGTTTCAGCAAATCCACGTCTCTTTATGACCCATTGCGGGCTAATCAGATCAATTTCACGGGTTAAGGGAACCATACTTGCTCACACTCAGGTGGTAATAGATCATTAAAATCCTTCATCTACAGGACGGTAGGCGGGAAAATGACTCTTAAAATACAAGGGCGTCCATAAAATACCACCCCAATTGTCGGAAAGTGGACGTGGGTGCTGGTGAAACGTATAGCTATGTGTCGGGTGAAATGAATAAGCTCATAAGAGTTGAAAGTCACACACGTCTGAAATTGTTAAATGACTGTACCACCCTCATACAGAGCAAAAACATGCATGAGTGTCGATGAAAATATTTAAAGGCTATATTAAACAGAGACATTAACCGCAAACCAATGTATCTGCACCAAAAACATGAAATGGAGGGACAAAGCATCAGAAGAACTGGCATACATAACACATGGTAGCAAAGCGATCATTCGACAGTTTTTGGGAGCTAAGCTAATTGTAAAAGAGCTAGAATTAGTAAAAATAATCGACGGAAAATATAAATCCGAATATTTACTGACCTGCGGAATTGTGGTGGATGCGTGGTCAGGCGTTTTTTTTTTTTTTTTTTTTTGATGGGCTTCAGATGTGAAGTGACACACAGATGGAAGTGCCGATGGCATTTACAGCAGGAGTGAAAAAAACTAGGCTCCTTTTTTCTTCTAGCCTACACACACATTCTCTCTCTCTCTCTCTCTCTCTCTCTCTCTCTCTCTCTCTCTCTCTCTCTCTCCTCCTCTCTCTTCTCTCTCTCTCTCTCTCACTCTCTCTCTCTCTCTCACTCACTCGCGCGCGCGCGCACACACACTTACCGTACTTACTGTACACCAAGCGCGAGCTCTTCCGGGTCGGTGCAGGCTGCGGAGTAAAAACACACACTTAATCTGAATGGGAGCGATCACACGCTGTCCGTAACGAACCTTTTAACTCAGAGAGAGAGGGGGACGTGGACGCACGGGCCGCGGAGAGGGAACAGGTACCGCCCGCGTGCGTTCGGTGGCACGACGCTTTTCTCCTTGAGCCGTAATAACGCAGTCCGTTAGATGCCAGACTGATGCTTTATAATGCATGAGATGACTGATAGCGGTTTGACCGTTTGAATTTCTGTTTTTATTCACTAAACGTTTGCGTAAGCTAAGCTATATTTAGTAAATCATTTTTAATAATACAATATGATATTCGTTGAAATTAACATAGCTGCTGTTCGTATCTTTGCAGTGTTTTAGCACAATAAATAATTTTACGCGGAAAGAAATAGCTAAAACACGCGGGCTTAAACACAGATATTTAGGCTACCTAGAAATATTAAGTCTTTCTAACTTAAATATGTGATTTGTAGGCTATAACACAAATGCGATAAGCTATTCTAAATGCAATTAAAAGCAGATGACTACAGATTCATGATGTGCCTGCGTCGATAACAGCCCATTCCTAAACAAAATAGTTTATTGTGATCATGCGTATCCCAAATGATGGTAGATAAATCGAGTTGGGATTATAGGCTATAGACGGTATTTTTTTTATTATTATGCTCTTTTATATTTGACGTTGCCTTTATTGAAATAATAAAATGCAGATCTGGTTGAATGCTCTGTTGCAGGTTTGCAGTGGGAACTCATAGAAGGTCTTTGACTCCTTTGAGAACGTCAGAAATCAGAACACATGCAATGTAATCGCGGTTCAGCTACACTTCCTATTCGAAATACAACCATAGTGTTTTTCTTTCTTGTGATGTGCAGATTGCAGATGACAAGCAGCTGTTTCGGCTAACACGCCCGTTTATTGACGGAATGGCTTTCTGTTCTCTTTATGGGGGGGTTGGATGGTGTGAGTGTGCGGGGGGGGGGGGGGGGGTGATGTGCAACAAAGAGAGAGAGTTAGAGAAAAGGAGATATGACGGTGAAACGGTTGTGACAAAGAAAATGAAAGAAAGAAAGAAAGAAATGTGTGTGTGTGTGTGTGTGTGTGTGTGTGTGTGTGTGTGTGTGTGTGTGTGTGTGTGTGTGTGTGTGTGTGTGTGTGTGTGTGTGTGTGTGTGTGTGTGTGTGTGTGTGTGTGTGTGTGTGTGTGTGTTGCTCTCACATTGCGTTGAGGCCAGTAAACTGATCACACCAATATCTGTCTTTGGAGAAGAAATTCAATTAAGGTCGTAAATTAAAGATAATTGACTGAAACGGCAATATAAACTTACAGGCACAAGCAACATCGAGCCAAAACGAGGCTCTTTAAAAAATGAATTATTCAATGTTTCCAAAGCAAGAAGAAGACCTCAAATGTTATGTATTTGATTTAATAATGGAATTAGGCTAAGGCACATCCAGAAGATAATGATTTGATAATCTGTCTCAGTCTTAAATAAAGTGCTTAGTCAAATAAACAGCACCCCTAATATCTATGTTTTTTAATATGCGTCGATGATGAATGCGAGATGTGATAAAAACAAAAAAAAGTCAAATGAAGAAATATTGCACAGATAATTAGAACACATTATAAATATGATAAACACAGATTAACGTCAACGGCGGTATAACACATTTTTCTGTATTAATTAGTTCAATCTATTTCTTTTGAGAGCCAATTAATTTCTAAATCAATTTTCTCTCCTTTCTTGTGATCTTTTATCTCTGAATGCATAGCATAAATAAGGGAAAATACTGACTTATCGTCCTCTTCCATTTCGCAAATATAACAAATAGCCTAAGCGTGTGAGTGTGTGAAGTAAAATATTGTAAAATGAAAAACGACACTAAAGGCCTGTATTTTGCGTTCGGTTTTGAGGGAAATGCACAACATTATTTCTGAACCTGTTTTAAGGTTTGTGTAAAAAGGCAATTTTGTGGGAGCATAATTTTGTGGGAAACACACAACACACACACACACACACACACACCACACACACACACACACACACACACACACACACACACACGCCGGTCACACAAACACAGTTGCTTCTCGCGCCGTGAAAATCAGTGATTAATGTGGTATAGTTGACGTGAACCTCAGCGTGACACCACAGCTGACAACAGCCAAGTGAAAACCTTGAGTTTGATACTAACACACAGCGCTTGTTTATTCCACTAATTTATTTATTTATGCTTTTGGTATTTATAACTCTCTCAGTCTTATCGGCAGATAGAGCAGGGGATTATGATATCACGTTTATAAAGCGATTAATTTTAGCAGCAGAAAGCGGGGTGGTCTGTTTAAACACTTTGAGCCAATGTGTCGCTCAGTTGAGTTGTTTGGACAGCCTCTCGATTCGGCGTTCATTTGCGCCTAACCGTATTAATTTATCACATGTTTATCAGTCGCTATTGATCTTATTCGCGTTAGCCACCCGAAGGTTTTATTATTGCCATCACTGACCATTATACTGTGTTCAAAACCATCAATATAGTAAAAAAAAATCCCATTTAAAATGGTGCAGCATTAGAAATGAGACATCGGTTTATTCTCTCTCTCTCTCTCTCTCTCTCTCTCTCTCTCTCTCTCTCTCTCTCTCTCTCTCTCTCTACACCATATATATATATATATATATATATATATATATATATATATATATATATATATATATTCAATTTATATATATATATATATATATATATATATATATATATATATAGATATATATATATATATATTATATAGTTATATATACTATATGCTATATATATGTATATGTATAGTAAATATATGTATATGTAAATTTTATATATATATATATGAAAGGGGGGGTAATCAAAATTCATATTTTTTTCAGAATGTAATGTTAAAATCAGGGCTCTTCTCTCTCTCTCTCTCCTCTCTCCTCTCTCTCTCTCTCTCTCTCCTCTCTCTCTCTCTCTCTCTCTCTCTCTCCTCTCCTCTCTCTCTCCTGTTTTACCATTCTCCAACCGTGTGCTCCTCTCTCTACAACCATAAGCCTGTTTTTTTTTTTTTTTTTTTTTTTTTTGTTCCAGCTGCCTCTTCCTCCCGATTTGATTTGAAAATATTAGGCCAAGGTGGGGAGAATTATAAACGACTGGCGCTTATCTGCTCCGTGCCCAGATCCTGCAGGATCAGAGAGTCTGATTAAGAAAGAAGGCAGAGCCATAATGATGAGGAATAATGAATCCTTATCTCGCGCCTCCAGATTATCTGCCTTTCAGCGCGCCATGTTTTGTTACATGGGATAATTTATTGCATCTAATACATCACAATGAATCTGATGGGGAAAAGTGATGGCCAATGTTGTGAAAGAGGATGCTTTTTTTCTCATCCTGGGGCAATGAAATGCCTTTGCGATTTTTAATTGGTAAAAAAAAAACAAGGGGGTATCTGATAAAAAATAATAATAATAATAAAAAAATAAAAAAGCAGAGGTAATCTTGCCTTCTAGTGTTCATATGCTGCACTATAATTAGTGTGTCAATTTCGACCAGAAATTAACAACAACCACCTGCCATCAACTGCAAGGCTGGTGGAGGCAGAGAGATCCTAATTTCGCATGATTTATTTTTCACCATGAGGAGATAATTAATCATAAACACCAAAAAACGTGCAGTAACGCGGAGATAACGCAATATTTGCATCTAAAAAGATTCGATGGTGCTAATTCTCCTCTACATCATCCCTGCCTCCCCCGCCTATCCAATGAAAAACCTCCAAGATCTTTCATTTTCTATGATTAATCTTAGTGAAATATCATTAATCACCGAGCAGGGGATTTTGGTTGGTGTGAGTGCAGTTCACCTCTCCAGAGCTCCATGCTTGTGGCGTTTGGCAGCAAAACCGTCTTGTAGATATTGCAGGCTACCTGAGCTTTAACGAAAAGCTGCGATAAAGGATATCATTATGATACCAAAACCTTGATATCAAAATAAGATAAAAGATACAACACTAGATACATCTTGTGGTTGTGGCTTTTCCTATCTACATCTTATCAGCCGTTTCATGACACAGGGAAGCAAATCAAACCGCAAAAACAACAAAGCAATGTACAAATAATAAATAAATAAATAAATAAAAAACAAAATTTAAATTATAATTATTATTATTCGATGTAGACCTATTTACCCGGACTCTTTGGTGTACAATTTCTGTTATTTTCTGTATTTTTATTTTTAGTATTTCTTGGTGTAGCCTAATTCATTTTTAATTTATTTTTAAGAATATTTTCTCACTATTATAGCACCATATTATGCTTTGTCTGGGTCTATATATAATATGTATTTAGTTCTGTCTGTGGTTTAAGCTTGATCCGTCATTTTCTGCTGCAGAGATGTTATCGCTTTATTTATTTCCCCTATATCCAGCATCTCAGGGCACGTCAGAGAGAAAGAAGAGGGGGCAGAAACGAAAAGAGCGAAAGGATATTAGAAAGGGACGCGGAAAGACTTCGAAAGAGAAATGGAGATTTCTCACGCACTGTTATATAGGCCTATTTTTTATTGTATGGGCCTACGTAATATGCAAATGACACTTCTTTTTTAAGTTAGGCCAATGTATTTATTTTTTTCAGACAACCCATATATTTGGATTTCTCAATGGGTTCCTTTAGGATAGGCCTTTTGGTGACAACCCAGCATTTATCAAAGCAAATCATACAGCCTACAGTCATAAGCAATCTTTTATTTGAAGAACTGTTTGTTGGTAGAGATGCGCAGATTGGCGGGAGAGAAGAGAGGGTAACAGAGATGGAGAGAGTGAGATGAGTAGATTAACTAATGAAATGGATGACAGGGGAATTGGACACAAATGCGCGCGTTACATCATTGCCTGCTCTCCAGGGGCGCGCGCACAATGGCATCGCTTTATCTGCACTAAACCTGCTCTAACGAGACGTTTATTAAAAGTGTCCTGACTTACTCCCATGTGAAATGGATTTATGATTTGCCTCTTTACACGTGACATCAGACATGGCCACAATCGCCCCCCGGTTTCACCTGGAATCTCTGTTTTTGGGGGGTTAATGTAAGCAGTTAGAGGCCACTCAGAGAAGGCTTTTGTCGAAAGGTGTCCGGTATCTTGCCTTTAACGATTCAATAAATACCAATATTTCTCCTTTTCTCCTTCTCTCTTCTTTTAATGTCGCCTTTACTCGCTTGATGAATTCATTTAAGTATTGTGTGGGGGAGAAGGGGTCTTTAAGCCTCTTACTCAATGGCTATTTGTTGGTATCTCGAGTGTGTGAGAGAAAGCGGAGAATAGAGAGCCTGAGAGAAGAGGAGGCAGACTTGATTTTCATTGCAATCTTTGGAACAAATAGCGAACATTTACCGTTTACACGCCGCCTGGCGACGCGCTGGCGCTGCAGGCTCGAGCGAGCCGGTCTAAGATGACCAGAGAGCCTTTGGAGAGCGCGAGCCCCCGGCTATCGTGTTCTCCAGATCCCCCCGCGCGCGCGCGGATCCGGTTTCAGGCCGGGCTTGTCCGCGTTCTGCTTTGCTGCCGCGCGCCTTTAAATGAGTGTCAAAGAGCCAAATATCAAATAGCATCGGGTCAAGCCAATTTGAAGAACGCCCCCTCCCTCATCTCCACTCTAAACGGTCCAGCTTAGCTCCAGCCAGTGAAATTAGGTTAGACAAACAACGGCTCTTTTCTCTTATATTCGCGACAGAAAAACGATATAAAAACAATTAAGATTGTGTTGATTTGGTACTTTTAGTCGATGTAGACGCGACATCATTTGACGTAAATGGAAACGAGGCTGTGTCATGGACATATACTGACAGAGTTTAGGCCTTTCTGGATATATATGATATATTCTGGAAAATGAAAAATAAACGTGAATAATCAGCCTGCTATTTCTTAGGCCTGCTGTGGTGCTATGTATATAATCGATTTAGCAGCATAAATATAATACACACATATTATATAAACAAACGTTTATGTTAGATGCGATTAATCGATTAGACCGCATCTCGATATAGATTTGACAGCCCATATATAGCTATATATAGCCATAGTATATTATAGTTTATAGACATATTATACACAATGTATCCAATAATCAATGCTGTCAAATTCTATATCGTAATATATATATATATATATATATTGTGTGTGTGTGTGTGTGTGTGTGTGTGTGTGTGTGTGTGTGTGTGTTGTCAAATAAATTAATCCCATCCAACATAAAAGTTTGTGTTTTTATATATATATATATATATATATATATATATATATATATATATATATATATATATATATATATATATAATATATAGGCAATAGTATAGTAAGTAGCCTATAGTATATTATAGTATAGTATAGTATAGTATATAGCCACACATATTATACACAAAACTTTTATGTATAGATTAATCAATGCTGTCAAATCTAGTATATAACGAGGCATAGGCCTAAATATATATATATATATATATATATATATATATATATTATATATATAAAACGAGGCATATATATATACACCACACCCACACCACAGCAGGTTGAACTTTGTCCAAATGCCTCGTTTCAGTCTCGTCAAAATTAAAAATGGCGTCTACCATGAACAGGGTCCAGCCCAGCAGCTCACTATAATGGCATCGCATTTCATTTCTAATTTTTCGCGATAAAGACAGATCGGACAAGCTGACATAATACGTTCCCAGTGCAGCAACAATGTGCGCCAGTTCGAGCTTCCACCATGTCTCAGATTCATCAACAACTTTGATCTCCATTCACTTTACTTGTATTCTAATTTATGCAGTGCAATTAATCTGGGTAATTGAAAAAATACCCATTGCCTGTGAGCACTGCGCCGAGCTAAATCCTCTCCGATAACGGATTTTAAAAGCACAACCTTCCCCATCTTTATAGGCGCACTAAAGCACCAATTCATTATCGGCCTTAAATAAATATAAAATAGACAGTGGCACCTTTGGCAGTAAATATATGCTGCGTTTCAAAATACAATTTTGTAGTGGGGAAAAAAGGAGCGCGGTTTGTGAGTTGGCTTTTTTGATTGACACCCTGTCCCCAGGATCATGTTTAATCCCTGCTTCACTCCAGTCTTTTCATAACTCATTTCTCCGCGAGAGATGGGGACCCTGATGGTTGCCTGGGAGACGGCGATAGCGCTAAGCCATTTCCATGTCTGCAGCCCATTTGCAACAAAGGTCGTCACAAAGTCATTCCCCGACACAGCGCGCGTTTATGATGACACTTTCCCGTTCTTTTTTCCTCACCGAGCGCGTGCGCGCGCTGCCCAACATCAGCATCTGATGACGCAACTGCCCTTTCTGATCAAAGGAGATGTATGGCCTCGTGTAGGTGTCTTTATTCCGCACTCCCCCCTTTCTATCACTCCCTCCCTCTCTAATGCGCAAGGAGAAAAAATGCCTTTACTTTCAGTCTAAATAGGCCTACTACAGAGAGCGCGAAGCGCTCTACCGTTCTATTTTGACATTTTGTATCGACAATCTATTCCACCCTTTCAGGGAGAAGGATGCATATTGCATGACTGGGAAGCATGCCGGGAAAACTGAATAGGCTGAAAAGCTGCGCTTCGGTGTCATGCGACAAAACTCCATGGTGCACTAGCAAGGGAGCAGGGTTTACTTATGGTTTGCACGTATGATAATTACATTCATTCATTCATTCATTCATTATTTTATGAATGCTTAAGTGCCTTGCTTGTCTGTTCGCATATACAGGGAAGATCGGGGTTAGTTGTCACATTGAGAAAATGTATGCTATATATGAAGTTAAAATATTGTGAATTTTTTTTTCTCGAAAATAAAACCCCAATAGCATCATATTTTTGGACCTGTATTTATGAAACCTGGCATGCATTCAGGCAACTAAATAATTTTACTCGAAAGGTTGAACTGTGCTGTCAGATCGGGGCAATTTATTACAATATGTGTTTGTCAAAACAATGGTATGATATTTTGTGTTATCTTTTATATTGTGTAAACCCTATGGGGATGTCCCCACAAAGATGGCAGTAGCCTATCCGAAATCCTTTTCCTTGTTGGGAAATGTTTTGGTCCCCATGAGGCAAACAGCTTATAAATCATATTAAGTGATGGGTTTATTTATTTTGAATTTTTTATTTTTTTTTTCAATGTAAAAATGCAGAAAGTTTTCTGTGATGAATTTAACCCTATAGGGTTAGGGACAGAATATAGTTTGTTCAGTATAAAAAACCATTATGTCAATAAAGTCCATAAAACATGAAAACCCAACGTGTGTGTGTGTGTGTGTGTGTGTGTGTGTGTGTGTGTGTGTGTGTGTGGTGTGTGTGTGTGTGTGTGTGTGTGTGTGTGTGTGTGTGTGTGTGTGTGTGTGTGTGTGTGTGTGTGTGTGGTAGTAGTAGGCCTATACTTAAAAGGCAACAACAGGCTTTTAAATGGAAGGTTCTCATTGTGACAACTTACCCCATTTACTACAGTATTACTGTTTAAACTGCGCAGAGGAATTAACAGAGCAAACCTTGAGGAAAAATCAATGGAGTAAACAGTGTGACAACTAGCCCCGGTCTCCATTCACAGTTAGGGTTCAGACTCAATTCAACTGTTCAGACGTTTTTCTTGGAATATTCATAGAAAATAGCTTGTTAGGCTTGACAGTTATGACGACAAATCACACCCTTGCGACGTACACTAAGAATCCCCCCCCCCCAGATTCGTTTTGTTTATTCTTTCTCTTCTTTCCTCATCAGAAGGAGAAAGTTTATAGCAAATGTCGTAAGGGCAGAACGCGATGTGAGTTGTGGAAGGCAGATAGAGCGTTCATTAGTGCCTTTAGTGAAATAATTACCTATCTCCGCGCTGCACCTTCACGCTGGAAGTTCGCGTGACGCCCACGAGGCTGATTATGTTAAACCCACGCGTGCGCGCGCTATAGCATTCAGGCTATTGATCAGGCTATTCAAACATCACGCGCGCGCCCTCTTTAATTGCACCAGGAGCTTCGGGCTGAGAAGAAACGCGAAATAAATAAATATCCTAATTAAAATGTATTCGAAATTCATCTGCGTTGGTGTCATATCACGTCCTTAATTGCTTTTGAAGCTTGTCGTTTCAAAACAATTGATAAAGAAACGCGCTACCTTTGCGTAAAAGGAAGATAAGCTCCTAGAGTAGCTTACAGTGCCTCCGATAAATCACAATTTCACTCTCACAAAAAGTATGCAGCAAACACATACAAAAGAAAAACTCTTTCTGAATTCAAAAAAGAAGGCCTGTTCACAATATAAGACATCGCAAGGGTAAAACCATTTGATATGCCTTTAAATGGTCCAATGTGGATTATAAAATGGGTTAATGACCAAAGTGTGCAATATATGGAAAAATATATGAAATGAAAGGAACTTTGATGCACACATGTAGGCTACTTCCTGTGATGAGTAGCCTAGGCTATCTGTGATCCCTTTTTCATTGTCCGAATGTTAAATGTTTCTTCAAACAGGCTGATAAAATCCTTTTAACATTGTGTCTTGATAGCATTGATGGCCTGCTGCATGCTTTAATGAAAGCAAATGAGATTACACCCATAGTTGCGGGTCAATTGATGTGGAATATGTTTAACCTTAAAGATCCCCTAAACTGCAGCTTGTTTTATATACCTTTTTAACTAAGTAGTATTTTTTACGAAATAATTAACTTGTAATATGGTTAGTTCTAAAAAAAAAATCAAGGCTTTTTTTTTTTTAGCCCAATCGGTAAATCATTGAAAAAAATATTCCAAATGATTTTGATAGGCTATAACATTAAACTTTTGTTTTAAGATGAGTAGAGTGGACTGTTTGCATCAAATTTGTTTATCAAATTATGGATAAATAAAGTTCATATTAAAGTCCATGTGTTGATGTTTATTGACATACAAACTATAAAGTTCACCAACAGGGGGCGTCGTGATTTGATTTCTTCATCATCATCATCATCATCATCTTCGTCATCCTTCGTCTTTGTAGTATGCTATTAGTTAATTGTGTAGACTATTTGTTGTTTTTGTGTTTGCATGTGTTATTTTGAAGTCTGTTTAAAATAACTTTTTGTCCTGTTCCACGCATATAGCATAATCTTGGACTGCGTCAATTTGCGTGGACCCTTTGCTTCATTTCTTTATGAAGATGTATTTTAAAGATTTGATTTAGCTGTCAGTGTTTGTTCATTCAAAGTGATTTGTAGGTTACATAAGTCGGTTACAACACTAAAACATATAAGTAGGCCTCCGTTTTACAGAAGATATAAAACCCACATGGCCAACTGAAGGCCAAAAAAAGATTTTAAAAAAAATTGCAAGGAAGAAACTACATAGGGTACATTGTCTTTTAAAAAGCCAATTATGGAAAGGTTTAGACAGTGCAGTGTAGACATTTTTGCCTGTTTTCTCAAAAAGCTACAGATATAACTGAACAAAAATATATCAATAAAGCACAGACAAGGAAGTACCATTTCATTGCAAATTCATAACATAACTTATTTGTTAAACCAAACTGCATTAGACATTATATGGGTGTATTAATCAATCTGCCATGAAATGCCTTGTTTTTTCTCCTCTCACCTTTAGAGGAAACGTGTGTCTCTCCTCTGACCTGTTCACATGACCTCTGACCTTTGTGGAAGCTGTGAGTGACGTTTATCTTTTAATCTGCAAAAACTAACATCACTCAGAAGAGCTTTCACTACATGCATGTATATGTGAATGTAATTAAAGTGCTTGATGAATGGCTTGATGAATTGTTTTCCTTGACCATCACAAATGACCTGATACAATGATACCATCATCTACGTTTATGACATGGAGGCATTTTTTTTTTAATTAAATAGCACAAAACAATAATGATTAATGAAATACAGCAACAAGTTTTCATGCTTGTTTTATGAACTTGAATACACACATTCACTAAAACTCAGTCAATGATAAAATGGCTTATAAAGGTGAAGCTAAATAAAGCTAGATGTTTTTACATTCACATAACATTTTTAAGTGGGACATATAAGGCCCAAGAACAATGATGATACTATGAAAATGATATAACCATAAAGTTTAAAAAAATAAAAGAACAGCGGCTTCCACAGCACTATAACGATAACGACAGAGAGGAATGATCTTACTGGTATATCTATATAGTGCAAAAGTCGGGCTCTGGAATTAAAATCTGAATTATTATTAATGATAAACTGTATAAACCTTTAAAGACAGCCTTACTGTGAGCTACGAGGTTATTAATCGAATGTATTTGCTTCTGTTGAAGCCATTAGCCCGCATTATTTTAACTTAGTTTTAAAAAAAATTGTGTTTAACAGCTGAAATAGTGGCGGAAAAACGACATTTCCCATGATGCTGTGCAGATTATTTCACCAATCAGAGAGTTGAAACAAACAAAAACAACGACAAGTTCTCTTAAAGGGTACCTATCATGGAATTTTGAAAATTACCTTTCATGTAGTGTGTAACATAGATCTAAGTGAACGAAAACATCCTGCAAAGTTTTAAATATGAAAGTTCACCGTATACAAAGTTATTGTCTCTCAAAAGTAAGAGTCGACTCTGAGTCGCTGATATGAATCGATAGACGAACGATGCATTTTCTCTAACTTTCGTACGTCACTTGTACAAGTTATTTGAATAAGACACGCCCACTCACTGCGCGCGCCAGAAAACAGTGAAAACAACATGTCAACGAGCTGTTCTGAAGTGCGAAACAAAAGCGAACTTTTTTTTCACTGCCCAGGGACGAGCATGTGAAGAATCTGGCTAGAGTTTATATTTACAACTATACCACACAAGTATAGCCACCTTGAGCTGTGTTCGCGTTATTTTAATGAGGATTCCTTTACAAACATAAATGCTTTCAAGTGTGGATTTCGCGAGTCGCCTGATACTGAAGGAACGTTCAGTGCCACGTTTATTTGGATTTATTTGGTTTATTCCTCCTCCGAATCACAACCTGTAAGTACTGTTCTCTTACGAGAGTATCTCTCGTACTGCGTAATATCTTACGCTATGGGGAAAACTCTTTTCCACGAGATATTGAAGCCAAAAATTATCCTTAATTTTTTATTAATGTAAAACGCTTTGCGGCAGCAAGCAGACATAGGCGAGACAGCTCGCGCGCCTATTGGCTGCCCTGCGGCAACAGCAGCAGCCTATCGAGAGTGGCTCTGCGTGACGTCACGACGAATGGGGGCCTTTCGCGCCCATATAGTCACGTCCCGCCAGAAAGGGCGTGGTCTCGCCCTATAACCAGGCTCGATAGCTGCTCTTACGTTGATTTTCATCTCTTCAGCGAAGCCTCACGCATCGCTGGATCCAGAGTGAGAAGCCGCGCCGTCGACCTGTAGCCTTCAGCGGGACGTGCCATTGAGCCTGGAGTCGCTGGCCTCGCCGCCTTCAGCCGCCGTACCTGCTGTGCTTTCCGGCGTTATATCCTTTCCTCTGCATAGAGTGTGTGTGTGTGCTTGCATATCTGCTTTTTTCCCACCCCCTCTAAAAGAGCGGCGTCTTTTTAAAGATGCCTTCCTGCGGTTCTTGCCGAGCCCCACTCAGCGACGAGGACCGACATGTCATCTGCGTGTCCTGCCTGGGTGAGGATCACGCGGACATCGCGCTCGCTGACGGCGGATGCCATCATTGTGAACGCTTGCCTATGGTGACTCTGCGGACTCGCCTAGCTTCGTTCTCCGAGCCCGCATCCCAGCCCGCCGTGATGCCGCGCCGCAAGAAGCGCCGCGCCCAGGCGCGCGCCCGAGCTATTTCCAGCCCGCCAAAGCTCGCCGGTTCGCCCGCCAGCTTCGCCGGCTTCGCTCGAGTCGCTCCCAGACGGACAGCGGCCGCCGTCTGCCGCCGCGTCCGCACTTGAGCTCGACGAACTTACCGGAGACGGCATTGAAACTGAGCCGATGCGTCCGCTCTCTCAAGCCGTGGATTACATCGGCCTCGACTGAAAGGCGCTCGCGCAACTAACGCGCAATAGGCTGGACGGACGCTTTCTCGGGAAAGACGAAGCTCCGTCACAGTCGAGACCCGCGCCTTTCCCCCCTGAATGGTGAGAGACATTTGTGGTTAACGCTATCCGAGATGACGGAAGCCGAGCGCTCCGTGTTCCTCGACGTTCTCGCTCTGCTGGACGCCGCCCCCCTCAGCGCGGGCCCCGGCCGAGGATTGAGATAAAGCCCGAGGTCTCAAGGCCTTCCTAGTCTCTCTAGGAAAGCGACGGTGTTCAGTTCCCGCTGCGGCCGGATTTACACCAAAACTTCTCGCTCGTTCAGTTCCAAGCAATGTGACTGTTCCAGTGTATTTCGCAGTGAGCAAGCTGGTTCCACAGCCCGCTTGCCTGCGCACAAAGGCCGTCGTTTCGGCTAACTAGCAGCGCCGCCAGGCCCGAGATCAAACACCGCGCTCTCGCTCTGCTGGACGCCGCCCCCCTCAGCGCGGGCCCCGGCCGAGGATTGAGGTAAAGCCCGAGGTCTCAAGGCCTTCCTAGTCTCTCTAGGAAAGTGACGGTGTTCAGATCCCGCTGCGGCCGGATTTCCACCAAAACTTCTCGCTCGTTCAGTTCCATGCGTTGTGACTGTCCCAGTGTATTTCGCAGTGAAGCAGCCGGTGTCTCAGCCCGCTTGCCTGCGCACAAAAGCCGTTTCTATGGCTACCCAGATAAATCCAATAAAGAGTGCATTTTCTGGTGTTCCGGCCACGGCCGATGGTGTTATGAGTGTTGTAAGAATGCCCACGTCCCAGTGCCCATTCCCACACCCAGACACAGCCCGCCACGGTGCAGGGCTAGCACAAATAAAACCAACTCATGTTGGTTGTGCAGAAAATGTAGTGAACGCGCCCATACATGCCCGCTTACACTACACTATGCGTGTCCCTTGGTTTCTGTAAAAACGAAACTAACACACATTTAGTCGGCGCGAGCCGACAGTGTTCTCAGTGCAGTAAATGTGCCCGCTGTCCCGCATTTCCTCACTGACACGCCGAATCCCACGGGATTCACCCCCACTCGCTTTCTATGCACAACCCGTCACAGAGAAGCTGAGCGCGGCCAGGCTGCCCGCTGTGATTAGCGCGCACCTCGCACGCTGTGAACACAGCGTTGATTCAGTCGGCGCGAGCCGAGTGTTCTCCGTGCAGAAAATGTGCCCGCTGTCTCGCGCCCGCATTTCTCACAGACACTCCGAACCTCACGGGATTCGCCCCCGCTCGTTTTCTCTGCACAACCCGTCACAGAGAAGCTGAGCGCGGCCAGGCTGCCAGCTGTGATCAGCGCGCGCCTCGCACGCTGTAAACACAGCAGTGATTTAGTCGGCGCGAGCTGACAGTATTCTCAGTGTAGTAAATGTGCCCGCATTTAGTAAATGTGCCCACATTCCCTCACACGCGCCGAATCCCACAGGATTCGCCCCGCTCGCTTTCTCTGCGCGTCCCGCCATAGAGAAGCTGAGCGCGGCCAGGCTGCCCGCTGTGATCAGCGCGCCCCCCGCCTCGAACGCTGTAAACACGGTGTTGTGTTCCCAGTACACAGGGGCTCTCGAGCCGCCGTCCTGCCGCGGCCAGAGCCCAGATTTCATTCTACCCCTAGCTATTCACGCAGATGCGTGGTCAAGGCTTCCCGGGGTATCAGAATGGGTGTTGAACACTATAACGAGAGGCTGTTCGCTACAGTTCGCTCGACGCCCCCGCCGTTATACGGCGCGAGTCGAAACTACGGTGTAAAGCGAAGTGTTTCATCTACTTCGAGCCGAGATAGCGAAACTACTGAGAAAAGGGGCTATAGAACCTCTATCTCAGGGCGAAGGGGGCTTATACAGCAGATATTTTCTGGTACCGAAAAAAGATGGTGGGCTCAGACCCATTCTAGATCTGCGACTGCTGAACAGAACGCTCGTGAAGCGCCAGTTCAGAATGCTTACGACCAGGAAATCCTCGCGCAAGTGCGCCAAGGAGACTGGTTCATGTCAATAGATCTGAAAGACGCCTATTTTCAAATACAAATAGCGTCCCATCACAGGCGATTCTTGAGATTCGCCTTCGAGGGCCAGGCATATCAATACACAGTCCTGCCGTTCGGCCTGTCCATAGCACCCCGTACGTTCACGTAGTGCATGGACGCGGCCCTCGCCCCCCTGAGACTTCGGGGCATGCGAGTTTTGAACTACTTGGACGATTGGCTGATTCTAGCTCGTTCACGAACGGAGCTCATAGAACACAGGGCCGCATTACTCGAGGAGCTGGGCCTTACAGTCAATTGGGCGAAAAGCTCACTGCTCCCCAGTCGGAGAATTTCCTTTCTGGGAACAGTGTTAGACTCGCTATCCATGACAGCACGCCTGTCACCGGAGCGCGGATTGAATATTCAGCACGTCGCGAGATCCTTCCGCCACGGCTCTATAGTCCCGCTCAGAAGGTTTCAGAAAATGCTGGGTCTGATGGCCACAGCAGCCTCCGTACTCCAGTTGGACCTGCTCCGCATGCGCCCACTGCAGCTATGGCTAAAAGCACGAGTTCCCCCCAGGGCGTGGACAGCAGGTCTATTTCGCCTCAGGGTCGACCTTCAGTGCATTTCGGCTCTGAAACCATGGAAAGCAACCGACTGGTATCAGTCAGGTGTGAGTCTGGGGATCCCCTCGAGTGTGAAGGTGGTGTCTACGGACACCTCCACTTCGGGGTGGGGAGCGCTGCTCGAGGGCAGACCGCTAGCTGGCCTATGGTCAGCGCGGGAGAAGCTCCTTCACATAAACTGCTTGGAATTAATAGCAGTCGACAAAGCGCTAAGGCGCTTCTGTCCCCAGATAATAGGCCACCACGTATTGGTCCGGTCGGACAACATGTCAGTGGTGGCGTACATAAATCGCCAGGGCGGCGTCAGGTCCCGAAACCTTTACAGGCTGACGGAACGCCTCCTGGTCTGGGCTCAGCACAACCTGCTCTCGCTGAGAGCGGCGCATGTGCCTGGTCACCTAAATGTGGGGCCAGACAGGCTGTCCAAAATAACGTCCCAGCAGGAGAATGGTCTCTGCACACGCAGACGATCCAGCTGCTGTGGGAAACGTTTGGCAAAGCGCAGGTGGACCTGTTCGCGTCCCAAGAAAACGCTCACTGCCCGAGATTCTTCTCGAAAAGCCGGGACGCGCTGGCCCATGTTTGGCCCCGCCGCCCCCTATATGCTTTTCCCCCTGTCTCACTCCTGCCTCAGGTGTTGGAGCGAATCAGGAGGGAGGGATGCCCAGTGCTACTCATAGCTCCGCTCTGGACAAACCAGTCGTGGTTCCCTGTCCTGATGCAGCTGACCAGCGCTGCCCCATGGCCTTTACCGTTGAGGAGAGACCTCCTCTCTCAGGAGGAAGGCTCGATTTGGCATCCTCGCCCGGATTTGTGGTCCCTGCACGCATGGGCCATCAACGGGTACCCGCTGACCTCCCAGAGGGAGTGTTAAACACGATCGCGCAGGCTAGAGCCCCGTCTACCAGACGGCTCTACTCCTCGAAGTGGTCTGTGTTCTCTGCTTGGTGTCAAGCGCAGGGCTTTTCACCTGTAGACTGCGGGGTTACGGAAGTGCTTTCCTTCCTTCAGGAGCTACTGGATAAGGGCAGGTCCCCTTCCACGCTCAAAGTATACGTGGCGGCCATAGCAACGTTTGCAAAACCGGTGTCTGGCCAGTCACTAGGAAAGAGCGACTTAGTCGTGCGTTTCCTTAGAGGAGCTCGGAGGCTAAACCCTCCCAGGCCCCCTTCAGTCCCGACATGGGACCTTTCCACGGTCTTGGAGGCCATGAAAGGTGCCCCATTCGAGCCAATCCGGTCGTCAGACATGAAACACTTGTCTTTCAAGACAGCGTTTCTTATGGCTCTCGCTTCAGTGAAGCGCGTAGGGGACTTGCAAGCGCTCTCAGTAAGCGCGTCATGCATGGAGTTTGGACCTAATGACTCAAAGGTCATACTCAAACCGAAGCACGGCTATGTGCCGAAATCCCTCAACACACCGTTCAGGGCCCAGGTGATTTCCCTGTCTGCCCTTCCGGTTCTCAATGAGGAGAAGGACGCGAGTCTCCTTTGCCCTGTCAGGGCACTAAGGGCTTATGTGTCCCGCTCGTCTGGTTTCAGACAGACTGAGCAGCTTTTCGTTTCGTTTGGCGGCCGTGCTAAGGGACTTGCCGCTTCGAAACAGAGCCTATCCAGATGGATAGTCGGTGCCATAGCGCTGGCTTACACTTCTAAGGGCCTACAGTGCCCTTTGGGTGTTAGAGCGCACTCCACAAGAGGCATGGCCTCCTCGTGGGCATGGTCTAGCGGGGTTACCCTGCAAGATATTTGTATGGCCGCGGGCTGGGCCTCGCCGTCTACATTTATAAAATACTATAACTTGGAGGTTCCCGCCTTACAAGCTAAGCTTTTGGCGGTATAAAATTCAGTGCTATCTGCCCGCTGTGCGGCTCGGATACTGAGTTTGACCTGCGTATTGCTCACTGACCGGTACAGCAGCTCATTAAAATGTTGACACACTTGTGGCCACCCAGTTCAGGCTGAATGTTCACCCTGACGGTATGGTCTATTTGTCACATGATTAGCTCCTTTCGGATGCTATTTACAGGGAATGATGCTTCTAGCCTCTCTTCCCTCACTCTCTGTGAGTGTATGGTGATTATGCACTATATGCGCCCCGGGCTTCGGCCCCTGGGACTTTGGTGTTGGATCCCTACCAGCACGGCGTGTTGCATTGTGTTCCCCATAGCGTAAGATATTACGCAGTACGAGAGATACTCTCGTAAGAGAACGTACTCGGTTACTAACGTAACCTCGGTTCTCTCTAGAGAGGGAACGAGTACTGCGTATCTTGCCGTGCTTGGAATACGCTCTGGTTCGCTTCGGCGATGAAAACCAACGTAAGAGCAGCTATCGAGCCTGGTTATAGGGCGAGACCACGCCCTTTCTGGCGGGACGTGACTATATGGGCGCGAAAGGCCCCCATTCGTCGTGACGTCACGCAGAGCCACTCTCGATAGGCTGCTGCTGTTGCCGCAGGGCAGCCAATAGGCGCGCGAGCTGTCTCGCCTATGTCTGCTTGCTGCCGCAAAGCGTTTTACATTAATAAAAAATTAAGGATAATTTTTGGCTTCAATATCTCGTGGAAAAGAGTTTTCCCCATAGCGTAAGATATTACGCAGTACTCGTTCCCTCTCTAGAGAGAACCGAGGTTACGTTAGTAACCGAGTACGTTAATAATTGTTGCTTTTATGGGTTTTGGAGCATGCTCAATAAGTGTGTGTGTGTGTGTGTGTGTGTGTGTGTGTGTGTGTGTGTGTGTGTGTGTGTGTGTGTGTGTGTGTGTGTGTGTGTGTGTGTGTGTGTGTGTGTGTGTGTGTGTGTGTGTGTGTGTGTGTGTGTGTGTGTGTGTGTGTGTGTGTGTGGTGTGTGTGTGTGTGTGTCAGTTACGCTCAACACAGCTTAGGTCTCCAAGCTGTGTGTGTGTGTGTGTGTGTGTGTGTGTGTGTGTGTGTGTGTGTGTGTGTGTGTGTGTGTGTGTGTGTGTGTGTGTGTGTGTGTGTGTGTGTGTGTGGTGTGTGTGTGTGTGTGTGTGTGTGTGTGTGTGTGTGTGTGTGTGGTGTCAGTTACGCTCAGGCTCAGCGCTTAGGTCTCCAAGCTGTGTGTGTGTGTTTTTTGAAATATGTAAAATGTTTGTCGTTGTTATTGGAGTTGTCATAAAGAATAGAGCGTATTGTAGTACTGCAGTGCTTTATCAATATGTTTAAGCTTTGGGTTAACGCGAAAAATAACTGACTGGGTCGTCTGACCAATCACTGCAGATTAGCGTCACGCAAAGGAGGGGTTTGGACAAATGAGTCGTCAAACGAATCATTAGGGAGTCGGTGAGCAAATCAGGTAAAAATAAATGCATATTATAAGACAACAAAAGTGTTTTTTGTCATTGCATGCATGTAAAACTGTTGTTGGGGACTCCCAGAACATTATTAGGAACATTTTAAATGCCATAATAGGTACCCTTTAAGCTACACTCACTCCCATAATATATGCATATTTTGCAATAAACTTAACATACATTATTAAATGAGTATAATATTATATTTCTTCATCACTTTAAATTGAATTATGCTGTTAGCAATGCTTCATGGGATTATAGTTATTTAAATTTTCCATCACTAAAACCATTAAGCACACACTCTTAAACCTTTGTTTTTTTTGTCATTATATTATTTTCAAATATATATATATATATATATATATATATATATATATATATATATATATATATATATATATATTATATATATATATATATATATATGATTGGCTTGGATCATGGCTTATAACGCCTTAACGAATACTTTTTTGAAATCTCTATGAGAGAAATTAATGTAAATATGCTTCCGGAACCAACGCTGTTGAAAAAAGTGGGCGGTAGTGCACTCCTTCTATTTGTAATTTTCAGTGCGCGCACTATTTATACTACAAAACGCCATAGAATACTAGTGCATAAGGCACCCGTTTTCTCGAACAAGAAAAAAATGTACGACTGAACTTGATTTTGTCCATCAGAATTAGCTTGGATCATTGGATAATTGTGGTTTGCTATTGCTGTGTTAAGTCATGTGAGAGACAGGTTGTCCCGCCCTCGCGACAGTGAACGTGTCATCAGAGAGACTATGAGGGCATGTGAATGTAAACAAAATGTGCACAGATATATAATTTATAATGAGTACTGCAATATTCCATTAAAACATTTTTTTTGATTTCATGGATTTTCATAGCCTAACTGACGCACACACATAGTTATCGTTCCAGGTGTGAACGGGCATATAACCAAAACCGGTTTGAAGCCATTGCACGAATTTAGCCATTCATTTTTGATGCATCATGACGAATCCACATGGTTGTTGTGTCGCTTTTACATTTACAGTCATGACCTTACCGCTCATCTTTGCTGCGTTGCAAACATTGCATGGTTGTTTTGTTATAGAAGGTGCTCAGAGCTTTAGATACACCATCCTTTAAGAAGCAGTGCTGGATACCAGTCTACATGTGGAACGCATTTCTTATCACCATCCAGTCCACTGCTAACTGCTCCCTGCTGCAGCAGAACAGTCATTTCTGCTTTGAAACGAATAACAATGCAACAATAAAGGCCTCAGTTTTCTGTGATAAGCGCTAACATAAAGAAATGATCTCGCTACGGCAAAGGCTCATTTAGCCAGTCGTATCTGTGCGATTAGCGGAAATGACAGGTAGTGAGGGGATATTTGAGGAGATTTTAAATGAGTTCAGTGGCGGAGAGTCCGCATCAGGTGGAACACTTCAAAGCTGCTGTGTGGGAGCTAAATAGTCACATTGGCAGAACTACAAAGGGACAGAGTGATAAGACAAATATTTTACCCGGCTTACCCTTCATATGACGTACATCCTTTATGCACTTTCTTGAGTATATTAATACAATTTCAAAATTTGTCCTCATTATTTCTTCTCTTGCTAATACAAATTTTGAAAAAAGAAGTGTGAAATATTCTTACATTTAGATCGATTGTTCAAAGTATAGTGTCCCAAAAATGTATTTCGACGCTTTAAACAATGTCGTAATGTTTTCTTTAGGCCTATAGATTTGTTTGAACCATGTTTTAGCCTATTTTAAAGAAGACTTAAATAAGCTAACGTTTCACAAAAAGACGTTTGTAATATTTAAAATGATAAAACAAAAATACAATGTAAACCAGAATAAGTTGGCAAAAGAAATTAAGAAATTCAAAGTTTAAGTAAGCAAAATTATTATTTTGTACTCGTACATTTTAATCGCTCTTAACTTGAAATATTTGAGTAAGCTAATTCATGCATTTAAATAATGATAAATGATCATGTAATCTCAACTGAAATATTTTTAGTAGTGGAAACTGGTAAAACAATGCTTTGATAGTATTAGCATAACAATTGCTGAAGGAGTAACGCAATATAGAACATCAGTGAATGAATCGGTTGAGAAAATCAACGATTCACTTGGTGAAATAGTGTGTGCACTTGCTATTTCTTTCTATGGCAGAAATCTGGCTCAAACAAACTCAGGGTTACAGGCTTAGTTTCAAGTTGACAGAACCAAACCAATTCAATCAGGCTTTGTTGGTACCATGACGCGGATCATCAACTTTCTCTGTCAACTCAGGCTTTGATCCTGAGTTCATGTTTAATAATAATTGTTACACTAAAATGGCTCACGTGTAATGGATGAGGGGAATAATATTACATAATATATAAATCATATAAAATAATTGTAATAATAAATAGTCAAACCCAGACAATTTTGTATTTAAAAAATTTTAGTGACTTTTAACACGAAGCAGGTTATCCATGGAGAGCAAGTTGGCAAAGAATACCGCTAATTTGGCGATGAACACCGCTAAAAGCAGAGCCACTTTCATGATGCCTAAAACCCAGGGTTGGCGCAAACTAACCTGAAACATACCTGGCTCTATACCTACTGACTTCATGGTATAGGCCCTGAAACTACTGTAACTGTTGTAGGCTATACTTTAAAATATCAATTGTACCAGGCAGCAAAATATTAACGCAGTTATGTGCAAAAAACATCCGTATTCTGTAAAACAGGTTGAAGCGTTTCCGGTTCAGGTGGTTTTTGTGCTTCCTTAATATAAAGCCTTGGGCAGCCAACTTTTGAGTTCAGGATAGAGAGGTATTGACAAATTTCATGATTCGATTCATGAGCTTGGTATTCGATTTTGAACTCGATTCAATATCAAATAATTTATGGATATTTAACAACATGTAAATTTTTCTCAAGGAAAAAAATGAACTAATGTTGTAAATTATACAGGGAACCCCACCTTATTATTAAAGGTAACTTAACAAGCAACATATTTAAATACAATGCATATAAGAACGTTTTTATGATAAAATAAAGTTATAAATAATAATAACTTTTATTTAAGAGTAAAATGTACTCCTCTCTGGTGTATGCCTACATTTTTTCCTGCTATAGTCAATGGACATTGAATGGCTTTTCTGAGGTAAATGTAAAGTGACATCCCAAACAGCAACATAGGCTACTATCGGCCCAGATCCGGCCCACATCTGTCTACACACATCCCGGATGTGGACCGACACTGTGTTGCTGTCAATATTGTCATATTGTTTACACAGTCTGTTTTATCAATGGTTGAAAAACTGATTGAGCGATTACAAGAGATATGATAGGCTACATTAAATGGTTCTTTCAACATACCCTTGATGTTAAATCATGTTTATTTTGTAGGCCTACTGTAACTAGTAGTAGAGGAAGAGATGACCATTCACGTAGGCTACACTACCGCTTCGTTTGACGATGCGTCACGACATTAGTGCGCCAAATTGTTTGACTTTTCGTAATAAAACTTTTTCGTATTAAAAATTGGAAAGCTGAGACTTTGTTTAATATCAAAAGTAACTGACCTGTCTTGTCTGTCTGCGCGTTCCGCGTTGTCCTTGCCCTCTCTACTCCGCGATGTTTTTTTTTTACTAATGAGAATATTAATGTTGCCTATGGCGCGAACAATGTTAAATGCCTGATGTTGAATTCGTTAGCGTTTTCAGAGCCAGCTATTTTAAAATGCTTTCAAATGAGCTACCAACCAGTTGACTAATTTGAATTTACCAATGGACTACCAATAACCGATGTATGCAGATCTAAAAAAATTGTAAAAACGCCCCAAAAAAAAAAAAAAAACTAGATACGTTAGCTTTGGGGGAGAACCGGGGCGAAAGTAACACGGGACGAAAGTAACAAAGCGTTCTCTTACGAGAGTAATAAGAGAAATACTCTTTCCTCGAGATATTGAAGCCAAAAATTATCCTTAATTTTTTAAACATGCAAAACGCTTTTGCAGCAGCAAGCAGACAAGGGCGAGACAGCTCGCGCGCCCATTGGCTGCCTTGCTGGAAAAGCTGCAGCCTATCGAGTGAGGCACTGCGTGACGTAATGACGAATGGGGACGCTTCGCGCTCATTTCGTCATGTCCCGCCAGTAGAGGCGTGGTCTCGCCCTATAAATACCCCCTCGATAGCTGTATTTCCTCTGATTTTTCTACTCTTCACGCGAAGCTCACGCATCGCTGGATCCAGAGTGAGAAGCCGCGCCGTTGACTTGTAGCCTTATCAGCGGGACGTGCCATCTTCTGAAGTCGCTGGCCCAGCCGCCTTCAACCGCCGTACCTGCTGCACTTTCCGGCGTACTATATCCTTTTACTCTGCTAAGTGTGTGTGTGTTTGCTTACGTGACGCAACACCCATTTATCTGTTCTAAAAGAGCTGCGTCTTTTTAAAGATGCCTTTCTGTGGCTCGTGCCGCGCCCAACTCAGTGATGAGGACCGTCACGTCATCTGTGTGTCCTGCCTGGGTCATGAGCACGCGGCTATCGCGCTCGCGGATGGTGGATGCCCGCACTGCGAACTTCTGCCTATGGTGACTCTGAGGACTCGCCTGGCGTCGTTCTCTGAGCCCGCGTCCCAGCCTTCTGTGCCGCGCCGTAAGAAGCGTCGCGCCCAGCGCGCTCCCGAGCCTTCTCCAGCCCGCCAAAGCTCGCCGGTTCGCCCGCCTGCTTCGCCGGCTTCACTTGAGTCGCTCCCGGACGGACAGCGCCCGCCGTCTGCCGCCGCTTCCGCTCCCGAGCTGGACGAACCTGCTGAGGTATGCTCTCTTGTGGCTTCTGATAGCGAGGATTGGGCGAGCTCTGTGGACCTCCCCCCCGCTGACGTGTCTAGCCAACCCTCTGGAAAGAGACCCGGCATTGAGGCTGAGCTGATGCGTCTGCTCACCCAGGCCGTGGAGTGCATCGGCCTCGAGTGGGAGGCGCCTGCCTTGCCGCCGCGCAACAGACTCGACGGGCGCTTTCTCAAGAAGGACGAAGCCCCGTCTAAGTCTAGGGCCGCCCCCTTCCTCCTGAGCTCCACGACGAAGTCGCCAAGTCATGGACCGCCCCGTTCTCCGCCAGGCTGCGCACTTCCACCTCTGCGGCTTTTTCTTCTGTCACCGGCGCGGGAGATAAAGGATATCTCTCCATTCCTCCTGTGGAGGCGGCGGTCGCGTCGCATCTCTGCCCGCCCTCTGCGGGACGGCGCGCGCAGACGACGCTTCCTTCTAAAGCCTGCCGGGTGACTTCATCGCTGCACGGGCGTGCTTACACAGCCGCTGGACAGGCGGTCTCAGCGCTGCATACTATGGCGGTCTTGCAGATTTACCAGGCCGACCTTCTCCTTAAATTGGACGAGGAAGGGCCGGGTGCTGTCAGTGTGGCGGATTTACGAGGCGCTACGGACCTTGCTCTACGCGCCGCTAAAGCCGCTGCTCAGGCCATGGGGCGGAATATGGCCTCTCTCACCGTTGCCGAGAGACATCTGTGGTTGACGCTGTCTGAGATGACGGAAGCTGAGCGCTCTGTATTCCTCGACGCGCCCATTTCCCCTGCGGGCCTCTTCGGATCTGCCGTCAAAGATTTCGCGGACAGATTTTCTGAGGTGCAGAAGACTTCGCAGGCCATGAAGCACTTCCTCCCGAAGCGCTCGAGCTCCGCTGCAGGTCGCTCTAAGCAGCCGTCTGCTCGCAGCTCGCAGCCTCGGCCTGCATCGCCCGCAGCCGCCGCTACACAGCGCCGCCAGCCCCGGGATCAGAGACCACGCTCTCGCTCTGCTGGACGCCGCCCCGCTCAGCGCGGGCCCCGGCCGAAGATTGAGCTCAAGCCCGAGGCCTCGAAGCTTTCCTAGCCACTCTAGGAAAGCGACGGTGTTCGGATCCCGCTGCGGCCGGTTCCCCACCGAAACGATTCGCTCGTTCAGTTCCTTGCGATGTGACTGTGCCAGTGTATTTAGCAGTGAAGCAGCCGGTGTCTCACCCCCCCGGTGGCTACCCAGATAAATCCAATAAAGAGTGTATTTTCTGGTATACCGGCCACGGCCGATGGTGTTATGAGTGTTGTAAGAATGCCCACGCCCCAGTGCCCATTCCCACACCCAGACACAGCCCGCCACGGTGCGAGGCTAGCACACATAAATCTGACTCAGGTCGATTGTGCAAACAATGTAGTGAATGCGCCCAAACAATGCCCGCTCACGGTGCATCCGCGTGTCCCTTGGTTTCTGTAAAAACGAAACCAACACACAATCTATCGGCTCCGGCCGAAAGCGTGTACAGTGCAGTAGATGTGCCCGTAAGTTTGCGCCCACATCCTCCCGCAAGCACGCCGAATCCCACGGGATTCACCCCGCTCACTCTCGCTGTGCGTCCCGCCATAGAGAATTTGAGCGCGGCCAGGCTGCCCGCTGTGTTCAGCGCGCCCCCCGCCTCGAACGCTGTAAACACGGCGTTGTGTTCCCAGGGTACCGGGGCTCTCGAGCCGTTGCCTGGTCACGGCCAGAGCCCGGTCTGCATTCTACCTCTAGCTATTCACGCAGAAGCGTGGTCAAAGCTACCCGGGGTATCAGACTGGGTGCTGAACACTATAAAGAGAGGCTACTCGCTATAATTCGCACGACGTCCCCGCCGTTATACGGCGCGTCGAGACTACGGTGAGAAACGAAGTATCTCATCTACTTCGAGCCGAGATAGCGAAACTGCTGAGCAAGGGGGCCATAGAGCCCCTTTCTCAGGCTCAGAGCGAAGGGGGCTTATACAGCAGATATTTTCTGGTACCGAAAAAAGATGGTGGGCTCAGACCCATTCTAGATCTGAGACAGCTGAACAAAGCGCTTGTGAAGCGCCAGTTCAGGATGCTTACGACCAGGGGAATCCTCGCGCAAGTGCGCCAAGGGGACTGGTTTATGTCAATAGATCTGAAAGACGCCTATTTCCAAATACAAATAGCGTCCCATCACAGGCGATTCTTGAGATTCGCGTTCGAGGGCCAGGCATATCAATACACAGTCCTGCCGTTCGGCCTGTCCTTGGCACCCCGTACATTTACGAAGTGCATGGACGTGGCTCTCGCACCCCTGAGACTTCAGGGCATGCGAGTTATGAACTACTTGGACGATTGGCTGATTCTAGCTCGATCACGGTCAGAGCTCATAGAACACAGGGCCACACTGCTCGAGCACCTCGAGAAACTGGGCCTGACAGTCAACTGGGGAAAGAGCTCGCTGTGTCCCAGCCAGAGAATTTCTTTCCTGGGAAAGTGTTAGACTCGCTATCCATGACGGCACGCCTGTCACCGGAGCGCGTACTAAGTATTCAGCGCGTCGCGGAATCCTTCCGCCACGGCTCTATAGTCCCGCTCAGACGGTTTCAGAAAATGCTGGGCCTGATGGCCTCAGCATCCTCTGTACTCCAGCTGGGCCTGTTTCGCATGCGCCCACTGCAGAGGTGGCTGAAAGCACGGGTCCCGCCCTGGGCATGGACCACGGGCCGGTGTCGCCTCAGGGTCGACCAATGGTGCGTTTCGGCTCTGAAACCATGGAAAGTAACCAGCTGGTATCAGTCTGGTGTGAGTCTGGGGACCGCCTCAAGGGTGAAAGTGGTGTCTACGGACGCCTCCACCACGGGGTGGGGAGCGCTGCTCGAGGGCAGACCGCTGGCTGGCCTATGGTCAGAGCGGGAGAAGCTCCTTCACATAAACTGCTTGGAATTGATAGCAGTCGACAAAGCACTACGGCGCTTCCGTCCCCTGATAAAGGGCGACCACGTCTTGGTCCGGTCGGACAACAGGTCAGTGGTGGCGTACATAAATCGCCAGGGCGGCCTCGGGTCCACACGCCTTTGCAGGCTGACGGAACCCCTCTTGGTCTGGGCCCAGCGCAACCTCCTTTCTCTGAAAGCGGCGCACGTGCCTGGGCACCTGAATACGGGTCCAGACAAGCTGTCCAGAGACAATGTCCCGACAGGAGAATGGTCGCTGCATCCGCAGACGGTCCAGCTGCTGTGGGAAACGTTTGGCAGAGCGCAGGTGGACCTGTTCGCGTCCCGCGAGAACGCTCACTGCCCAGTATTCTTCTCGAAAAGCAGGGACGCGCTGGCCCATGCTTGGCCCAGCGGTCCCCTGTATGCTTTTCCCCCCGTCTCGCTCCTGCCTCAGGTGTTGGAGCGGATCAGGGAAAATGGATGCCCAGTGCTGCTTGTAGCTCCGCTCTGGACGAACCAGGCTTGGTTTCCGGTCCTGATGCGGCTGGCCAGCACTGCCCCGTGGCCTGTACCATTGAGGAAAGATCTCCTCTCTCAGGCGGAGGGCTCGATTTGGCATCCTCGCCCGGAACTGTGGTCCCTGCACGCATGGGCCATCAACGGGTACCCGCTAGCCTCCCGGAAGGAGTGCTAAACACGATCGCGCAGGCTAGAGCTCCGTCTACCAGACGGCTCTATGCCTCGAAATGGTCGGTGTTCTCTACTTGGTGTCGAGCCCGTGGCTTTTCACCTGTGGACTGCGGGGTTAAGGAAGTGCTTGCCTTCCTTCAGGAGCTGATGGATAAGGGTAGGACCCCATCCACGCTCAAAGTTTACGTGGCGGCCATAGCAACGTTTGCTAAACCGGTGTCTGGCCAGTCACTGGGGAAAAACGACTTAGTCGTGCATTTCCTACGAGGAGCTCGGAGGTTAAACCCTCCCAGGCCCCCTTCAGTCCCGGCTTGGGACCTTTCCACGGTCTTGGAGGCCATGAAAGGCGCCCCGTTTGAGCCGATCCAGCTGTCGGACATGAAGCACCTGTCCCTTAAGACGGTGTTTCTATTGGCTCTCGCTTCAGTGAAGCGTGTAGGGGACTTACAGGCGCTTTCTGTAAGCGCGTCATGTCTGGAGTTTGGGCCTAACGACTCAAAGGTCGTACTCAAACCGAGGCACGGCTACGTGCCGAAATCCCTCAATACACCGTTTAGGGCCCAGGTAATTTCCCTGTCTGCCCTTCCGGTTCTCAATGAGGAGAGGGACGCGAGTCTCCTTTGCCCTGTCAGGGCGTTAAGGGCTTATGTGTCCCGCTCGGCTGAGTTCAGACAGACCGAGCAGCTTTTCGTGTTGTTTGGCGGCCGTTCTAAGGGACTTGCCGCTTCAAAACAGAGCCTATCCAGATGGATAGTGGATGCCATAGCGCTGGCCTACACTTCCAAGGGCCTGCAGTGCCCATTGGGTGTCAAAGCGCACTCCACGAGAGGCGTGGCCTCGTCGTGGGCATGGTACAGCGGGGTCTCCCTGCAGGATATCTGTACGGCTGCGGGCTGGGCCTCGCCGTCTACATTTATCAAGTACTACAACCTGGAGGTGCCCGCCTTACAAGCTAAGCTTCTGGCGGTTTGAACTTCGGGCTTATCGGCCGCCATGCGGCTATGTGTACCCCTACGGGTCTGTTACCCCTACGGGACTTTTATGAAGGAGTGATGCTTCTAGCCTCTCCTCCTCTACTCTGTGTGAGTTGTGGTGATTGTGCACTAGATGCGCCCCGGGCTTGGCCCCGGGACTCTGGTGTTGGATCCCTGTCCGCACGGCGTGTTGCATGGGGTTTCCCATAGCGTAAGATATTACGCAGTATGAGAGATACTCTCGTAAGAGAACGTACTCGGTTACTAACGTAACCTCGGTTCTCTCTAGAGAGGGAACGAGTACTGCGTATCTTGCCGTGCTTGGAATACGCTCTGGTTCGCTTCGGAGTTAAAAAATCAGAGGAAATACAGCTATCGAGGGGGTATTTATAGGGCGAGACCACGCCTCTACTGGCGGGACATGACGAAATGAGCGCGAAGCGTCCCCATTCGTCATTACGTCACGCAGTGCCTCACTCGATAGGCTGCAGCTTTTCCAGCAAGGCAGCCAATGGGCGCGCGAGCTGTCTCGCCCTTGTCTGCTTGCTGCTGCAAAAGCGTTTTGCATGTTTAAAAAATTAAGGATAATTTTTGGCTTCAATATCTCGAGGAAAGAGTATATCCCCATAGCGTAAGATATTACGCAGTACTCGTTCCCTCTCTAGAGAGAACCGAGGTTACGTTAGTAACCGAGTACGATTTTCTCAGAGCCCTGACTATATTAGCACTTCAAACTATGACAGCACGTTCAGTAGGCTACACAACCCTTGACTGAGCTACCAAATATCACGTGATTTCGTCATTGTTTCCCGCGGTTAGGTCCGGAAAGCAGTTTTCGAGTATGATAAGTAAATTACTGAAGCGGTACTTTTTTTTAATTACAAGTTGTGATTTTCGTTTCATGTGTCACACAGTAATGATCAATCTACAGGTTATTTAGTGCTGTAACACATCCTGAAGTTTGCCTTGTCAGAGTTTTTCCTTATAAAAGTAAATCAGGTTTAAATGTCAGGAGTTCCTGTCGGGACGAAAGTAACACTTGTTACTTTTGTCCCACTACAGTAAAAATATATTGTTACATTATGGTGATAATTTCTGTTATGCTTATTTAATTTAATTTTCATATTTTACATGTTGAAAAAACATTTTATAAAATGGATTGACATTAAAAAATTATTTAAACTTTTGAAACATTACTTTTGAAACATTTGATTAAACTGAAATTTAAAATGAAAATGTTGAATTAACTAGTTTACTATTTTATCTTTTGCAAAGATAAAGGCCAAAATATGTTTGCAGGTACATGTTAACAATGTCATACTCAAGTATATTTAGGCTAATAAAAAATAAAAAAACTAGCTTGTATATTGTTGTTACTTTTGACCCACCTGTGTGTTACTTTCGTCCCAACTGACGGGGTCGAAAGTAACATGAGCAGTCTTATGTTGAAAGTGAAATTATAATGAAGTTGTTCTACATTTAAAAAAAATCCCACCTGGTATTGATGGACCACGCTTGTGAGTGACTGACCACAGCAAAAAATATATCTCTGTCTAAAACATCATCTTTTAAAAGTATGTTTTTCTGAAAAATGTTACTTTCGCCCCCGCTCTCCTAAGTTCGTAGATATCGCTGTCAGTTCACTGCTTCAACAAGGGGATTAGATTAGACCTTTTTTATTCGACATAATGATATCCATAAACAAATGCTTCAAATTATAATTGTTTATCCTTTTAGTGTTTACATGTGCAAAGTTCACTTGTTCATCTTTCTTTGAAATAAATGGAATTGCTTTGACATTTTATGCAACACCAAACACTTTTAAAAGTGTCTAAATACTTTTTTTGGGGCCACTGTAAGTTGAAACCATTACATTTTTTGTTAGGACAAGAATGAAATGGCACTAACCTTGAGGATTGAGGATGTTGTACACACAACATATCATTTTTCAATAAACAATGCCCATCTCTCTGGTTATCTGTTTTTTTATTCAATGTGTTCTTGAAAAAACATTTCATTGTATAACTGACACTTCATTTATCATATTTAACTCATTGCAACCTTTATGGCAATATAAAAAACATTTACACTATGGTTCCCAAAGACCATTTGAGAGAAATGACAAAAATTCAAAACCAACCAACTGAAAAGAATATACAGAAATATCACTTAGGTCAAATAATAAAATACATTTAACCTTTTATTTATTATTTTGACAGTGCTTATGAAAATCTTATGTTAAGATTACAGTCACTGATTTAGCATTTGTTTTTTTCTGAATGAGTGGACTACCTATCTGTACACTCCCACCCAAACGAACGACAAGACAACCAAACAATAAGATGTGAAAAAGCAACTTTTAATTAAATCCATAGTAAAATGAAACTGCACCTCCAGTCAAAATCAATCAGAAGAACGATATTAAAAGGCAGATTATAGTACAGAAATGTTTTTTTTCTTCTCCTGGGTGATTTGATGAATGAGCACATAACATGGAACAACCTTTAAATGAGGGCGAACTGAGAGGTTCATTTCAACACACATCTACTGAACAATCATGAGCTTGGTACAAAGATCATATAGACATACTGTACGATCCTCCACATAAAAAAGTAACATATACAACATTTGAAATTTTCATTTTTAAAAAATACATTATGATACCGGACACTGAGTTAAGTTAACCAAGTTAAAAGAAGGGCTGGGTGAAAACAAAACAAAAACAGACAAATGCAGCAAAATAGAGTTAAGGCGAAAACAGATGAGCACGGAGACGGGAGGGGAAAAAAAAGAGAAATGTGGGTCAGTGCGCTTTGCGTTTCCTTTTTTTTGTCTTCTTGTCTTTCTTCTTGCCAGCGCATTTCACACAAAACCACGACTGGTCCTCCGGAGGGGCGGTTTAAAATACCCACACATGGCCTGAAGGAGAGAGAAAGAGATCGATGAGTCTCCCTTACAAGTTGTTTGTCATGATACCGATCTATATCATTCAAGTTTATGTGCCAAGTTTGCACTTTTCATATATTGGTAGTACATAAATTCAAAATGGAGATTCAAAAAAGCATGTCTTTTACATATAAAACTACTTGATCATTCTCAACATCAAAATATCTGCTTTCATCATCAAAAGAGACACAATTTGTTCTCTCTATGTGTGTGTATTTTTGATCTGTAAGCGAAACGCATCAAAAAGATGCTTTCCAAAAAGCTTTACAGTAATGCCAGGCAATCTAGGCTCATTTTTATTTATCTTTTGATTGGCATTTCCTCTGATTTACTTTGTGTTGAAGTGTGTGTGGCTCTTGAAATGGCATGAAAGAGAATTAGTGTAAAATAAAACAACTTTATTTAACCAAAACATACTGCATTTTGAGCTTGTATGTCAAAAAAAGGAAGTATCTTATACACCACACAAGACAATTGTATGACTTCTCCTGAAGTCAAGATGAAATCAAAACTGAGACAACTTCCTTATAGATAAAACGTGCCATCTACAGTTCTTTCTGTAGAACACAATCTGTTTTCCTTGGAAATTGTATCACATTACAGAAGAAAATACAAATAAATCAGTGTTTGGTGAGTGTGTAACTTAAGAGAAGCTGGAAAAAGCTTTTACCAGTGATACCAGTCGTCACACTCGTCACATCCGATCATGGGACTGCCGTCATCAGGTTTATTACATCCTGGACAAATCCAGATCTGATTACCCCATTCATCTCGAATCTGTGATGAACAAACACAAGTATCAATATATTAAATCAAACGAGTTTGGAAGTGTTACATCTGGCATTGGTCAAAAAAGAAAAAGTAAAAACAAGTGCTATTGTATATATGTCACATCCTCTATCATTTCTATCATATATTCACATGAAAATGAATATATAATTAAATCTAAGCAATATGTGATAGATATGCATTATGTTTTCAATGCATTTATAAGCATTTTGTTCTCAAACATGAAATGTATGCTTGAATAAATCGAATTAAATCAAATAATGCCTAAAAATTATTAACGACAACAATTTGTAATTCAGTGCATAAAATTCAAAATGTGTTTCTTGGTCAAAGCAAAGGTCAAACTGATAAAGAAAGTGACACATGATATTTATATAAAACAAATAACTTCTTGTACCTTAGCTTAATTATAAAACAGAAAGTTTCATCTTTAAATTCTGATCGGAAGAGTCACACAAAGCATGATACACATCTGTGCAACTGTATATTGACGTATTATATAATAGCATGACAACTGTAAATAGCCTAAAACTAGAATTATTGATTGTGTCATTAATTATTAAGAAATTAATATGAATATAAAAAACATGAATATAATATACAATATGAATACAAATTATATTCATATTTATAATATTAAAATGAATACAATACAGTAATTCATTTCCAATTGAGACTTACCACGTATGCACTGACGGTCTCTGTGACGACGCTGCACCCCCGTGCCTTGGCCTGGCTGGGTGGCGCCTGAATGGGGGCGGCTGGGGGCGCAGGGGGCAGGACAGGAGGAGGGCGGGGTGGAGGTGCTACAGGTGCCGGGGGAGGTGGAGGAGGAGCTGGAGGGGAACGCATCCGAGCTCCTGGACCCGACCTGGCCACTGGGGTCCGTGGTGGAGGAGGGATGGGTTCCGACTCTGGGACCACCTTACTGATCACACTGGTGAAGAAGAGAGAGAGAGAGAGAGAGAGAGAGAGAGAGAGAGAGAGAGTAGAGAGAGAGGAGAGAGAGAGAGAGAGAGAGAGAGAGAGAGAGAGAGAGAGAGAGAGAGAGAAGAGAGAGAAGAGAGAGAGAGAGAGAGAGAGAGAGAGAGAGGAGAGAGAGAGAGAGAGAGAGAGAGAGAGAAAAGGTTACATACCATATCATCTCATTTATTTACATCAATTGATAGTTTATTGTACTCCTGTTTGTTAAATATAATTAATAATGATATGTAGCTTATATATATATAATGTTTGCCTATGCCCTTTCATGTACAGTGCTTAGCATAAGTGAACACACCCATGCTAAAGTTGACTAAAAAGAGGAATAATAAATCATCTTTTGGAAATTGATCCTAATGCCTTAATTAAAAAAATGAGGAAAAATCCAACCTTTAAGGACACCAATTTTCTTTGTGAATAAATAATGTATCCTCAATAAATAAATGTTCTTCCTTAAAATACAGGGTGCATAAGGGCACCCCTATGTTAAATTCCCATAGAGGCAGATTTTTATTTTTAAAGGCCAGTTGTTTCATGGATCCAGGATACTATGCATCCTGATAAAGTTCCCTTGGCCTTTGGAATTAAAATAACCCCACATCATCACACACACACCCTTCACCATATCTAGAGATCGGCATGGTTTTATTTCAGTTATAGCCTAATAGCTGGTTTGATTTGCATTGAGAGATGATCTTATGGAAAGTAAGTACCCAATGCCAATCTCTAGGTATGTGATGATGTGATGAAGCTCTAAACAATAGGAGTAATCAACATACCACCATTTTATTGGGATGCTATACTTATGACTGTTTGAATGCTTGCATTAAAAAAAAAACAGTATCTCATTCAATGTTAGCTAATATTGGCTGATGATATGTTCAACAATATATATATATATATATATACACACCAATATATTCCAATATCCTTAATAATTCTGATCTGGCAATAGAGAAGAACTTAATGCAGTTAATCTTTTAAATGCTACCAGACATACTGATTAAACCCTGCTGTTGCCGAGTAACAGGTTGATTGACAGGCTCAGAGAGAGTGGACAGCGGCGCTTGCTGTGGTATTGACCCTGAGAAGGGCGTGTCAAACGGTCAGCTCCGATTACACACACAGGCACTCATTATTTATGCTTCATCTGACTGACACACACACACACACCACAACCATGCACGAGGCTCCCTCTCGGGGCAAAGATGGTGTGGGGTATGCCCTGTCCAGGATGTGACCTCAAAACCTTTCAGAGGTCAAAGTTGACCCGTGTCCATGTTTTCACGTGCATCAGAGGAGCTTCAGTTGAGATCTCGGGAAAAATGTACACTTTACCGATCATTATTTTTTGTTATTCCTGATACAAATCGGTACTCTTTTATCTCTTACTTTTATCACAGATAAACAGTGCATCCCACAAGTCTTTCAACCTAAAAAAAAAAGTTCAACATAAACAACCTCTAAAGCTTTGTGCTTATGTAAATGAAATAAAACACAAGGACAGACATAAAAACACATTTTCCTCTTGAAAGGACTGCTGATTGTGTTTTTCCACACAGCAGACTACAGGTGCACGAACACAGGCAACATCAGAGGCACGACCAACTGAGAATAAAGGCCATGCTGTACAAACAGACACACGCTCAGACGTAAACAATACTGCTTCCTGTCCTGCATGCAGGTGGAACTGAAGAGGTGAGGAAGAAATTCAAAAGCACAGTCAAAACACAGTGTAGACTATACTTTCTGAGTCGAAATCGCACTGGCCATTAAAGCGACATCAGTCACATGTAGACGTTCAGGAATCAGTAATCGCCTTACCTGTAGTATGGCGCTGTGTGTGTGTGTGAGGGGGTTAAGTGGTGTGAACACTAGCGCTATTGATAGGAGTGTGCAGGAGGGGGCCATGATGTGGGGTGTGTGTGTGTGTGTGTGTGTTTGCCCCCCTCAAAGACCTCATGGGCCGTCTGGGACTGGTCACAAGACCCAAAGCCTGAAACTCACACCTGTACACAGACTCAGAGACTCTGACCACACAGAGAGCTGCCTGATAGTCTCAACTCTTCATGTGTGTGTGTGTGTGTGTGTGTGTGTGGGGTACTTACATCTTGTCTTGTCCAGCGCCCACTCTGAGGGTGAGTCGGGGAATGACAGGAGACGGTGGGACAGCGGGAGAAATATCAGCCTGAACAGAGACAGAAATCATTTGAAATATATAGCAATTCACATTTAATTTTTAACATTTAAGTCTCTGTATTTTATGATTTAATACAAATTTATCATCAAAAACGGTATCTAATAAAATAAATGTATAAAACTTTGAAAATTGAATCTTCTAAAATGCAATTTATTTGAAAAAGTACGTGATTTATCACCCTGCCCTCTTTTAGCTTTTTTTAATGCTGTTGTCTATCCAATAAGAATTCACAAATTACGGATAATCTCACGATAACTGATATTCTATTCAATAAATCTATTCCATTTTGCCTGTATTTTGAAACAATCACATAAAAGCTGTGAATAAAGATATAGTTCTCCATATTAAAACATAGCAGAGTTCAAACCACAGCTATTAACGATAAAGGCACAAATAAACGATATCGTTGGAATCACTTTCAGAACGATTTTATCCAGCTGATGAACGATAAAAACATTGACAGCCAATCAGAATCCATCCTGCTGTAACGAGCTCGAGCATTTAAAGCGACAGACAAGCACGTGCTTAGAATAAACAGAACGATATCGTCTCATAAATGTGGATGCTAATAGAGTTATCGTTCTTGGTGTAAACGGGCCTTTATGATTATTATATATAACGGTTTATAACTGTCAGTTATCAAGCCAGTTATGTACATTGTGCAGCTAAATGCAGACTCCTCTTTTGAGTGTCTTTACAGGATTGTTTACAGGATAGGCAACTGCATTCGAAAATTGAACTGAAAAATTCAGGTACTGACAACCACATTTTTACTGAATCCACAGTGTGTGTATAGAACCAAACAACTGCTTCAGTATCAGTTCTACATGCACAAAACATGGTGTCTCAGGTTACGACAGACAAAAATTGGCGGATATGTGTCAAACGTAGCTAATATCACTTTTGTCTAAAATATCAATCACCAAACAGGTCAAACTGTTGGAATACATGTTTAATTAACAGCTGCAAGACGACAAGAGTGGTACTAATGTTATCAACCAGTGGTTTGGGGTAGTTGGATGGACACCGTATTCCTCATACACGGAACAAATACTAGTGAAAACCTAAAGTCAGCTACAAAACCGCAAATCAGCTACTAATAGGGATAAGACCACATGGCCTCACCTCAGACGCTCGCACTTAACTCGGAAACGACAACATAGTGTCCTGCTAATCCAGTTTAGCTAGCACCAGGGTCAGTCCTCCTGAAAAGCCCTTTATGTACACACACCTCTGATGCTGGCAGGAGTGTGTCCTGTCCGAGGCCATGGAGGGGTATTGGAGAGGGGTACAAACAGACCCCAGTACAGAGATAAAAACAGCAGAATGGGATGATGCACAGAACAGAGCGCATGAGAGATGGAGGAGATGATAGCATAGGGACGGATAACGCGGCGCTGGCTGAGGAGACCGGTGTAGAGTGTGTCTCGGGGGTTTTTTGCGAGGCTTAACGGGAGTGAGGTGCTCTTTGTGTGTTTGTGTTGGGAAGAACCCCTGCCGCTGTAGCGCTTTTGTCCGCCCAGATCCCCCATAATGCCGCTGCACTAATTGTTTAACACAGAAACACGTCTTTTCTCTCTTTAATGTTTTTGTTTTTATTGTTGCTCCGCGCATTCATTACAAAACCTTTGTGGATTTGGAGACTCCTCCCTGTGTCTCGCTCTCTCTGTCTGTCTACCACCCCATCCTCTCGCTTTCTCTCGCTTTTTCACTTCCTTTCTTCTATGGAAAGAGGGGAACGTAAGTATCAGCAGAATTGAGAGGATGGCTGGCAGGTTGCATCATTTGGAGAGAATAGGAGCGTGAGAGGCTGTGTTAGCCGCTGCATTAGCATATATGCATGAACAAACCTGGCGAGTGACGCCAAAAAAAAACAAAAAAAGCTCTGGAGGTATGCCTGCACGAGCAATTCTCGTTCTCAGATTCGCTTTCAGATCCGATCGTCCCAAATGGATGGCTTTTATGAAGCTTTATAACCATGACTATCGCAAGTCTCTTCTAGCAATACATGCTTGGGAAAGAACCGCCAACCCCGATTGCTCCTATATACGGGTTACACTATACAAGGGCTGCAACTCTAAACTGCCATAAAAGATTTATCAGCAGTTTGTACTTCAGTTGATTAGAGGAGCTCTTGAGTTAACGCTGGACGTGGCACAATGAACTTTAGACTCCCGTGTTAATCTATGGAAAACTCCTCTCCTCCGAGAGAATCGGGCAAAACAAACTTGTTTCACCTTGTACCAGTGTTTCCTGCTCTGCTATTCAACAAAGGAGCTGAATAATCTACAATTCCACGGCAAAAGAAATTCTATTTTTCCCGAGTTGTGACTTTGCAGTCTGAATTGAATGTGATGAAATAGAAAGAGTGGGTAGCACTAAATAAAACAAAGACCATAAACAGACTTGTAGAAATTGGTTTTGCTTCAGGACTCAGATTTGACTATAGAATCAAATGGTGATCCAGCTCAGTAAATAAAGGGCAGGACTGATTTTATCCATTAGGAATGGGATGAGATGGGTTACAGGGCAGTGAGAAGTAAGGGATTTGTGGTGTTATCCGAAAAGGCAGTCTTCTTAGGCAGAGCAAATTGTTTCATTTTGCCTAGTAATACGCATGGAAAAACTGACTTTAAGTACCGTTAACAAATTCTTAAAATTAATCAGTAAAAAATGTTAGAATCTTTGTTAACAGTTGAAGAGTCTTACAAATTGCTTGCTGAATCTGTCATAATAATGAGCTGTTTTAACACTCATTATAGTTGTAGTTTTAAAATGCAAATAACTTCAGATAACAAATATCTCCCACTTGGAAAAATGGTACCTGTGTTTTCTAACCACAGTAGGGCAAAGGGGGAACAGCCATCCAAAACAGAAGCAAGTACAGACCTCTCAACCTCCCTAAGGAAGGAGCCAAGGCCGTGTGTCTTGACGATAAGGCCAATGTATGTGTGTGTGTGTGTGCGCGTCTGTAAGAGCGAACGTGTGTGCACACTCAGGGTGACCCACAATAGCAGGACGAGATAGTACTATCTGCTTATGTTAATTAGTCTTTAAGTGGTTGAGGAGGTGGCAGCAATGTCTTTCTCCCTAAAAGTGCCCCGTCCTACTTAACCTACTCCTATCACGATTAGGCCCGCTCATTCAAACACGCACCGCACGCGCACCCAACATAAATGGCTGCGGGATCGCGCAAATTGATTAATCAGCTTCTAAATGGATGTAAAGTGCTGTAGCTAGCGGGACCCGGAGACCGGCGTATAGCTCTTTAAAAAGCGCTATGAGCTAAGGAAGCGATAACGAAAAAGTGAAAAAGGAACTCTTGAAATTCTACAAGAGTGTAATACCATAAAGCGCAATACAATTAAATATGATACAAAAGGTCCTTTTTGTGTCGTTTAGCTAAGAGTCAGTGTTCAAAAGGGGTAGAGTTTAGAGAGATTGCTCAGGTTACAGAGAGGACCCTAAATTCATTGATTTCATTGACAATATTTAAACTAAACTGGTAACCAAGAGGTAAATGTAAGGCCAGTGTTCACTACTTACCTTTACTGTTCATACCAATGACCTCAATCACTGCAATTCAAAAATATTTGATGTAGTTATGGCATTCATGTTATCCCTGGAATGTCTTCAAGAGCAGTTGCAAAAACTGCTAAAACTAGTCTAACAAGTTAATCGTTTTTTTCCTCTTTAAAACTGTTCATAACGTTTTTTTAATCAGTTACATAAAAACATAGATTGGTCTAATTTGATACCAAAACGTAAGACTGATTTCCCCATGGCTAACTGCTACTTGGCCATATTAGTTCTTTAGACACATAATGGCTACGTTTATGCAACTGGCCCAAGGCAAACGCAGAAGCACGGAGTATATCTTGGCCATCACGGAATACCCTTCCTTACTGATAGGGTTGGGAACTAATTATTTTTTTTTACAACAGCTTAACTTTTTAAACAATACTGGAACTGAATGAGATTCAGTTGACACTTGGTTCCTTAAACAGTTGAGATAAATGAATTGATAAGAGAAGTTCTTGACTTGTTGGTACTTGGATCATTTCGAATTAGACTAGATGAAATTAGTGACATGTTGGCTATTTATTATTACTGTGTGTGTACCTTAAAACCATGTTTACACTGGGTTTACATTATTTTGACATGCCAACACAGCTTGACACCGTCTACACTGGACATGTCAAATTGAACAGTACAAATCCATTCATAATCTCTTGTCAAAAGCAGCGCAAGCACTTGAGTACTTCAGAAATAGAACGGGGCATAAGTTTACTGTAAGAGCCGATTCCAGTATAGACAATATAAATAATTATGTTTTCTATTTGATTTTAATGTTTAACATCGCCTCCGGTGTAGCAGTGGTGTAAAGTATATAAGTAAATATTAGCAACTTTTACTTGACTACATCTTTGAATAAGCATATGTACTCTTTACTCCAATCTATTTGTAATGATGAATGCAATTACACATTAAATTTTGCACGGTATCTAACTTTTTTCTGCAGCAGTTTATTTCTGTTACAAAAAAAAAGCAATATCACGATCTATTGGGCATTGGAGGTACTATGTCTTGTGCATTTTGCCCTTACTCATCCAAACTTCTCAACAAGGCTTCTTTAAGTGAATGTGAGATCATTAGCAGGTAGTTGCTGAATCGTAGGTGTTTTATATTTGAGATGAGGATATGGCTTTAGCAGGCCAGCATGTCCAGTGGAAGTAGTTGACTCTTTTTAGGCTTTAATTATAGTTAACATTATTTTATTTCCTGCTTTTGAAGGAAATTGGTTTACTTATGCCCTTTTTGAGCAGTTGATCTTAACCGAGACTTGAGTTTCCGTAGACGAGGCTGTTGTGTCGATTGCAATATTGAGGTGTTCAGTTTTATTTCGACATAGAAAATAAACATGTGATTGCTCTCCTCATTTTTTATTTTTCATTGTCATGTCTCTTAAGTGTTGAGGACTAATGCAGTTTTGAGTCTATATTGAGTATGACTAAAATACTTAAGTACTAAAAGTGCTAAAATCAGATAATCTAAGACTTTTAGGTATTGAAATTGGTGCCTTTTAACTTGTAATAATTTTTGCTGTAAGTTATCAGTACTTTTACTTCAGTGTGGTTTTCAATGGACAATATAAGCTTGTGCAATTTACATATGAACGCGCGCAGAGACGACAGATAAACATACGGAGAGCATCAGCTTTTGTTTCCGCTCTGATAGCAGCAAGAGCACGCCGAACGCTGCGAGTGTTGGGAATCAGGAACGGTGAGAGAACATTGTGCTTGGTACATTTTAATCAAACGTCTTAAAATCAAACTTGGGTCTCCAGCCAACAAAGTTTAAATCCTGTCTTGCAATCCGGTCGAATGCTTTTTCGACTACCTCTGGAAGTGCTCGAAAGTGGACAAGCTCAAAACATGTTAGACTCAGTTTACACCTGTATTTAACATCGTCAACTTGTGAGCCGATCAATCAAAACGCATCTTAATACCAGGTGTAAACAGGGCCTATGGCTTATGAGACTGAAATCCGCTGATTGTTTGTTCATATAACAATAACATATTGTACCTCTAAAACAACTTTTTGGGTGGCATCGCTTTCTCTAACCACATGTCAAATAGAGACCATTTTCCATGATCCAATAATTTACAGTAAATAAAATCAAGTCCTATGTTTTCTATTTTTCATTAAACTGAATATGCTGTTTCAATCAGAAACACATCTGAAGACAAAAACCATTTCATTTTGACTTCTTGTTTTCAAGTGAGCAACTAAGGACTAAATAAAGACTGCAAGAAAAAAATGGCATAATCTCTTTTGCTTTTTTCCATCTCTCTCTATTGTATCATTTGTCTCCTCTTTTTCCCCCCATCTCTTCTCTCTCTCCACCATCATTCTCTCTCAATTTCTGTAATTCAGTGTTCGGTGGCAGTAGTTCCGCAGCAGTTCTCAGGAAACAGCGCTGGATGTTGTGGTTAAGGTCCAGAGATAGCAGATTGCATTGTGGTCCCACAGCATTGGCATTGTGGCTGGATTTGTCCGGTTTTATGTAAACGCAATACTCTTTTCACCTGAACTAATACAACCAGTGGCGTAAAGCCCCTTACTGCTACCGACGGCATTTTTCTGCTAATCTCTACGGATTTAAGTCCCTTGCACACATACCTCAGGCCAACGACTGATAACCCCCCTGGCTCCCCATCCCCTCAGCTCTCTCCCTCTCTCTTTTTCCTCTTTCCTCTCACTCTCTTGTCTCTTTTTCTTTTCTCCTGGATGGCAGCAAAGCAGCCTTGCAAAAAATTAAAGTGATGGAAAGATTTAAGCAGGTGGAGAACGACAGAAATCACTTTCTCAATCCCATCTCCCAGTGGCAGCAAGAGACAGAGAGAAAGATGGAGAGAAAAAGAGAGTGCGGGGGTCAGGAATTCAGGTAACGCAAGAAAAACAGACAGAAAGCAGTAAAAATGGAATTCTGCTGCAGTCCAAATTCAATTCAAGCTGCTCTGATGTGGTGTACATACATTATCACTGTCGTTGGACAGTGAAAAGCGATTGGAGGATGAGTTTGAAAAGAAGAACTAACACACTCTTTCGTTCAAGCTCTTTTGCAGACACACACTCTAAAAATGGGATATGAATTTGGTAAACAGAGGCTTTGAGGTGTTTTATCCCTTGTTTGATTTGCACACAGATTGATAGTCATTTGTGATGTGTGTGTGTGTGTGTGTGTGTGTGTGTGTGTGCACTAGGGGCCTTCATGCAAGGAGCAGGATTCCAGGGACAAATCGACCGGAAAAGACGGAAATGTAAATGTAGCTCGGCGATCTACCTCTGATCTCAAAGGTACACACACAAGGAGACAGAAAGATACAAGGAGACAGAAATACACACACACACAATGAGACCAGCTAGTAAATCTATCTGTTTGATTCCCATGTGTCTTGCATTATTGATGTTGTAACTGATAGTCACATTGAATTAATGTGGAAATTTATGAATGGTCCATGTGGCTTATGTAGTTGGTGTTCAATGATAATTACATCACAGTTGCGTATGAAAAGCTGAGAACACGAAAAAAAGTTGTGTACACGTACCCCTTTCTCCTTGAATATTTTTTCACGTTTTTGATCAAGATCATTTCATGTTGACTTTTTTAGTTTTCAGTAGAATGATTAGCTTTTTTACCAACAAAAATAATTAATGCTTTTTAAAAGTATTAAATGCTACTTGTTACTTGTTTTGTGTCACATTTTTCATGCAACAAACAAACAAACATGTTCTCATAAAATTTCCCTTCAGTCATATTCAGCATTGAAAAGTCAGATTCATTTTAAGTGAACCAATTAGTTTGGGTAGGTTTTTACTTTCTGTTATATCAACTTGGACGTTTTCTAGTCTTATAATTAATACATTTTCTAATGTAGCTAGCTATTTTTAAAAGATTGTAGTTTAGCTTTTAGTATAAGTAGTGTAACTGTAAGAGGGCAGCTTGGCTGTTCAAAAGTAGCTTTCCCAACACAGTATAAGACCAGGGGGCATCTTACCATTAAACTTTGTTTCTCAAGTTTCGACTTGTCTTTTTCCTTTTCCTTCGTCTTTTCTTTCTTCTCTTTGTCTTTCTTCTTCTCCTCTTTATCTCGCTCCTTCTCCCTTGCCCGTTCCTTCTCCCGTTCCTTTTCACGCTCCTTCTCTCTATCTTTCTCTTTCTCTTTTTTCTTCTTCTTCTCTTTCTTGTCCTTCTTCTTGTCCTTGTCTTTGCTCTTGGTATCCTTGGTGTTCAGGAACAATTTATCAGGGAGTATTGGTGGCAAAGGGGGCAACATTGATGGGATTCGTAAGCAGGACTGGGGGCTGAACAGTGGGCTGGTTGCGGCAACGGCAGCGGCGACATCTTTGGTTACTTGAGATATCCTCTTCTCCTCCTTGCCTCGCTCCTTACCCTTGTCTCGTTTCTCTTTCTCTTTCTTACTTTTCTCTTTATCTTTCTTCTTGTCCTTGTGTTTGTCCTTTTCTTTCTTCCCGCCAAGGCCGTCTCTCCGCTCTTCACCTCCAACTACGAGCGATAGCTCAGGCCAGGCGATCTTGTTCTCCTCTACTTGCCCTCGCTCCTTTTCCCGCTTCTTCTCCTTATTTTTGTCCTTGTTCTTTCCTTTCTCCTTGCCCTTCTCCTTGAGCCGCTCCTTGTCTTTCTTCTTCAACTTGGTCCTGATGTCCTTCTTGAGTTTTTTCTTCAGAAGAGTAGCGGTAACTGGGTCTTTCCGTTCCTGGGGTGGTTTGAGAGGAGGTGGCGGTGTAGGAGGCGAGTCAGGTGGGGACGACAGGTAAGCGGGCTCTGGAGGTGAAAGACTTGGGGCCTGATTTGGCTTTTGACCCTGATTGGCCTTTCGAATGACTTCGTCTATAGAGTCATCCATTGTCCAGCGGTTTGGTGGGTTGAGATGTAGGGGAACTGGCGGAAGCGAAAGTTTTCCGGGGAGACCTTGTGGAGGTTTGACATAGCTAAGCGTAAGTGCAGGTTTGGGTGCAGGTTTTGGGGGGTTTGTCCCCTCACTGTCTGAGTCCGAGTCATAAGCAAATGGGTCTGATGTGCCATCTCCACCCGCACAAGCGCGAGCAATAACAGCAGCAATAGAGTTCTCAATATCCTCGTCTCCTGTATCTAGACCTCTGAACTGGCCATCGCGAGAACTATCATCTCCGAGAGGTCCGGCCCAACCACGCCCAGCAGCACCCAAGTGGGCAGGACTTGGCCGTGGGCTGCGGGGGCTTTTGGGCCTACCGGGTGATCTCTTCCCAGCCTTCTGATTGGTCTTGGGTGGGGTCAACGCAAGCGCTCGGCCCAATATACCAGTGGGTGCAGAGCAAACCCCTCTTTTGGGTGATTTGTTCTTCTGCCGTGCAGGAGAGGGCGAGGGCAGTTTGGGCTTGTGTCCAGGTGTAGGAGGTGCCACAGGAGGTCTGGGTAATTCGGGGGAGAGGGGAGGGGAGGGAGAATGGGGCATGTGTTGGGAGTTGAGGGAACTGAGGGGTTCCCGTGGTTCGTAACTCCATTCAGGGCTAACGCCAGGTTTGGTGCTTAGGCGGGGTCTCTTGGCAGCAGGCAATAAACCCTCAGGTCTGGGACTCTGTCCGCCATGTCGACTAAGCCAGTTCTCATCATTCTCCTCTTCCTCGCATCCTCTTCCTCACCCAAGGAGACCTGCATGGCCTCGGCAGAGGTGCCCATATCTGCAGGAACCGGTTCCTCCTCTTCCTCATCTGCCAAAGAGAAATATTAAAAAAATATTAATATCACAGGTTTAAAATAAATCAAATGCAACCAGAATATCCAAAATGCAAGAATCAAGAGCTGAGAAAAAGCACCAAGATATGATGTAAATCAGACTGAAAGCTCACATGCACCACAATCAACACAGCACAAATTACACACCTTATTTAATTATTCAATAAGAACATTGTGGGGGGAAATAAGACAAAGTCAGAAAGGTGAAAATGAGCAATATTAACTGAGAGGGAACATTTTACGGTGGAATAGGGCGGATATCAGAGCAAAATATAAGAATCATCCACACCTGATTACACAGCAGATCAACAGAGCAAACAAGATACACAAAACACAAAATCAGACCCACATCCGTGCGGAAGCAATCTCTGGTTAAATCAAACTTTTTTAATGTCTCCAAGCACACGCACACATGCACACACACAAGCACACACACACGCACACTACACACTAGGGTGGTGTGATACCAGTTAACCAGTGGTAATCTGGCTACTGCAACTCTCTGCACCACAATGGATGACAGGAAGTGCAGGCAGAGCCCTCTGACACCCTCTATTATAAATAGTGTAATCTATATGGTAATATTGTTGTATTCTATAAGCGCAGAATGGGGATAAGATAACATTGTGACTTTAGGCTTTCTTCCGGCCGGTGGAATTGTAATAGTTATCAAAGGTTATTTGGGAATGACACGCCGGCTGCTCTCTGATTGGCTGTGGCCGGTTATTTATGATACGAATTATGATAAAGATGATGTCTCTTCTGCGTCGGTCGCTCTCCCTCTTCTCGGCCCTTTTGCACAATAAATTGCTATCGTTAATCACGGGAAGGCTTTGTGCCGGCGTGATTACCGCGCCAGCACCGTAATAAGAATTTTTATTTAAAGGAAGAATATGGATTTGTCATCACCTCCTCAGCGTAAAGTAAAGTGACAGTATTTCACAACGCTGACATTTAATTTGTATGGAAAAAAAGGAAAAGCAGCATGGGTGATATTTGCATTTTATGGCTCTATCCTCCGTTTCTTTTCTTCTTGGAATAGAAGTACTGTCTCTTTTCTCTCATACAATTGGACATTTCCACGAACAAGGTACAAAATAGGGTCTGAAACTCTTAAAAATTAAGTCATTTTTCTTTGACCAAATTGCAGGTGAAAATAGCCTAGGTGCTTAACCTTCAGAAAATGTTGGTTGTCCACCCCATGAGGTCAAACTAAATAATAAGAGCCATTTTATTTTACATTCATTTCATATTAGTTGAAACAATTTAAAACTAAACAGTGACAGTGTATCACTCACTTAGGAGGACCAAAGTGGTTTTTCAATACATTTTTCAATAACTAACAAGGTTTAGCTTGACGAATGTTGCTAAAAATACATTTGAGTGAAAATTTAGAAAGTGAAACAATTATATACATGTCTTCTTGCCATTCTGTACAAAGTTCCTATTGTCATTTACTGGTGTCACAACGGTATGGAATGTACATTTTTTAAATGTATTGCAATTTTTTGAAACTTGTTTAAAACGACCTACTTTTCATTGTTTGCCAATAATAAGTTAAAGAATAGTTTATCTAATATATCTAATAGTTCTTAGTACACATGCATTTGTGCCTGTAATGCTTCAAATAAGCAAATTACATCATTACACCATTACATATGAAAATCAGCATGTGTTTGAAACCAGTGCTCATGGGAGGGATTGAAATGAGAGATATCTGAAAATGTGTGTGATAATTTTCAGACGTCAGGCCTCTACTCGTTCGTCCAGCAGAGAAACGGCTCCGTTTTCACTTGCAAACAGTTTCTCTTTCATCTGATATCAAAAATCAACCCCCTCCTTCCCATTTCATTTGGCACAGCCGAAGAAAAGCACGGATTTGTACACTTGCACACATAAACACACGGCGCTTAATTGATTGTGTCACTTACAAATGCGAATAAGACTAAAGACAGGGAGTGATAACGGGAGAAAGCCACTGCGCCAAAAATGGTACATGGGAATGAAAACAAGCTTACACACACATTGTGAAGTAATTAAAATGGATAGATAAGAAAGAGAGTGAATGAGAAGAGAGAGAGAGCTGTCAATTTACTGAGTCAAATGCCTGATGCAACTAACCAGCTTTCTCGTACTGATACACACAAATAGTTAGGTATGGTAATGGGGTGGGGTGGGGGGGCACGACTCATATCACTTTCATTAAAATCTCCCCCACCCCTCCTTCTGTGGTACTTTAAAAAGAAAAAGTTGGATTAAGGCCTACTGCAATTAAAGGCAACTCATTTATTGGGGGCTCCAATCAATGCAGAGCGCGAGAAGCGGGCTAAACGAGACGAGATAAGATGCGTTTAATGTTCCAATTCCACACAGCCTCTGTGCGGGACGATTACTAACATCTGAGAGCGTCCTGTGTGCATGGGCAAAAAAACTAAACAAACATTCAACCTGTAGAAGTGTTTAATAGAGGAATCATCTACACCACACAAAGATTCCTAGACCAGCTTATTTTATACTGCATAATAACCATATTATAAATAACAAAACAAATTCTAATCAAGGCTTTTTTTTAAATATCTCTTATATGCCAGTTTCAACCAATATTAGGCAGTTATCAATTATTTCTACTGTACAATATATCGCTCTGATGCTTGCTTGATTTTGTTTGTAGCATTGAAATCACAGATTGGAGTGTGAAGGTTCTTTAAATAAATAAAATAATAAAAGACAAAACTGTATTGATTTATAATATCAGCCATCATATTTGTAATCAGCGTAACGTTCTGTATTGATGCATCCCTAATTAACCTTAAACATGGTGCGCAAGACGAGCAATTTAATAAAGGAAGAACCTGCCTGGTGTGAAATAAATGGAAACAGAAGTAGAGTTTGCCATGACTTTGACCTTGTCTGCAGTATCTATCTTAAACACACACAAATGTACCGCCGGCCTTCTGTCCTGCAGCGTCTCCTTGCTCTCAGACCTTCACGTCCAGCAGGGGAAACTTCTCGCACGCTTCCGGCTGTAAGTTATTCAAGAATAAGCTTTGAATAATTGTCCCGCAATATGAGTCTCTCTGATTAATTGCCTGAGATAAGAGCAGCTTCTCTCTCGTTCTGTGGCTCCCGCGCTCACTGCAGGGCCCTGCCTAGTACCCTAATCACAACACACACCGTTTATCTGTGAGTGTGGAGATCCAGCTTTGCTTGGGTTAACATGCAAGAGTAGCTTTAACATAGACTTGTGCGAAATATAAAGGGAACTTCAATAATGGCATGTATCAAAGTGTACATGAATCTGCTGTAGGAGAGGGGAGTATAACCAGTCACAATATGATCAATTTTATAATCGGGCAGCGATCACCTACTATATTATATATATATATATACATACATATATATATATATATACATACATACACACTGTATATATATATAAAAATTATATATCAAATTGAACATATATATATATAATAAATTTAATTTGATTTATAAATGTATGCATGTATGTATATATGAAGGCAATACAAATTTATTTTCATTTATAGAATTATAAAGAACAAGATTATTTAATATGTACATTTTATATTATCATTTATTTTTATAGTATAATTAATATTATATATTTTTCATAATTCTGTGAATTTTAAACTTCACAAATGGAGGTACTTATTTGATTAGATTTTTTTTTTTACCTAAAATATACGCAAACTTAAATAATGACTATTCATGATAAATTATTATATGAATTAAGGCAGGCTTTAGCAAAAAAAAAAATACTTTATGATATAAACACAAATATAGCTAATATAGATATATAGCTTTGAGCTAACAAAGCCTCAAAAAATAAAAATAATAATAATTCTGAACAAATTTCTGATAGAGTGGAATCTGTTCTAAAATAGCTGATATACGCACCTCGTATAATTTTACAATAATCGGAAGTTGTGTTGTTTGGCAACTGCAAAAAAAAAAAATCTCTTGTGTAGATGTAGCCACAAAATATAGAAGCTATGATATAAATAATATAGCAAAACTTCTACAAGAAGACATTTCTATCGTTATACTCTGTCATTCTGTCTAGCTATAATCTACTGTTGTAACTACAAATAAAAGTTTAAATTCAAAGTGGCAGGAAAAATGTATTTACACATCAAAAATATTCCTTGATGCTGGTTTGCCTAAAAACAGAGAACAGTTTTACCATCCAGAAAGAAAAAAACAGGTGTGCAGAAAGACACGAAAAGTTTACTTATAAACACACAGGTTCTTTGTGGCAGCAAAAAGTAACTATCTTCAATGCGAAACCCACATTCTCTTTCTTTTCATGGACACACAAGCGTGTTGAGGTAAAATGGTAAAGCGAAAAGAGTAAGACAGTGGTGAACACTTAACACTCGGCTAATAGCAAATCTTCTTTCTCCAGTAATTTAGTACCATGCCTACAGGGCTCAGAGCCTTTGAAGTGGCAGGAAATGTCAAATCAATTATTGCTTTTCCTATAAGAAAAGAACGTTTTATTGGGCTTTCATGCCAATAGTGTACATTGTGTGCTTTGAGTTTGGGGAGAGAAAAAAAGGTTCATTTGGAATTAATTTACACACTTGGACAGGAGTCCATCAACGCTTGATTAAAGTGAAGTGGTTGATTTGTACATTTCTTTTCTCTGACTGCACCCGTCTCCATACCATTTTGATACAAGTCTTATTTGACACAATAACTCTTTCAATCAATGGTAAATACAAAGCGATGATTTTCTGCGCATGCATGGACAAAAAAATAGGGTATCGAATACTTTGTTTTGCAAACACTTTATTTGGCAATAAAGTTCTTAAAGACTGCAGCACTAGGGTAGTTTTGCAACCATGTAATTTATGCAAATTAATTATTTCAAACTATCTGCTTTATTGTATCGATACTTGAAATCACTAATTCAGTGTTTTGTTGTAACATTGTCGTCATCTAAAGCTCACTTAAAGTTACTTAAAGGGATAGTTCACTCAAAAATTAAAATTCTGTCCTCATTTATTCACCATCAAGTTGTTCCAAACTGGTGACTTTTAAGATTTGAAGATTTGAACGACAAGAGGGTGAGTAATATATACTTTTTTAGGTGAACTACCCTTTTAAACCACTAGTAATTTAATTCAACAACACTTTTAAATCTCAAAATGAATTTGAAATGAATGATTGAATTGAATTTTTTATCTTTTATTTTATTTTTAGACAAAATAGCACAGAATTGTATTATAAGTCATTTATAGGTTGTGTGTGTGTGTGTGTGTGTGTGTGTGTGTGTGTGTGTGTGTGTGTGTGTGTGTGTGTGTGTGTGTGTGTGTGTGTGTGTGTGTGTGTGTGTGTGTGTGTGTGTGTGTGTGTGTGTGTAAATATATATTACTCTTTATACTAAAAAAACAAAGTGGAAAAATGCCCTGAATATCTTTATACTACCCTCACCCTGTAAAGATTATTCGACACAAAATATTGTTGGAGTACATTTTAAGTTTTTCTACTTCTAATTCCATGATTAATTCAAAATGTTGCTTGCCGTTTCTCAGAATTATTTGTGAAATTTACTAGACATTCTGAATGTGAATCCTATTTCTAAAAAAATCATTGTAGATTTTAATTCTTGCTTTAAATATTTTGAGTTTGGATCCAACGACGGTTGAATATCCGACAGAGGATGAATATTAGTTAACACGTATTTCCCCCCCGAACACTAGAGTGCTATTTTGGAATATAGGACTGCTGGGAAATCAAACAACAGCCACCTCTCGCTTTATTGTGGCGTGAGGTCTTTTGTCCGTCGTTGTGGCTCGCTGTCTTTCACTGAAAGTCTTTCTTTCAGGAGAGCGCTGGAGACAGACAGACTGGTGCGCCCACATGTTCTCACTGCCATACATGGAACTTCAGTTGAGCAACGCTCCCCCCTCCCCTCAGCCGATACACAGATCAGGGGCCCTGATCGCCTTTTGCGATTAGAAAACCGCAGAATTTCGCCGTTCCCCAAAACAAAGTGTTTTTAAGGCTTCTGTTTTCTCTAGCCCTGGCGCCACCAGGAGTACAGTAAACAATAAACACTGACGGATGAAGCCTGTCGCGCACACAACACACGGAAACGAGCACGTACACACACACACACGCACGCACACCACACGGATAGGTGTACAGGTTTAACGTGTGAGGGGTGACTAATTTGTGTTGTATTGAGAAGCAGAGCATGGAGGTATTGTGTCAGTACCTGTTACACTTCCCATAACCCTGTCATCACCCTTATTAGTCACTGAAAAACACGAGACAGTGGCTGCACGACGCCGGGTCACCTGCCTCGAACTCATCGGCGTGCAGAAAACTTGCAAAACAAAAGCCCGTCCTTGCCGGATGCCATTATTCTATTAAGCGCGACCGTAAACGCGTAGCGCTGTTCGGCTAACGACAACAAAAAGAGCTTGATATTTTGGCCTTGTTAAATAAACAGGTCTTAAAGTTGCCGTTATCGATACATCAGAACAAGTTCGCTGGCAAGCAAACAGCGCTGAGGGGAAGAAGAAAAAACAGTCCAGTTGAACACTTAGTGGTGGACTTATGGCAAATCGACTTTTACTTCAAAGTCCTCGACAATTATGTCTTTCAGCAATTAGAGCGCTTGAAAAAACGGAACCCACTTGAGCCTTGCCAGTGAACCGGTGGAGGAATGCCCCCGAGCCAGCTCGCGGAGGGGTGGAAGGGGGGTGTTTTGGGTATTGTCCTGGGAGTCTGAGCAACTCAGACGCCTTGGCAAGAACGCACATCTGAAACCAGCACTCCTCGCACACACACACACCCATGCAAAGCATGTCAGAGAAGGGTCAAAAGCAGGGTTAAAAAGTACTTTCCACACACACAAACTTGTGTGACACACACAATAAATGTTTTTATACACAAGAAAACTATTAGGCGGTCAAATCGGGGGTATGAATTCACCTAAAAACGGCATCTTAGTGCATTTGAATTGTTTCCAGGTTTAATACCGTTCGAAACGGGAGACGGGGTCTCTCTGTTCATCAGCGATGCTGAAGTCAGGAAAGCTTTTTTTGCTCCTGTGTTCGGTTTTAATGCTAATAACACGCTGCTATCTGAAGCAATTAGACTGCGTCGATCCCTATCGGGGTCTGTGTGTTCCCAGCGCATCTAAAGAAAATGTTTGCGTTTGAAAAAGTCCATCACATAAACAGATAAGGAGCGTTGCAGTGCAGCGTCTAGCTGAGTTGACTTTGTTCCCGTGCAGATCAGTAACGGCGACCTGCTGCTGGTTCTGATGAACTCTCGCTACCGCAGAACTGATATATGCTTATACATACATTAACGCATCAACTCGCCACTGCCACGGAGAGATATTTCCACAATGCACGCTTAGAATTTGCATTCACGGTAATACGTTTTGTAATCTACACGATGTAAAATGTACATTTGAAATTCAAAATCAACAGCTTGAAGTAAAAGTTTTTCTAGAAAATATCACTAGCATTTTTAAATGAACATTTACTATTGATTTTACATTACTATTACAGATGAATGAAATGCATATTAAAAAACTAAAATTAAAAACTAGTCAACATTTGAAGTGGATCAAAATCTTTCATCTAAGTTATACATGAATTTTGAACAATACTCGTTCTTGTCTTAGGACAACTTTTTTGATCCACTTCAAATGTTGGCTACTGTAATTGTATGGCATCTACAATAAATCGTTGATTAGGATAAAAACTTGATCCAATTAGCCCATTATTTCAAGACTCCTTACAATAGTTACATCGACATACTTTCAAGAAAATTTAAACATGTATTCAAATTTAAAAACATGCAGGGTACATGTGCAAATTTTGCACAAGTTTCCTCATAACAACTGAAATTCTTTGCGTATGGCAATGGGCTAATCTGTCAGGCATCAAAAATGTTCTACAATAGTTATCTTATATTTGTCTGAGTGTAATGGGGAAAGAATCCAGATACACAACATTTCCAACATAGAGAGACGGAGCCATCATGCAAAGCACATTCAGACGGCACGGCACGGTCAACCAAAAGCACAAGGTAGTAAAACTGTTACGGTGCCGTTTCAAATCTGCACTATCATTTAAATCATGCCCCCTTACAGATGTTTAGTTTGACAGGAAATAAGCCATGCAAACTTAGATAAGGTCATCAAAACATTGGCAAAAAAAATGATATAGTTTATTTTTTTATAATATCTTATGTTTTAACTGCTAAAAATGAATGCTAATTTTGTGAAAATCTATTTTTTTTATTCTACCTGGCAATATATCAGAGGCTAAAAAAAATTAATATACATTTTTTTTTAAGTTATTGTTTTAATTTTGTCCATCTAATTTTGCAACAGGCTGCTCTCTCTTTCTCTCTCTATATATGTGTTTGTTTAAAAAGTTCATTATTGGTCATACATTTATATATATATATATATATATATATATATATATATATATATTATATATATATATAATATATATATATATATATATATATATATATATATATATATATATATAAGTGTATGATCAAAGAACTTAAGAACTTTTATAAGTATGTTTTTGACTAAAATTATATAATTCTTTACATCTGACAAACTTTTCAGGTTTGAACATCCAGAAGTCAATACAATCTTTGCACTGACTGCATATATCATGTAAATATTAATATTACATTCTAATTCTGTATTATAAAACATTCATACTCTGAAGTTGTTGCTAGACAAGGGTATTTATAAGTGCAATTCAAAATGAACATTCCTGTGGCCAGGTCGTGACCTTTTTGTGAGTGTCTCTCAGGTCATAGGGTCAGGTCAATCGGAGGGGAATGTTATCCAAAGCGCTTTATTTATTTATTTAATCTTTCATCTGACTCCACTCCTTTACCGCTGCCCGGGATTATCCGAGAAACACGAAGGGAGAGACGGAGGAACGGGGAGAGGAGACCGCTGCTTCAAATTAGCCAGAATAAATAATCGGCGCTTCAAGTCAATAAACACTGTACATTACTTTTTTTATGGAAGCAGTCAAATAAACTTTTTGAAAAGTTTCTGGTAGGTAAATAAAGGAACTAAACCGAGCGATTTACGCTCATCTCTTTTTCTTTTGCTCGGAACATCCAACCCGTGACTGACGTCCAAACGCGCGATGAAGACGTGCGGTTTCTCCAGCTTTTGAGAAATAAGGTACAAAAATTCAACACAGAGTATATCTTCTCAGAAACAGGCCGTGAAATTTGAACATGAAGAAGGAACCTCCATTTCCCTCACCACATTCTGATGCACAGCTTTGTCGAACTGGTTTCTAGTACGACGCACGATGGAAATTTTAGGGGAAAATGTTTCCGGTTCAGGGTGAGTTTGCATAGACAGTTCACCGCCCTGATGTCTACCTGAGTTGACCGCCTCTCAGTCTATGAACTTCTCACCCTTCGGTGAACTACAAGGAAAAGAAAAACAGCAGAGAAAAGGAAAGAAAGACAGAGGGGGTCTACCGCCTAGTGGAAGGGTTGTGGGACCAAAGTCTTGAACATTATTCTGTTTCCTAAATGGCCAGTGCAACACAACAATACGCCTCATTTAGACTAAATGGATGCATTTAATGCATGTGCAGTCAAATTTATGCGTGTGTGTGTGGCATATTTATATACTTGAATTCATTAATAACGGGTGAAATGCCACACAAAGTTCATGCATGTGCATACGTTGTGTGTTGGTATGTTGTGTGACGCCGTAGTGTGCGTGTACAAATGTGTGTGTGTGTGTGTGTGTGTACTGAAGAGAGCCCAAACAGCTCGGCGCCAGCAGTCTGCCCTTCCCGTAACGGCTGAACGACGGCAGAAGACTGAGAGAGTGAGAGAGAGAGAGAGATTTGCATCTCTTTGTGATAGAGAGGGCCAGGATTCCTCACGCCCGTACGAAAAAAATACAAATAAAAAAAAAAAGGAGAAATTCGACAGAATGGCACCAGGACAAATTCCACTTGGTGCCGGAGTGTATCAGTCTCGACACACACAGGTGAATTACGGACACACCAAATCACACACAACAGCGACAACCGAACACACACCTTTACGTCCTTGTTCAGGTGAATTTTCTCATATGCAACTTGAGGCCTCATTTAACTAAGCGAGAGACGTTAAAATGGGAGTTCAACTCTTTTAGGCCTCTTTACAAGAAAAGTGCCCAAGGCTATATCAAAATGGCCAAGTCCCAAATTATTATAAACACACTCTGTATTCAGTATTAGTTTGATGTGGTTTTGGTCAAATTTCTTATAGTTTAACTATCAAGCTGAATTTTCTTGAATACATGTGGGTCAAACGCTATGATATTTAAAGAAACGTATTGACCTTTACTTATTGACTTTTTTCCTATTTGGTGTCATTTAAAAAAACTTTCACTACATAAAAATAAAAATAATAATAATACTAAAAGAAGAAAGCAAGAGGGTCTCACAACACAACAGGAAACATATTCAAATGTGCCTTGGTCTCATCTTGGCGTATTAAGATTACTTCAATTTTTCCAATTTGTTTTTATTTTTTAAAACTGCAGAAACTGCTGGGCAGGCGGTAAAATAAAGCTTCTCATTCTCAATATGGGAGGAATATAATCCCAAACTAGCCTACCACTTGAGACACACGCAACTCAATCTAAAAACCCCAATATATTAAAAGTGCATTTAAGATGAGGGGCTGACTTAAAAAAGACTGTGTGCTTACTCCTACAAAAATACGTTTGTGCTGCCGTCTGCAATTGTGCAGTCCAAATATTTTACCACAGAAGTCACTTGCTGTTCCAGTTCACTTCAAATGTCAAATCAGCCTTCTGAACTTTTCTTTTTGGTGCATAAAAGTGACACTGAGTAAAAAAAGAAACACGCAAAAATATACTCTCTGAAATGAAGATATTTTGTGGTGGCCTGGTGAGAACAAGGTCATAACTAAGTAAGGGTCACTGTGGTTTTCCAGAAACCAATTAGTTTGACAATAAATATTTGCTGTGATATTGTTGATAGCATTCTTTAAAGCAATCTTACTATATTGAGAAAATTGTATATACTTCCTATACCGTTATTGGTCAAAACAGACATTTTGTCAAGCCTATTTATTTAATAATTTACTATAAAAAAATAGGACTAGTAGATAAAATGATGCTTAGCGCGGGGAACAAGATAGAGAAATGTAACAATCCAGACTTGGCCTTGTGAAGCCCACATGTGCTCCAAGGCTCAACACTATAACTTTGTTTTATTACTTTTATACATTTTTTTTGTCAAAAATAAGAATAAGCACAAAGAGCTCTAGTATGTGTTGTGCACCAAGCACTATGGTCAACTGTAAAACTCATTTTCATATTTCTGTGCGACGGCAGACTCCAAGTCAAACAGGAGAGCCGGCTGTTTAGACTGCATTAATTCCCTTGACGAGCTTCCAAACCGGCCCACTTAAGGTTATTAAGGTCTATAAATACCGTGTTACCCTCGTTAAGATACATAATTGCTTAATTTACATTTCGCTTCCTCTCTGAGAAAATCGGAAGTCATTACAAGACTCCCAAAAAACACCCATCCCCGTGATTAAACCGTCCCCGGAGCTGACCAATCAGCTGCTGAGCTCAGGACGACCACAGGAAACTCCCAGGGAGAAAGATGGGAACTCGAGGAAAGACGGCGCACTGGTGAGGGTGTATTGTGTGCTTGTGCGTGTGTTGAGATAAGAAAGGAGCAGAGGGAAAAGTCTGAAAATGTACTTATGTTCTGATTCAATTATGTTTTATTTGTGAGTAAAGTCGGTATATAACATGCACCTATACAGTAAGTAAAGTGCATATAAAACAATGACCATGAATAAGTGTGTTTCTTTAACGTGTTCACTAAAAATGATAAATTAATTTGGGGATTCAATGCGTATAGTAAATTAATAACAAAACAGATAGTTATACAGACAGATTGAAATTGACAGACAGACAGACAGACAGAAGACAGCAGACAGACAGCAGACAGACAGACAGACAGACAGAAGAAGAAGACAGACAGACGAAGACAGACAGACTAAGAAGAAGACAGACAGAAGATAGATAGATAGATAGATAGATAGATAGATAGATAGATAGATAGATAGATAGATAGATTTTAAATTATATTAGTTTAACGTCAGTTGGGGATATCCGAGGACAAACTCAACTGGACAAATTATTTGCAGAAATGTATTTATTTAAATCCAAAAATACAACTTTTTCTTAGATTGGTAGAGTTTCAGTAGAAGTATATGGTACGTCCTAGTTTAGATTAGAATAATGTGGGTGTGTGTGTGTGTGTGGTTGTTTGTGTTGTTTTTAATCTTACACCTAAATAGAGTTTTTGGTCAGAACTGGCTATAATTCTTTAACTGACTCAAATGAACCGACAATACACATAGATCTCCACAAACACACACCAATAATTTGATTACAGCCCAACACTTTCTACATGTCATTCAGGACATAGTACAATATACAGAGAGAAACTCATGAACAATCCTGGTGTGTGTGTGGTGTGTGTGGTGTGTGTGTGTGGTGTGTGTGTGTGTGTGTGTGTGTGTGTGTGTGTGTGTGTGTGTGTGTGTGTGTGTGTGTGTGTGTGTGTTGTGTGTGTGTAGGGATTTGCACTCCTCAACCCGCTCAGGAAATCCCTTAAATTATGTTATTAGATAAACGCCGCAACACAGGTCAACGCGGGGCCAGACTGTGTCTGGGAACTTTGTGTCCATGTTTGTGTGTCTATGCAAGCGTTTTCCTCAGAGAGAAACATCACAGTTATGTCATCTAGTTGAGTGCTGATCAATATAACAGCAGTGGACATTTCAGTCAAAATCATCGTATAACACTGAGATGAAATATTTGCCAAAGACAGTGAGCATTCGATCCCTTTTCTCACCACTCATAAAATGTTCGTTTCTGCAGGTGGTGTATTTGTGTGTATGTCAGTGGTAAAACAGAATTAGGGGCTTGGTTATGTGGAGCCAACAGAAGATAAGAAGCCTAAGATGATGAAATATAAAGCAACACATGGCCTAGACGACCTCACTCTGATCAGTGATATAACACACAAACGCGCACACACGCACGCACGCGCGCGCTCACACACACGCTCTCAAGTGCTTGTGTGATTCATGATAACAGCAGCACAACACGCACAGGGCCAAACACTTTATCAACAACAGAATTACAGCGTGATATAACATCTGATACAGAACTATGCTCCTGATACTGCAGTGTAACAGAGACAACACTGACAGAAAAAAAGAAAGACAAACAAACTAAAGTAAGCAGACAAAAATGAAACAAGAAATAAAAAGGAAAAGAAACAAAAGCATGTGGGGACAAAAAACAACAAACCACGACCAAACAAATGAGCGAACAAACAAACAACTGGACGAAAGCAAGCAGGTAACAAAACCAAAAACAAAAAAAGCTGTTTGAAAGAATTACAGCATTGTGCGCATTTTTTGTATTATTACAAGATAAATATTTATTCAAAAGTCATATGGCATATCGTTGTTATGACCTTATTATGGATATTATCAAATGGCATCCAGTTATTATCTTGGAATAAACAAAAGTTAGGTCATTTTTGCTTCATTTTTTACTTCAAATTGGGTAAAATAAAATATTGTTAGTTCAATCAAATAAGTTGAAATTTAAATCACAGTTTCAATATGCACTTGAAGTAAAGCAAACAAAAAAACAAAGGCAAGCAGAGAAGAGCAAAACAAGATATAAAAGGAAAGAAAAAAGCATGTGTATAATAAACAATGATCAAACTAATTAGTAAAAACAATCAAATAAATACATTTTTTAAGCAGTATGCCTTAGTTATTATACAAGAAATGTTTATTAAAGTAGCATGCTGCCATGACCTCATCATAAATATATTATCAAACGGCATTCAGTTATTATCTTGGAATAAAGATAATAAGATTTGACATTTTTCATGTAAATGGGTTAAAAAAATGTCTTAATTATAGTCAGATCATTCAAATAATGGGAGGGGGGGGGGGGGTTCAAAATGAAATCATGGCTTCATATGATCTTAAAAGGCACAGTGGACCAAAGGAGGGTCAAGCACAGTGCATTATGGGATAGGCAAGTATACTTTTTTTTTCTCCATGCAAGTCATACCTGAATAGTCAACTTTGTATGGTAGAATGCAAGAGTCACTAAGTTTGTCATGCCATATAAAACATGACCTCTAAATCCCTAAACACACGGGTTGATGCTAACGCAAACACTAACTCAATGAAGAGAAAAGCCCCACTGCAATCTTCTATGCAGAATTTATCCGCACCGCTTGACTAGGATTCACATGTGGCTACGTCTTAGGGTATGTTTCAGCGCAAGTAGATGTGAACACGTTTATCGGATTCTCTCGCGTTTCAACTGCAGTCGATCACGCCGTGTCTGGAATGCGATGAGCTACGGGCCGCAGAGAAACCCAGTCAGCGATAACTGATAATGCCACATGGGCATATTGCTGTCTGTTAGCCACATCTCCCCACATTTGTTACAAGCCAAGTAAATAACAATGCGAGATACAGAGTACATGGATTAGGTTTCACCCGATTCGGTGATGAATGAGGTTTGACTATTTATATCTCATAGCGGTCGATGCAAGTGTGAGGGATAAGGTCCGCTTAGGCCGTACAAATAAAACGGTACGAATCGTTTACCGCAGATGCTATTTTACTCGATGTTGCCGCCGTTTTTCCTTCAGTTCTTCATTTTGAAATCTAGTCCATCACAAGTTCAATCCAGAAGTCATTCAATTAATCCTGGACTCTCCTCTTTCTGGCCGTCGCTCTATCTCTCTTCCTCTCCCTCCCTCTATCAGTGCATTAATCTAAGCTGTGTTGCCTTGCCTCTGCTGGTGCCATGAGGGCAAACGCTCCAGATGGAAAAAGCCTGTTTGTATTCTGCAGGCGCGTCGTCAACCCCTCCGTCTTACCCTCCTCTCCATCTTCTCATCCAATCTTTCGCTCTCCATCCACGGCCGTCTCCACTGTACGCTCTCCATCTGTCTGGTTCTTCCGTTTTAAATCATTGCTTTCTTAACAAATGCAATTCACATCGGCTTTAAAAAACAAACATTCCTCAAATATTTCTGAAAATCAGGAATATTTCCTGCTCTCATGTGAGGTAACGTACAAGGCGTTCTAAAACACGTTTAATATGTGCGGCTCGATTAGGAAATAAAGCAAAATTTGGCCTCTTCACATAAACGAAAATATTTCAGAAGTTCAGGAATATTTGTCTGTTTTTATGTACGGTCACATATATTGGCTTCTTAATCTTAAATTCATGTTCAATGAAATCAAAATATAACCTGTTCACATTGACTTCAATAAGAAATAAACGATATTTCTACATTTTTTATGGCCTAAGTCTGGCATTTAAATTCAGATTTAAATCAAAGTTTAGCCTGTTCATATTTATATGTAAAAGCAAAAATTCGGAACATCAGGAAAAGAAAGAAAATCCTCCTACTACTAAGCATTTATTAAAATGTAATAACACACATTTTCTGCTTCTGTGGGTAACGCAGCCTTTCTAATATATTGCTAAGAGTTAATTAAATATAAGTAAATAATGATTTAAATAAAGCAGAAATACGGCACATTAAAAGTGAAATTGTTCGCCGTTTCATACTGACATGAATGAAGGTTTAAGATAGAGTCCGTCACAAATCTTACATTTAGAAAATGACTGAGGTCAAACTGCACAATGGAAAAAAAAAAAAGTCATACACAAAACTCTGCAGAATTCACATAAACAGAAGCATAGTCTCTGATATAATACATATGCAGATTTTCACCACATATGAAGATAACACATGAAGGTACAGACGAAGCCATGACTGCGGCGCTACAAAACCGATAGCGGTTATCTAGCTACTGTTCTTTCTGTCGGTGGACTCCACAGCCCCGACACACCTCACCAGAAACTCCCTCATTCTGCCTTCTGACAGATCATTTATATCACATAAACCTTAGCCAGTAATTATCTTTTGCTACAGTCTGCCAATATTCTGAATGACAGTCCTATATTGGCACAGTGAAAGTCAATACTTTGTTGAGTGCAAATTCAAAATAGACCTAATTCGAGGTCAGGGTCCACCTCCTTCATCTCTAGATGTTTCTACCTGAGGCACTTAGCATTTGAAAGTTTATGACTGCCGTATGAAGCTACGAAATCCAAACAGGTAGCTATTTAACAAAAGAAAACGCTCTAGATGGTAAATAAAGAGTGGAAAAACTCGACAATAACAATAGGGCCAGGGTGAGAGAGTTTCAGACCTGTCACTTGCCTGGTCAACAGTTCTACGTTATTATTACGTTGTATTTTTTTTATCGTCAAATACAGTACATGTGGTATTAAGTCATTTAAACTTAAACTTGATCGCTAGCTAAGATAGATAAGGTTTTCAAAAAAATCACAAAAACATCAGAAAGAAATATATTTCGTACAATATATTCCGACACATCAATGTAGGGCTGTCAATATTCGTCATTTTAAAAATTTGTCGAATTTAAAATAAAAATCCACATTCGAACGCGAAAACGCCGCATTTGTATTTTAGCTGTGCGTCAGGCAGTGGCAGACGAGATGCGATGATGTCGTTGTTGAGTTTTAATGTTTTTATTAGCCTATCCAGTTGAACTCTAGATGCAGCGCTAGATGCAAAACATATAGGCTTAAATAAAGAAGCTCAACGCAGTGAAAATCTTTGTTTCGTCAAAACCTGCTTTTCCATTGTTTTCTATGTAAACAAGCGCTAGATGGACATCTTTGACTGTTGCACTCACGTCTCGCAACAGTGAGCCGCGTGTTTAGAAAGCGTTGTAGAGTAAAAAGAAGTTCAACTTTTAAAAAAAAGTCGTTTCAAGACAAGTTTTTTTATCCATTCCACTGCATATCATGTTTTTAAACGCAAAAAAATGACTGTGTGCTGGGCGCTTTAGCTCTTTGTATTAAACTATTCAATTCAATTCAATTCAAGTTTATTTGTATAGCGCTTTTCACAATACACATTGTCTCAAAGCAGCTTTACAGAAAGTGCTTTTCAGAAATGTACAAAGAAAAATACAGTTAGTTAATCATGTATAAATTTAGGCATAACATGTCGCCGGTGTTTAGTCGTCTCTTCACAGGCGTCGAGTCGTCTCTCCAACTATGCATGATGTTGTTACGTTCATAACTGTTTATGCAATTTACAAAAGTATGTTTGATTTATAAACATTTAGCACTTCATAAAGGATTTCTTTACAGACAGTTCTGTTATTTCATTGCTTTGAATAAAGGCTTTTTACAGTAACTGAAATGATGGCATTTTGACAGCCATACATCAATGTTGCTAAAAATCGTACTCGGTTACTAACGTAACCTCGGTTCTCTCTAGAGAGGGAACGAGTACTGCGTAATATCTTACTCTATGGGGAAAACTCTTTTCCTCGAGATATTGAAGCCAAAAATTATCCTTAATTTTAAAAATGTAAAACGCTTTGCAGCAGCAAGCAGACAAGGGCGAGACAGCTCGCGCGCCCATTGGCTGCCTTGCTGGAAAAGCAGCAGCCTATCGAGTGAGGCACTGCGTGACGTAATGACGAATGGGGGCGCTTCACGCCCATTTCGTCATGTCCCGCCAGTAAAGGCGTGGTCTCGCCCTATAATACCCTCGATAGCTGTATTTCCTCTGATTTTTCAACGCCGAAGCGAACCAGAGCGTATTCCAAGCACGGCAAGATACGCAGTACTCGTTCCCTCTCTAGAGAGAACCGAGGTTACGTTAGTAACCGAGTACGTTCTCTTACGAGAGTATCTCTCGTACTGCGTAATATCTTACGCTATGGGGAACACCATGTAACACGCCGTGCGGACAGGGATCCAAAACCAGAGTCCCAGGGCCGAAGCCCGGGGCGCATCTAGTGCACAATCACCACAACTCTCACAGAGTAGAGGAGGAGAGGCTAGAAGCATCACTCCTTTATAAATAGTCCCGTAGGGGTATCAGACCCGTAAGGGTACCACACTCATGGAGCTGCCGCATCGGACTGAGCGATGCACAGGCCAACACTCCACACATAAGCCGCATGGCGGCCGATAAGGCCGAAGTTCAGACCGCCAAAAGCTTAGCTTGTAAGGCGGGAACCTCCAGGTTATAGTATTTTATAAATGTAGACGGCGAGGCCCAGCCCGCGGCCATACAAATATCTTGCAGGGTAACCCCGCTAGACCATGCCCACGAGGAGGCCATGCCTCTTGTGGAGTGCGCTCTAACACCCAAAGGGCACTGTAGGCCCTTAGAAGTGTAAGCCAGCGCAATGGCACCGACTATCCTTCTGGATAGGCTCTGTTTCGAAGCGGCAAGTCCCTTAGCACGGCCGCCAAACGAAACGAAAAGCTGCTCAGTCTGTCTGAAACCAGACGAGCGGGACACATAAGCCCTTAGTGCCCTGACAGGGCAAAGGAGACTTGCGTCCTTCTCCTCATTGAGAACCGGAAGGGCAGACAGGGAAATCACCTGGGCCCTGAACGGTGTGTTGAGGGATTTTGGCACGTAGCCGTGCTTCGGTTTGAGTATGACCTCTGAGTCATTAGGTCCAAACTCCATGCATGACGCGCTCACTGAAAGCGCTTGCAAGTCCCCTACGCGCTTCACTGAAGCGAGAGCCATAAGAAACGCTGTCTTGAAAGACAAGTGTTTCATGTCTGACGACTGGATTGGCTCGAATGGGGCACCTTTCATGGCCTCCAAGACCGTGGAAAGGTCCCATGTCGGGACTGAAGGGGGCCTGGGAGGGTTTAGCCTCCGAGCTCCTCTAAGTAAACGCACGACTAAGTCGTTCTTTCCTAGTGACTGGCCAGACACCGGTTTTGCAAACGTTGCTATGGCCGCCACGTATACTTGAGCGTGGAAGGGGTCCTGCCCTTATCCAGTAGCTCCTGAAGGAAGGAAAGCACTTCCGTAACCCCGCAGTCTACAGGTGAAAAGCTCTGCACTTGACACCAAGCAGAGAACACAGACCACTTCGAGGTGTAGAGCCGTCTGGTAGACGGGGCTCTAGCCTGCGCGATCGTGTTTAACACTCTCTCTGGGAGGTCAGCGGGTACCCGTTGATGGCCCATGCGTGCAGGGACCACAAATCCGGGCGAGGATGCCAAATCGAGCCTCCCGCCTGAGAGAGGAGGTCTCTCCTCAGCGGTAAAGGCCATGGGACAGCGCTGGTCAGCTGCATCAGGACAGGGAACCACGACTGGTTTGTCCAGAGCGGAGCTATGAGTAGCACTGGGCATCCCTCCCTCCTGATTCGCTCCAACACCTGAGGCAGGAGTGAGACAGGGGGAAAAGCATATAGGGGGCGGCGGGGCCAAACATGGGCCAGCGCCTCCCGGCATTTCGAGAAGAATCTCGGGCAGTGAGCGTTTTCTTGGGACGCGAACAGGTCCACCTGCGCTTTGCCAAACGTTTCCCACAGCAGCTGGATCGTCTGCGGGTGCAGAGACCATTCTCCTGCTGGGACGTTGTTTCTGGACAGCCTGTCTGGCCCCACATTTAGGTGACCAGGCACATGCGCCGCTCTCAGCGAGAGCAGGATGTGCTGAGCCCAGACCAGGAGGCGTCCCGTCAGCCTGTAAAGGTTTCGGGACCTGACGCCGCCCTGGCTATTTATGTACGCCACCACTGACATGTTGTCCGACCGGACCAATACGTGGTGGCCTTTTATCTGGGGACAGAAGCGCCGTAGCGCTTTGTCGACTGCTATTAATTCCAAGCAGTTTATGTGAAGGAGCTTCTCCCGTACTGACCATAGGCCAGCTAGCGGTCTGCCCTCGAGCAGCGCTCCCTGCCCCGAAGTGGAGGCGTCCGTAGACACCACCTTCACACTCGAGGGGATCCCCAGACTCACACCCGACTGATACCAGTCGGTTGCTTTCCATGGTTTCAGAGCCGAAATGCACTGAAGGTCGACCCTGAGGCGAAATAGACCTGCGGTCCACGCCCTGGGGGGAACTCGTGCTTTTAGCCATAGCTGCAGTGGGCGCATGCGGAGCAGGCCCAACTGGAGTACGGAGGCTGCTGAGGCCATCAGACCCAGCATTTTCTGAAACCGTGCTGAATATTCAATCCGCGCTCCGGTGACAGGCGTGCTGTCATGGATAGCGAGTCTAACACTGTTCCCAGAAAGGAAATTCTCCGACTGGGGAGCAGTGAGCTTTTCGCCCAATTGACTGTAAGGCCCAGCTCCTCGAGGTGCTCGAGTAATGCGGCCCTGTGTTCTATGAGCTCCGTTCGTGAACGAGCTAGAATCAGCCAATCGTCCAAGTAGTTCAAAACTCGCATGCCCCGAAGTCTCAGGGGGGCGAGGGGGGCGAGGGCCGCGTCCATGCACTACGTGAACGTACGGGGTGCTATGGACAGGCCGAACGGCAGGACTGTGTATTGATATGCCTGGCCCTCGAAGGCGAATCTCAAGAATCGCCTGTGATGGGACGCTATTTGTATTTGAAAATAGGCGTCTTTCAGATCTATTGACATGAACCAGTCTCCTTGGCGCACTTGCGCGAGGATTTTCCTGGTCGTAAGCATTCTGAACTGGCGCTTCCCGAGCGTTCTGTTCAGCAGTCGCAGATCTAGAATGGGTCTGAGCCCACCATCTTTTTTCGGTACCAGAAAATATCTGCTGTATAAGCCCCCTTCGCCCTGAGATAGAGGTTCTATAGCCCCTTTTCTCAGTAGTTTCGCTATCTCGGCTCGAAGTAGATGAAACACTTCGCTATACACCGTAGTTTCGACTCGCGCCGTATAACGGCGGGGGCGTCGAGCGAACTGTAGCGAACGGCCTCTCGTTATAGTGTTCAACACCCATTCTGATACCCCGGGAAGCCTTGACCACGCATCTGCGTGAATAGCTAGGGGTAGAATGAAATCTGGGCTCTGGCCGCGGCAGGACGGCGGCTCGAGAGCCCCTGTGTACTGGGAACACAACACCGTGTTTACAGCGTTCGAGGCGGGGGGCGCGCTGATCACAGCGGGCAGCCTGGCCGCGCTCAGCTTCTCTATGGCGGGACGCGCAGAGAAAGCGAGCGGGGCGAATCCTGTGGGATTCGGCGCGTGTGAGGGAATGTGGGCACATTTACTAAATGCGGGCACATTTACTACACTGAGAATACTGTCAGCTCGCGCGACTAAATCACTGCTGTGTTTACAGCGTGCGAGGCGCGCGCTGATCACAGCCGGCAGCCTGGCCGCGCTCAGCTTCTCTGTGACGGGTTGTGCAGAGAAGACGAGCGGGGGCGAATCCCGTGAGATTCGGAGTGTCTGTGAGAAATGCGGGCGCGAGACAGCGGGCACATTTTCTGCACGGAGAACACTCGGCTCGCGCCGACTGAATCAACGCTGTGTTCACAGCGTGCGAGGTGCGCCCTAATCACAGCGGGCAGCCTGGCCGCGCTCAGCTTCTCTGTGACGGGTTGTGCATAGAAAGCGAGCGGGGGTGAATCCCGTGGGATTCGGCGTGTCAGTGAGAAATGCGGGACAGTGGGCACATTTACTGCACTGAGAACACTGTCGGCTCGCGCCGACTAAATGTGTGTTAGTTTCGTTTTTACAGAAACCAAGGGACACGCATCGTGTAGTGTAAGCGGGCATTGTATGGGCGCGTTCACTACATTTTCTGCACAACCGACCTGAGTCGGTTTTATTTGAGCTAGCCCTGCACCGTGGCGGGCTGTGTCTGGGTGTGGGAATGGGCACTGGGACGTGGGCATTCTTACAACACTCGTAACACCATCGGCCGTGGCCGGAACACCAGAAAATGCACTCTTTATTGGATTTATCTGGGTAGCCATAGAAACGGCTTTTGTGCGCAGGCAAGCAGGCTGAGACACCGGCTGCTTCACTGCGAAATACACTGGGACAGTCACAACGCATGGAACTGAACGAGCGAGAAGTTTCGGTGGAAATCCGGCCGCAGCGGGATCTGAACACCGTCACTTTCCTAGAGAGACTAGGAAGGCCTTGAGACCTCGGGCTTTACCTCAATCCTCGGCCGGGGCCCGCGCTGAGGGGGGCGGCGTCCAGCAGAGCGAGAGCGCGGTGTTTGATCTCGGGCCTGGCGGCGCTGCTAGTTAGCCGAAACGACGGCCTTTGTGCGCAGGCAAGCGGGCTGTGGAACCAGCTTGCTCACTGCGAAATACACTGGAAAAGTCACATTGCTTGGAACTGAACGAGCGAGAAGTTTTTGGTGGAAATCCGGCCGCAGCGGGAACTGAACACCGTCGCTTTCCTAGAGAGACTAGGAAGGCCTTGAGACCTCGGGCTTTATCTCAATCCTCGGCCGGGGCCCGCGCTGAGGGGGGCGGCGTCCAGCAGAGCGAGAACGTCGAGGAACACGGAGCGCTCAGCTTCCGTCATCTCGGATAGCGTTAGCCACAAATGTTTCTCACCATTCAGGGGGGAAAGGCACGGGTCTCGACTGTGACGGAGCTTCGTCTTTCCCGAGAAAGCGTCCGTCCAGCCTACTGCGCGTTAGTTGCGCGAGCGCCTTTCAGTCGAGGCCGATGTAATCCACGGCTTGAGAGAGCGGACGCATCGGCTCAGTTTCAATGCCGTCTCCGGTAAGTTCGTCGAGCTCAAGCGCGGACGCGGCGGCAGACGGCGGCCGCTGTCCGTCTGGGAGCGACTCGAGCGAAGCCGGCGAAGCTGGCGGGCGAACCGCCGAGCTTTGGCGGGCTGGAAATAGCTCGGGCGCGCGCTGGGCGCGGCGCTTCTTGCGGCGCGGCATCACGGCGGGCTGGGATGCGGCTCGGAGAACGAAGCTAGGCGAGTCCGCAGAGTCACCATAGGCAAGCGTTCACAATGATGGCATCCGCCGTCAGCGAGCGCGGTGGCCGCGTGATCCTCACCCAGGCAGGACACGCAGATGACGTGGCGGTCCTAATCACTGAGTTGGGAGCGGCACGAGCCACAGAAAGGCATCTTTAAAAAGACGCAGCTCTTTTAGAACAGTAGAAAATGGGTGTTGCGTCACGTAAGCAAACACACACACTTAGCAGAGTAAAGGATATAGTACGCCGGAAAGCGCAGCAGGTACGGCGGCTGAAGGCGGCTGGGCCAGCGACTTCAAATGATGGCACGTCCCGCTGAGAAGGCTACAAGTCAACGGCGCGGCTTCTCACTCTGGATCCAGCGATGCGTGAGCTTCGCGTGAAGAGTAGAAAAATCAGAGGAAATACAGCTATCGAGGGTATTATAGGGCGAGACCACGCCTTTACTGGCGGGACATGACGAAATGGGCGCGAAGCGCCCCATTCGTCATTACGTCACGCAGTGCCTCACTCGATAGGCTGCTGCTTTTCCAGCAAGGCAGCCAATGGGCGCGCGAGCTGTCTCGCCCTTGTCTGCTTGCTGCTGCAAAGCGTTTTACATTTTTAAAATTAAGGATAATTTTTGGCTTCAATATCTCGAGGAAAAGAGTTTTCCCCATAGCGTAAGATATTACGCAGTACGAGAGATACTCTCGTAAGAGAACTGTTTGTTTGTTTGTTTTTATTATTTTTGTGTGTGTTTTTGCACGTGGCAGGGCCAGTCAACATATTTCCGACTAGGCCAGCAGAAAAAAATTGTATTGTCGTGTCCTGCATATGGGCTATTTTGAAGGGTACACTGTAAAAAATATGTTAGCAAGTTAGTTATTTCAACTTATTTTTTTGTGTAAAGATAACTAGATTGTCCAGACAACAAGAAATTTTAAGTTTTTCTTGTCCTCAACTTATCGAAATAAGTTAGTTAAACTAAAAAAAAAACATGCAAAAAGATAACTCAAAATAATGAGTTAAGTTTTTTACAGTGTATTAAGCAAAAATAACCCCTATGTGAAGTGAGCATGTCCAGAGAGACATGCAAGCAGACGTATACATCAAGAAACCCAAAATAACAGGCAGGTGTGTCGTCTTTAGGTGCTCGTGACATTGACATCACGGGGAAAAATGTCCATCAGCAGTTTTTGTTGGTCACTCATCACACAACACAAGCTTTCGGGCTGGTGGCGGAGGACACTTACTGTACTGTACTGTACTGTACCATGAGACATGAGTGACAGAGAAACTGTATAATCATTATTTCACATGGTCTTAGTAACATGTGTGTATAGGGTCCCCACACCTTTAAATCATGTATAACTTATTTATTTGTGATAAATTAATCCGATTTTGAAATGAAAAATACATAAATTTGTATAATTACATAAAATATTATATAAAAGATATAGAATTTTTTTTTATTGACAACAAAAATGTTATGATTTTTTTTCATGGCTTTTTAAAACTCCCTGATACTCCCAGGTTTTCCATGACTCTGGGAACCAACCGTCTCAAAAGCAAAAACCTCAAACAGATAAGATAGGTTTGAGATTACCACAGTATGTGTCAAACGAATTTTGAGTGATAATGGAAATGCCATACACACGTTTTCATATAAATACAAAACTCGCACGTCAATCTAAATAATCTGCAAAGACTCGTGATAGTTTATTACATGAGTTATGTTGCATAATTCACCTTAATTCAGGAAGTTGAACGGTGCAAAAAATTAGACCATGTCAATAATGTAAATGTTTCTTCTGCTTTGGTAAAAGCACCCTTGACTTGCAGCGTGCAGTGATTTTCCGCCCTCCTTCAGAATGCTGGTCTCATCCACCTCTTGTTTCCTATGGTGGCATTAAGTGCTTACCCAGACTCCCTCTCTGCTAGGACAATAAACACACACTAATTCCCTGGCACCGCTAAACGCTTCAGCAGCACTGTGTGTGTGTGTGTGTGTGTGTGTGTGTGTGTGTGTGGTGTGTGTGTGTGTGTGTGTGTGTGTGTGTGTGTGTGTGTGTGTGTGTGTGTGTGTGTGTGTGGTGTGTGTGTGTGTGTGTGTGTGTGTGCCCAATTACTGATCACAAACACAATAGAACCCCTGTAACACTTTTATAGCATAACACTTTTATTTGAGGGGTGAACTATTGTTGACACTAGCACTATGAATAATGCTTTTAAGAAATGTTTACACATATTTTTAGACTTATAATTACGCATAATGCCTAATTGGCTAATTCAGGATGTTTTAACTGGCATTTTATTGATGAATCTCATAGACAAATCTATTTAATCAGCATTTATTCTCTTACTGAAACCAAAATTCTAAATATTTTATTAAGAAACATTAATAGAGATGCAAATATTTTCTCTAACAGTGAGTCCATTTTCTTTTACCATTCTTTGAATCAATTCAGTTTGATTTTGTTAAAATGCATGCTTAAAAATGTTAGATTTGTGTGATTGAAACAAGAAAATGTGATTACACAAATTAAAATAGGCTATAACTGAACAAACAATTTACACCATACTGCAATATTGACCAAAAACAAATCAAATCCATGCTTTCCAATTGGAAATAAGAATTTGGTGGATTTTTTTTTACTGAAAATTGGTTTTGGTTGAGAAATTAACATAGTAAATATAATTGATTGAAGAAATTCTGTAAACAATACATCAACTTTTTATTGTCAGATCAATCATTTTACACCCCTAAAATGTATTTAGCATTAGTCACAGAGGCTTATGGTGGAGCAGAAAGTAGTTGCCAGCCAAATAAAGGCATATTTGTCTGCAAACACACACACACACACACGGAACTGGCTATTTCAGCCTGGGTTAACAGTGACCCACCCTGGCGCCCTGGGACCAGGGGCAGAGGTTCTGTTGAGCCCGTGAGCCTGTCACCCTCTCTGGGGACGGATTTACATTCCTACCCCTCCCATCCACCGGACGAACCAAGCCCAATACACACAACATCAGTTAAAAGAATGTCAATACACAAACAAAACTACGTTGACCTAAACTCACCAAGTCCAACAGTAACAGAAGCTTATGATTTTCTAAACAACTGTCAAAAAGTTCTGTTTCAGGAAACAAGAACATCACAGGAACCTTCGGCTGAAATCAAACCGCTACAAGGAATGTGTCAGGATGGTCCAACAGTTGACTTGTTCATTTAAGTGTTTTCTAGATTAATTCAATTTCTTCTTGCTTATTTTTTAAGCTTAAAGTGGATGAATTTAGATGCATAACTTACACATACTTAACCCTCTCTGAGAAGCTCTGTCCCTAGTTTTTACTCCTGCCGTTACAGTCATCAAATCACAAACAAGTTCATCGCCTATGTTGGACTTTTGGATCTAGATGAGACATATTAATATATTATATACATGTAATTTATATACATTTAATGCTTATTTTGCATCTGATATGTCTCTACAGCTATCCAACGACAAACTAATTATTCAAATTCAATATATTCAGAAGAATTATTATGATTGCACTTCAAATCATTTCTGTTTTTGTGAAGATTTACAAAATAAAAGGTAATTTGGCCTATATATATATATATATATATATATATATATATATATATATATATATATATATATATATATATACACACACACACGCATGTAAATATATGCATGCATTTTATTTTCAAAAATATGCAGTTTTGTATATCCCTCACAACTAGGAATGTAACATTTACATTGAGAATGAGATTGTATTGACACCGTGAACGTAAATGTATTTACAACGAGAATGTTACATTACATTTAATCATTTAGCAGACGCTTTTATCCTAAGCGACTTACAAATGAGGACAGCAAAAGAAGCAATCGAACGAACAACAGGGCAACAATATGCAAGTGCTCTGACTAGTCCCAGTTAGTCTAACAATGTAATATTTACCACAACAATGTAACGCACGTACAATGAGAACGCAACATTTTCATTGAGAATGAGATTGGATATGCAATGTGAATGTAAACGTATTTATGAGAATGTAACATTTACGATAAGAATCTAACATTGACAATGAGAACGTAACATTCACATTGAGAATGAGAATAATTACAAGAATGTAACATTCACATTGAGAATGTATTTACAAAGTGAATGTAAGGTATTTAAACTGAGAATGTAACATTTACATTGCGAATAAAACTGTATTTATAACGTGAATGTAACAAAGCGAATGTAACGTTTACATTCAGACGCATTTACAAAGTAAAATTTACAATGAGAATGTAACATGAAAATGTAACATTTACATTGAGAATGTAGATTTACAATGCAAATGTAACCTTTAGAACGAGAATGTAACGCATTTACAACAAAGATGTAACATTCACAAGAAGTGAAGGTAATTACGATGAGAATGTAACATTTACATCGAGAAAAAAAGCGTATATGCAACATTAATGTAACGTATTTACAACGTGAATAGCCGTAATTTAAATGCTATGGAAAGCTAGCACGGCCACTGGTTAGAAAAGCTGTCTGTTAAAAGATAAAGAACGACAGGTTGAGAAAGACCCAAATAAGCGTAAATGCACTATGAAATGCAATAAGGCAGTTACTTTGAGGTATCACCCCACATAATTGGACGTGCATGTGGGTGAGAATTTTGAGTTGGCGATCAAGTGTACGAACAGCATTTTTCCTGCCAGAGTCATGGCTTGAAGAGCCTGTCTTTCATATCATAATGCCAGAAAGAGACATGGTGGCCCAAAGCTAATCATCACATGACACCTACGCTCACAGCGAGGACAACAGGCCAGGTCAATACCCACTGCAGATACACATATTGTACAGTACGTTTCTATATAAACAAACACAGAAAAAAAAAAAACGATTCCGGAGAAAACACGTGGAATATGTTTGTGCGCTAGAGACAGACGGACAGCAAAGGAGAGACAGACACAGAAAGACAGAAAGGAGGGAAGAGGTTGGCTGGTGCAAGAGTGCCATCTAAAGGAAGCAGAGGTACTGCAAGAGGTTTGATGGGGGGAGATGTTTCACTTTAAAGTCACAAATTTCATGACAAACTCCCTCTGAACAGAACCTACATAAAATATACAGAATATTAACTGAGAAAAAACTGAATTCGCCTAAAGGTGACTTTTTTTTTATTAAAACACGAAAAGAAAATGAATTTGTGCTTCAAATAAAATTAAGAAATTAATAATATATCAATTTTATAATAATGTCTTGAAAAATAAGGAATAGTTATTTATGCCGGAAAAATCAGCAATGTGCAAAAAAAAAGTATGTTCACTAGAGGTGTAAATATTTACCATGGAAATACTCAAAAATGAATCTGTACTAAATAATGAAGAAGAAAAAAAAAGGATTTAAACCCCAACCATTTCATTGCCTTCTCCACTTATGTACTTTAGTTAAATTTCTATCAAAAAAAATTATAATCAGTGATGTTCTACTGTTATGAGGCATGAAAAATTCATGAAAGAAGGCCAGATATTTATTATCAGTATATATTTATTACTTCATTTATTTACATTTCTGAATTTAGCAGATGCTTTTATCCAAAGAGACAATATGTACAATGCAATAATTATGTATGCACTTATCTATTTTTTAAATCTGCATAGGTTTATTAGGGGTTTTTTCTAAACCTATATTATAGACTATTATTGTTAATGCAACTCCATGTTAGTTATAAATAAAATCAAACAGCTTTGTGCTGGAAAACCAAAACTAAATGGCAACTACATAAGCAAATAAATAAACAAATATAGTGACTTAATAAGTGTCTTCATTTTCTCATTTATTTTTGTGGATGCTTTTAAGAGTCACAAGCCATTCTCACAATTTCAACAATTTCTTATCTGTTAATCAGCCAGATAAATTTACCTTGGTGACGCATTCAACTTTAATTCTAATGACACCATTCAATATTTCGCAGAAACTGAAGTTTTAAGTTTGGTTCATGAACATGATCAACAAACACAAACACAGATCCAACGGGACCATCAACTAGCGTGAAACTCTCATTCTGACCCTGGGGAATCAGGACTTCTTATTGTTGAGACATACTACAGATTTATAATATCAGCCACCATATCTTATGTCAACCATAATACAGAATAATTCGTAATTGCTGCAATTTCTCAATTGGTGGCATCCCTTTTCAAATGAATACTTTTGCATAAAACAGTCAAAAAATATCTTGATCCACCTGTAAAGTTCTACCTTGATCACACCATGCCGTGACATGAAACTTCATAGAGATAAAATAAGCTTGACTTTGCTCATACCTGTATTTGAAGACTTTACACTTGCACACACGCTTCAGCTTCGAAGAGGATCAAGTTTAGTACGAAGGACACAAAACCGCCACAGAGAGAGAGAATGAAAAGAGAGCGACGGTAAGGACGAAAAGAATAGGACGTGCTGGAAAACGGGAAGCGTGTGACAAAAGAATCAAACCATTCTTTGGGAGACATAAAAATGGAGTGGATTATGTGTTTTATGAAGATCTCACCGAGGCGGTCGCAAATGCGCTTTCAAGTCGCCTAATTATGAGAGAAACCTGAGAGAATGTGAGAGTTTGGACTGGAATAAAAGATAGAAGTGGAAATCCATGGCACACACACACACACACGTTTTGTATTAGCACACCTGGGCAGAGGAGGGCAGCGCGCTCTCCAGGACTGATCCTGGGTCAGGTGACCTCTCCACCGAGCCCAATAGCCGGCTCCTGTCTGTCTACCGTTCACACACACTCTCGATGGGCTCGCGGTACCTGGCCCAGTGCAGCAGGGGGTCATCCCAGACCTGTCAGTCAGACAGTGGCAACGAGCAAACACGGACCTCTCTGTCTCTCACACACACACGCGCGCTCTCATCCACGCGGTCGGCTGACGGGGGGAGGTAAACGGTTGTGACAGGGGGCAGTAGGGTTGGGTTGAGCCATCTATCATAAAGCCACGACAGAGTAACATAAGACCAGAGGCTTCCCTCTACACACACACAGAGCTCACTCGAAAGAACCCAACAAACACATCTAAAGGGATAGTTCACACGAAAAAAGAAAATTCTGTCGTCTTTTGTTGATAAAACCCATATGAATTTCTTCTGTGAAGAATGAAAGGAGATATTTAGCAGAATGTCCCACCTGCTCTTTTCTATACAATGAAAGTGAATGGGGACTTTTGGGCTCCAAAAATGACCTAAAGTAGGGCTGCATGATTTGGGGAAAAAACTTTAGATCAAAGTTTCTTGGTCATCTAAAACATGTTCTAAAGTGACTTGTATAATCCAAGCAACCAAAACATGGGCAAAGTGCACACATTTGGATTTGTGTTGAACGAAACGGTATGTGAGGCAAGTTTACTTATATAGTGCATTTTCCAAATTCATTTCAATGCATTTAATGCAATGACGAATTAAAGGTGTTCAAGTTAATCAGAATCCACTCAGTTTTGTGCCTGCACGTTCTGTGAATCCTCCCATTATAACAAAAGTGTAGACAACTTTATTGAGATCGCAATGCACTGAGATGAGCGACAGCTTTATGATTATAAAGAGAAGGTTCTTTACACACTTACTAAGCGATATATATGTAAGAGTTATGACTTGCAAATCTTATAATCTTGTAAATCTCATTATCAGATATCGGATTATCAGAAACAGGGTCCTGATTGTTAACAATATTCATAATATATGGTGTAGTTAAGCAATATCACATGAGCAAGACTGCAGTTTTCCGCAAATATCAGCACGACTGCAAATGTGATAAACAGTTTAATAAACAAGAATTTATTTTAGGCACAATATTATCAGATTTTGCTCTATTCTGTCAACGAGAATAACTCCAAACAAAGTCATAGCTGAACCACTGCGCATCTCTGATGAATGAATACACATTTTTGAATGAATCGGGTGAGTCATTGATTCAATGACCATTCACTTGCTTCATTCCTGAATGAATAAGCCGTTTTGAACGAATCGATTGAATGAACGATTCAGTTACAACGACAGTGGCTTGTCGCCACCTACTGGCAAGTTTTGGTTTCAATTTAAAAGTATTTTTTATCACTTAATATTTCTATATTCAACATTAATCTCATAATATTATGCAATTGTGAATTTAAATGCATTCATACCACCTCCAAAACTCATTAAACAGTAGTAGCCTAAATATATCTAAATGTCACTTTTGTGTTCTTCTAGTGTTCCGTTAAAAAAAAGAAAGTTAAGAACAACATGAGGGTGATTAAATAACGACAGAATATACATTTTTGGGTGAGCTATTCAATACGGCATACAACTGCATTTCTGAGGCTTCTCCTCCGGTCCCGCAAGAACAATCTGTCCGTCAGATTTATTTGATAGTGTTTTAATTTGCTCTTTGATTTGATCTGGATGAGCAAAGTGGCCCGTTTAGGTACAGTATTTTAAAGGGCCCGACGAACAGAAAGTAAAAAAGACAAATGGATCCAAAGGCGCCAAACCTCGAGAGGGATGGACGAGAGACAGAGAGAGAGAGAGAGGAGGAGAGAGAGAGAGGAGAATAAATCTGCACTCCTCCATCGATCCCAATCCTTTCTGCTCTCATCTTATCTTCGGGTCTGAGGGAGCCAGGCAAGTTTAAACGATTCTGACCTTGTCCGACATAAATAGTCAGAAAACTACAAAGAGAAGATAGCCCTCTCTCTCCATGAGCAAAAGGGGGACGAGGAAGGGAAATACATTGAGATAAGAGGAGGGGAGAGAGATAATACAGGAGTTACTACATCAGCGAGAGTGTCACAGACAGACATAAACAGCACACCGAAGCCCTTTTTCTACCGATAGGGTACCGGTGCCCAATCTGGAACCGTTCAACATGTTTCAATGGCAGAAAGACCAATGAATCCGCACTGGCCCTCAAACCAGGAACCACTAACATTAAGGCTAAAGGGCGAGATTTTCCTGTCCATTGATTTATATTCATAAAATAATGACAATAAGTCCTGAAGATGGCAAGATGCTAAATCAAAATACTTTGATCCTGAAAACACGTTCAGGATTTTCAGAGGATTCGCGGACTAGACATCGGCTCTGGTGCATGAACCAGCACCATATCGGTAGAAACTGACCTGGGAGAGACAGAAAGTGAGACAGTAATGACTATTATACTTAAAAGACAAAATTTCTTTTCATCAGGTCGGATTCTCCTGGCTACGGGAGCGTACCCTCACCAATCAAGAGCGGGCCCTGGGCCTTATTCTCTCTAAAGAAGATGTGAATGTCGCGGCGGAAGAAAAGGAGAAAAAGACGGAGGCCTTTAATATTCATCCTTTTCTCTTTTCAGAGTGTAACGGCTGCACCTGACATCTACGGAAAACTGTGCAAATCTCTTCATGCATTGTCAGGCTCTCCTCTAATCATTTTACGCCCTTGTGAAGCTTTGAAAAGAGCCGATAACGAAGCGAGTCAAATACAGAGCTCGCTCAATTCACGAGTTAACAGAAGCGCGGCGCGAACGCCAGCAGAGACTGAGGTAATAATCAGCACCTCTGGACAAGGAGATTCGCAGTGTCTACACTCCGAGAGAGAGCAGGGCGACGAGATGCAACAAAACCGGCTCTGTCGACGGGATGATTGTGTTAATGACGGAAAGGGACTGAATTACAAAGCTCGAGTTCGAATCGGCAAAGTTTTCTGTACTGCGCATTTTAACAAGCAGCTCCCAGAATAACCGATAAAAATGTCAATGATGCATCATGCGTGCAATTCAACTAAAAATCAATACAACTGTTTGGTGTATGCATGCAAAACCAGCAGCGCTATTAGAATCAATAAGCTGCATGCAATGCAACTAACCCAACTTACAAAAAAGCTGTGCAGTGTGACTAAAACAAACATGTCAAGCAATAAAAACTATTATAATAAAAGAGAAACTGACTATTCTCCAAGTGGCGTATATGCAACACACTAGATGCTGTCTACAAAGCAAGCATGTAAAGTGATTACCATGCATGAGAATATGAAAAGTTGTCTCTTTTTAGTAAATCTCAGATTCTATCTAGTCAAGGCGGTGATAAGCAATGAGCAATAGGACATCCTGTTGCTTCGTTCCTCATTTTGTGGGGTTATGCTGGGTATAGGCCCACCCATCCAAATCTCACTGGTCCAAATTTCCATTCCACACAGGTTTCTAATAAAGTCAGATCATGATTATGTCGCACTGCACAGCATGTACTCTGTCAGAAGTGTACTTGATGCAGAAAAATTGTCAAATTGTGCCTGGTAAGGATACTATGTTACAGCCGTCACCATGTTCTTTACACATTGAGATCAACGGCAAACTGAAATCCGTTCGTGTGTAGCTTGATTTTGCTGTAAATTTCCAGAGCAGTCATCTTAATCTTGTTCTCTCTCTGCATAGACGGAGAGACTTTATCAGCCTGTGTGATCACTGGTAATTTCAGTGTACAGATGCAATCGCTCTCTCTCTACCTCCCATTACCTTCTTCCCTCAGGACTGAACAACAATACGCTCCCACACAATAGACAAACAAGAGCCTGTTGACTGGGAGAAAACCCACCAATGAACCAATGACAACAACTCTGTAGAATATGTTAATGTAATGCAATTGTAATTGCAATAAAATCAGTATTCCAAAACTGGAATGTTGTAAAAACACATTTTTATTGTGTTGTGTGAACCTGTTTGATCTCAGGGTCAGATTAATTGTTTGTAATACAGGCATAAATGGTACCTCACATTTTGTGGCTTGTGAGGGAGAAATGTGCTATTAAATTTTCTAAGATATTTATTTTGGCGGATGAAGAAACACACACACACACACACACACACACACACACACACACAATATAAAAGGCACAATATACACACAATTCTCCAAGCCATCTATAGGGACAGCAAAAAATTTTTTTTACATTTATATCAAATTAAAATCTTGATTCACACAGTATAAGAGACATGAAGAAAAGAAACAGACATTCAGACGAAGTTAAGAGCACAAACGTGGTCAGATAGCGCCAACATGTGGCTAAATATGCTACTGCAGAAGTGAATCTAACTAACTAACTAGAATATTACATAAAAATAAATGGTTACAATGAGGTTGCAATGCATATAAGGTGCTTGTTTTTTGCTTGTAAATGAATTTCTTTTTAATGAAAATTATAAATGTTGCAATGACAACTGACTAAAATAAAATAAGTTTCAGTACTAATTAAAACACGCACAAAAAATGAATGGTAAATAGAAAATAAATATTAAAAAAACTAAAGGCAAAAGCGCATACAATTACTAAAACTTTTAAATGAAAAATTGTAATATAAAAATATACTAATTAAATATGTATACACAAACACACTATAATAATTTATATAAATTGTTTGCTATGGGTTTGCCATAGGGTGTTTTGGCACAAATCAAAATAACCCACCTTTAAAGTTCTGGTCTCTATGATTTCTTCAATGTAAATCAATGGTATTTTTATTTTGTTGGCCCATTTTGCAATAGTGCAGGATAAGTTACATAAACATTTAATACTTTGTTCAAATCAATATAAAATAGAAGTTTGCTTAAGCGAGTAGCACTAAAAATACAAACCACACAGAAACCCATTTGTGTTCGTAACACTCAAACACGCAGCGGGGCTCCAAAACCTTTGTGGTCTGGAGAGAAATACATATAATATATATTCTATATTATAGAAGAATGCACTGTATGTTTAAACTTTTGTCTGTTTTGCCTATACATGCTCATGTAGATTTGTGGCATGAGTGTGTTGTGGTGTAATATGGCCTCCAACTGATCTATGAGGAAGAAACGGGAGACAGGAAAAAAAAATAAAAAATGGAAATGGAGGAGAAAGACCCTGAGTCTTTCTTCTGGCAGAGGGGCATCCAGCTGAGCGCTGGCTCCAAGCCCAGTTAGACCCCCTACCCTGGCTGGACTCTCTCACACACACACACACACTCACCTGGGATGTCTGCCATCCGGGCCGGACCTCCGCCAGCTTCTCACACACACATGGCTGAAAGCCTACAGCCCGCCGACTTCCTGTTTCACACACACACTGACACCCGCAAACACACCTCACAGCCAGAGAGCTTCCTGTCCGACCCGAAACAACCCTGATCATGTCCGCCCCTCCACCACCCACTGGCACTGCCTTCGCTGTGTGTGATGAGAAGACGAGTGTGTGAGCCGGATGGAGCGAGAGTGAAATACTGCAGGGCTGAGGGATCATGGGATACGTAGGTCCCTATGTGTGTGACTGTATAGGACGGAACTCAGCCAATATGGCCACATGTCAATGCATTTTGGCAAGATGGGCATGAGTACGGCGCAATATTGCGTGACAGTAGAAATGGGTCGACTGGTACAGATTTTGTTATATTGTTAATCATACGGTAGATATATTGATGTGCTTTTTCGATATTACCTTTCACGCAGTGTGGACTATAGCTGTTTGTGAATGTAAAAGATCTGAATGAGCCTGTTACATACCTACTAACAATGTAACAAATTTGCATTATGACAGATGTCTCCATTAAGTTCCAATTAAAATTAAAAAATGAAATAAGCAAATAAAGAGCCAAAAACAGACATTACCACATGGATAATATGCATTGCCGTTCAGTAAGATTTTCAAATGTTTATGAAAGTCTCTCCAGGGCTGCATTTATTTGATCAAAAATACAATAAAAACAGTAATATTGTGACATATTATTACAATTTATAAGATTTTTAAATATATAATTTTTTCCTGTGATGCAAAGCTGAATTTTCAGCATCATTATTTCAGTCTTCTGTGTCACATGATCCTTCAGAAATCATTCTAAAATGCTGATTTGAAATATTTCCTATCATACTAATGTTAAAAACAGTTGTTGTTTTTTTAAACAGTGATACAATTTTTCAGGAATCTATGATGAATAGAGAGTTCAGAAGAACAGTATTTAATTGAAATATAATTTTTTTGTAACATTATAAATGTTATAAATTATATAAATATTATAAAAAATAAAAAAACATTTGATCAATAGTGCATAATCCACTTTTTGAATTTTGAGAAGAAATTACTATATACAGAATATTTATTAGATACCTTTGCCATGGTGAGTTATGTCAATGTGTGGCTTTAATGTCCACAAAAAACAATTAGTCAAAGTAACATCTTTTTTTGCTCAATGTGCTCATATGACCCATGCAGTTTACCAGGTGACTTTGAGTTGGGCAGCAACACATCTGAATCCAACAGAATGCAGGGTCGGCAGTTAAAAAAAATAGCACGGTTGATTTACAGATTTTATGTGTGTGCTGTGACCAAAGAAAAACATTTGGAACTGTTTGTTTACCATTTCTCTACTGGAACGTTTCAATCATCACTTGAAAATATGATACATCTTTTTAAAGATTATTTTCTTTCAGTGTTTACAGAAACACACCACAGGTTGTGTAAATTAAACAACTAAATAACATAAAATATCTAAAGTATAATTTATAAGTGAGTGTTCTCTTAATTTCAGCATTGTTGTATGTATTTATTTTGTCCCGTCAATAAATTGTATGCCATTTTTTAAAGATACCAAGAAGCTAAAACACAAACGGAATAAGACTTTTGCTCAGCCAATCAAATATAGTTGCCAAAAAAGGGTACGCTATGTAACTTTTTTTATAAATTTACAACATCAGTCAATACATCATCAATCCTTCTTCCAAAACATATTTTTGTCTTACCCTGATTCACTATGGTAAGACTATTATAAGTGTTACATTATAGTGTAACTTTAATCAGCAAACTGTCTCTTGAATCATGTGTCAATCGTCGATGCTCGTACGGTTGTGTCTCACATCATGTGAGCCGTAACGTGTGCACTCCCGAGTCTCTAAACTCACACAATGTACGCCCTGGCTTTATTTATTTACAGCTCCATTGAATTGTCTTATTCTAACTTGTTGCATGGATACATGCAGTTTGGCATCTATAGGGATGTCGGTACGTACCTTCCTGCAGTGAGACGAGCGGAGGGAAGTACTCTGGGATATAGTCCCTCCTTTCTCCCCTCAGGGCTTCACGGGCGTCCGTTTCAAAGCCTGCAGCAGGAAACTGCAGAACGCTGCTCTTGCTGATGGGAAACTGAGGGATAGTCTGTGGGTAGCCAACAGGCTCCAAGTTATTCACATAGTCCTCAAGTTCAGCTATACTGACTCCCAAAAATCCAAAAGCCTGGTCCACATCAGTCAGTCCAGGGTCTGTACGTCCATCTGAAAGAAAAGAGAGAGATTATGCTATGCAATATATGGGAAAAAATGAAGAATAAAGAAAAAGCATAGTTGTTTGCGGAATGCGATGATTAACCAATCACAATCAAGTATTCAAGTACTATGAAAGCCACATCATAATATTACCTAGTTATAGTGCGCATCAATCAGGTTCTGGAAGTAAAAGATCCATTCATTTTCTCCATAGGGAAATTGATTTTGAATGATAGAAATTACACCAATCAGAGTTGGAAAAAGCAAAAATAGCAATTTAGCTCCGCCCACTCCCATGAAAAACGGCAAATTATGTAATAGAGTTGATCATTCAATGCACTCAAAATACTTTAAAATTTGTAGATTTATATACGCGCATATTTTGCAATAAACTTAAAATATATTGTTTTTATATAATAAAAATTGTGCATGAGAAGTTTAATATTTCGCCATCGTTTTTAATTCAATTCGCAATGCTTCATGGGACTGTAATTCTTTCCCTCACTAAAACTGTTAAGCACAAACTCTTAAAGGGGTGGTTCGGAATTTTGGACATCGGGCCTCATTTCCAAGTGAGCCTTAGTGTTATTTATCAGTAGAGATATTTTTTTTTAAAATTCATCCAGTCGTCCCAGTTGCGTAGTTGGCCGGTGCTAGGCTAGCGCGAATCAATGGGACCAGCTTTAGCATGCCATAAAACAGTTTTACCCACTCCACAGTACACAAAAAGCAAATCAATTATAACGCCAGACTATCGATGTAAATGTCTGTTGAGAGAATAATGTCAGAAATCAAACTATCCTTTTCATCTTAATGATTGCATTACATTTACAGGAACTAGTTTCTCAGCAGCAGCGGAATTATACTTCGCTCCGGTTAGTAGTAACGTTACTGCGTCAAAAAAAACAGAACCGAAGCACACAACAGTCGGGAGGTCTAGCTAGCTTAGTAATAATTGTTGAGGTAAACAAAGGCAAACACGGTGATTCGGTGTGCATTTCGCAATTGCAAAATCAAACCTAATAAATGTTCATCGCGAAGTTTTCACAAATTTCATTTTGAAGATCCAGAAAGGATTCAACTTTGGATTATTTCTTCGGGCTTGAACAAGGAGACACCGGCAGAGATTCTAAATTTGGACTCTAAAAAGGGTTTGCAGTGACCATTTTAGACCAGACGACTTTAAAGAACGGTCACAGGTTTATGACAAGGCATGCAGTTCCAGCCGTCTTTCCAGATGCACCAACAGCTACAGATGTACAGGTAATAACTTTTGTTAGGCTACTCTAGCTAGCTAATGAAGCTAGCCCTTTCATAACTGATAGATCGACACTGACAAACTGGTGCTCCGTTATGCACATTGGTCTGTCTCGGGAGGGGCTGTGCCCGGATACATTTAATTTTGGAAACTAGTGTCTAGCTCGTCTAGCTCCAGTTCTGTTATCTGTGTGATAACTAAGTTCCACTACTTGCAGCAAAAACACTCGTCTTCCGTCGGCATTTGTATAGATTTTCTGCACTGGCACCACCAGTCTCCCGATGTTCTGTCCCAGGTTCCTACGGCATCTCCACTGGCTGCTGTCTCTACAGACATTCTTTCTTTCTGCCTTTTAGCATCCATCTCGAGTAATTCTTCATCTGTGTATTCTTGCTCATACATATATGGTTCGTTAAATAACTCACATTCGTCATCTTCATCGTCTTCAAAGTCCGAAACAATGGTATTGCTTTCAAACGTTGCCATAGTCCTCTGTCTTGCTATTACATATATCACAAATTATACTCTGCTTCTGTAGTGATGAGTGTCAGCGGCAGGTAAATACTCTTGCGTGATTGTCGTGTGGACCGACTCTCGCGGTTGCCTAGGTAACATATCACTCCACCGCTGCTGTAGACTGTGCTAATAAATATAGGTAAAACAATAAAACTATTGCAATGCGATGAAAAGGATAGTTTGATTTCTAACATTATTCTCTCAACAGACATTTACATCGATAGTCTGGCGTTATAATTGATTTGCTTTTTGTGTACTGTGGAGTGGGTAAAACTGTTTTAATTGCATGCTAAAGCTGGTCCCATTGATCCGCGCTAGCCTAGCACCGGCCAACTACGCAACTGGGACGACTGGGTGAATTTAAAAAAAAAATATCTCTACTGATAATAACACTAAGGCTCACTTGGAAATGAGGCCCGATGTCCAAAATTCCGAACCACCCCTTTAAACCTGATTTTCAAAACCTTTTTTTGCTTCAAATCAAAGTTTGTAATGTTGTGATTCACCTCGTAGCTGATTGGCTCGGTTCATTCCTGGCTTAAAAATCTTTTACAAAATACTTTTTTTAAATCCCTATGGCAAAAATGAATGGAAAAAATACTTCCGCTGAATGAACCAAGCCAATCAGCTATGAGGGGAATCACAACATTACAAACATTGATTTAAAACAAAAATGTATTTGAATGAAAACCGGACAAAACAAAGGTACAAGAGTGTGTGCTTAACGGCTTTAGCGACGCAAAGAACTACAATCCCATGAAGCAATGCGAACAGCATAATCGAATTTCAAACTACTTTAAGTTTATTGCAAAATATGCATATAGATGCAAACATATATAAGTATTTTGAGGGCAAAGATAGATTATTTGCAATGCTTCGTGGGAGTGGGCGGAGCTAAAGAGATATTTTGCCATGTTTTATTTGTTTCGACTCTCTGGTGGAATTTTATTTGCAGCATCATGGGAAATGTAGTTTTTTACCACAAATTCCATGTTAAACACGGGCTAACGGCTTCAACAGAAGCAAATCTCATCAGTTAACAGCCTCGAGCTCACAGCAACGCTGTCTTTAAAGGTTTAGAAGTTATCGTAAAAAAAATCTGTTTCTCTCTGAAGAAAATTAAAGGAGTTTTTACTTCCTAAACCCCAAATAAATGTCTTTATGTGTCAACCAAGTTAACAAAACATTCCTACTACTGCATGACATGTAAACAAACCAACTTTCTAAACAAAAATTTTCAAAAACTTTCCAAACATGGCCATTTAAATGCACAAAAACAACACGTGGAGCAATGTTTATGCAGACTCTCTCACTTTGACAACTAGCAGTTTCAGATGAAGACTTATTAAAAATCACATAAACAACAAAATTACTAAAACTTTAAAAACGTATAATATTAAAACTATCGATAGAAAACAATAACAGTATCTCAATGATACTAAAACAACACAGTTTTGTGCACATGATCTGCACATACACACACAGATGATGCTGCAGCTTACATCATCACTATGGCAACAAGTGGGAATCCATACACTGCGTTTGCAAACTATTCCACATGATCTGGTTTAAACATCTCAGGCTCCAAGAGGGATACTATCCCACATTTCACTTTATTTCAAACAGCATATAGCCTTTTAAAGCAAAAGCTGATATCTGTTAGCCTAAATAACAGCTAACTAGCCTCTAGCCAGCTGTCAAAACATACAAACTAAGACGTGTGATGCCTAGCTTCAGAACTGCCGTCTTGCAATAACAAAATATGTGTTACGAATACAAAGAAACTGACTTAACAGCAGTTTTATCGCCACAACAGCAAAAAAAACCATTTGAGGGGCTAGTTAGCTTAGCACGCTAACAACATTAGTAGTGGGCGGGGCTTCACAACAAACCCACTATATAGTGCACACTACTCCAACACAGACGGTTATAAACACAGGCGGTTGTAAGGGTCAGAAATGAGTGTTAAAGGACTCACAGAGCTCGGAGTATCGGTGGCAGCTCCGGGCCAGCTGCTGCACGTATCTCTCCAGCACGTCGGACAGCAGATCACAGGCGCTCAGCTGCACCGCGTCCCAGCCCACCGCCTGACACATCTGCGCCACGGACACCCGCAGCAGCGAGCGCGCGTAACTCTCACACATCTCTCCGCTCCCGAAAGCCCGCTCTCACGGCGCCTGTAAAGGCTTTGTTTTGATCATTCACATGAATAGGGGCATTGGCGCTTCCATAGGAGTCGCCATCTTTTACTTCCCAAGCGAAACATTGTGGAGCAATCGATCGCGCATGCGCAAAAGAGCCGAGAGTCTGATCGATTATGGCTCGCTCGATTAGACCACCTACTGTTAGTGCTGTGGGGGGAAGCGGATAGTGGTTTGTTAGGCATTGAATCTTTCTTTTTTTTTGAAAATATTCCTTTTATTTACTACTAGGTAAATAAAATTATTAGTTTTTTTTCTTCTTTGTCGTCGACTAGACTTTGTAATGTAATATATTTATATTATTAAATGCTTGTAGAAGAAAACAATAACAACAAAAACAATAACATAAATTATTGTCATTGTCATAAGTTAACATAATACAACAATACTCCAGAGTCCTTCAGTCTTTCAATTCAGATTAAGTTTTTAGAGAACTCAATAGATTCAAAATACATTTTGATTTCAAGTTTAAATCTTATAAAAAATGATTGCATTTAGAAAATTTACATTTGTGAATGTGAAATTTAGCTAACATAGAACACACATGGTTTTCATGAATGTGAAAAGAAAATTGATATTTATTTTAAACCTTATTTTTCTATGTAAATCCAAAGTTAGGATTCACATAACATTTGATAAAATCACAAATGTCACACCTAAATTTCACTGTGAGAGAGCAGTTCCAAAATAAATGTAAAGTAGTTTCAGGTTTCTCTAAACAGAAAGAACAGAGGGTATTAATATCATTCTTACGTCTTTTGAGAGAGCACTTCTCTGGGTTAATATATAATAATAATATAATCAGTATAGTGACACGTCTTTTACGTCATCACACCATCATTGACATTGTCAGTTTACATTGTGACCAAATATGATATTGTTGCATAAAAAGATTTTTTTTTTGGTAACACTTTATTTTACAGTGTCCTTATTACACATTACATGTAGTTACTGTTGTAATAATTTTAAATTATGCATAATTACATGCATGCAACTAACCCTAAACCATGCAAACCCTATAGTAAGTACATAGTAGTAAGTACTTAGTACTTAAATTTATAACTACACTGTAACAAGGACACCTTCAAATAAAGTGTAACCGATTTTTGTTCATTTGTATATTACATTTCTATTAGTGTATTGTATTTTGGAACTGGTTTATTGTTTCTTAGTTTTGTTTTCTTAGCTTTGAATGCATATTTATTATTGTATCTTAGTGTATTTTTGTTTGTAGTAGGATTTACCCAAAAAAATAATTGTGAATGATCTTGTATTGTATATATATATATATATATATATATATATATATATATATATATATATATATATATATATAATATATATATATATATATATAGTGGTTTAGTATATATGATCCATATATTTTACACAAATGTATGGTAATAATTTGAATGTATTATTTTTTCTACTTCAACTATAGTACAAACACTGCTATGGCAGTTTACAGAAGAATTATGGTATTTGTAGAACTGTTAAAGCTCATATCAATTCAAATATGTTTTACTCAGAAAAGGCTGTATAAGATTTAATATTTTAAAACTCTCCACTGTGAATTTTTGATGATAAAAATAAATCTACTGTATGTAAATTTCAAGAAAATAATGCTAAAAAGTAATTTAATTACTAATGAGGTATAGATGGAATGCCATAAATTTAATTATTTACAACTATTTTCTCCCAAATAATCATGGTGATGCGCATCAGTTTTCAGATGATAACCATCAGAATCTGAGCTCCTGTGGCAGCTGATTAAATAATACATGAGTGACCCATATGGTCAAACTTTCAACTTGTCCATTACTTTAATAGACCAGACCCTCTTTTACAATCAGTGACCCCCAAATTCACCCTTTCATGGATCCAGACATCCAACACCGCAGCCCGATCATTTAATCTGATACTGTGGTGGCTGGCCGGGCTTGAGTTTCAAATGGATAACAAGGAGGCTAAACTTGTTTTGATTGGCAATTATAAGAGAGAACAATAAGGATGCCGTTAAGTCAATTGGGTTTATCAGTAATCAGTTCAGAGTAACTCAATACGGTTTTAAGCAAAGTACGTAAACGCCAGAGAGAGGGTTTATTGGAAGGATTGACCTAGTGTTCTGTTTTGGCAGACGTCTTCACTTCAAATGCTCTGTGTATTGATAACCTCGGAGCGTAGGCAAGCCAGTGGCTTCAAAGAAGAGTTCAACAAGCTTTAATTTCGATGGAAAGCAAGCACGAGTCGGGAAACGTATTTATTTTCTTAAGAGGACATCAAAGCTGATCAGTAGAAATGGACAGGAGAAATCAAATGGATGCCGTTTCTATGTAAGAGGTTTATTTTCACTGATAGTGTACAAACAGAAGCACATTTATAACTAAATTTTACACCAGGTGACTGAATTGAAGAGCATGAGCGCCAGAACCACACCGGAAGTTTACAGGGCTCCACTTTATCTGTAACGAAAAAAAAATATATATTTAGTACATTTCAAACATTAACTGTAGACATATGAACCTTGAGGAAAGTAAAAGACAAGTTTCAAGAATAAAACCAAACCATCTTAGAGGTAATAAAAACACTCTGAAGGCCTGTTCACACAAAGGACGATATTCATTGTGATGAACATTATTTTATTTGAATGTCAATGCGTCTTATATGAACATCTGCATGCCGTCAATGTGCCGGACTTTTTTATGGAAAGATGTTCTAATTTCTTTCATTGCACAGTGAAAAAACCTGGCAAACCAATAAGATTTGCGATGGTGGTCACTTGCCGTATACTTTAGAATCGCTCTTGCGGCACTTTGATGTCATACACCAATCAGTCAAGAACACCTACTCACAAATCCTCTCCCACGGCTTCATGGGATAGTGAAATTTCCATCATACGCACACTTGAGAATCTCATTGGAAGTAGTAGTCATCCGGGTACTTATGAGTACTGAATTCAGACATACTTCCGACTGCATAGTACGCGATTTTAGATGCAACCCTTGTTTATCGCTGTATTTATGCGGTTACAAAAGTGCCACCCACTGGCAGAGAGTGAATTTGTATTCATTCAGCCCTTCTGCCATACTTTTTTAGGTTTGTGATAAACATTCATATGGGTGTGAACAGGCCTTAAACAAGTCAGGTCAAGGCCAGAAACATAATCTATTTGAAAGTAAATAAAATGTTAACATTTTAGAAAAACGGCACATAAAAATCAAGTATGTATTGAATCATTTGAAGTCACGTATTTGCTTAGAATGTGTTTCGGGCCTAATCGATAAGACTAGAAGTCAGTGCGTCACTGTCTAACAAGCTATTTAATAAATTTAAGGAGCTACTGCATGCAACAAAAAAGACTTATATAGGAAACAGGAAAACAAAAATCTATTATCTATGCCATTTCTCTACAAGCACTCAATATATCCTATTAGTCTGCTGCAGGTTGTTACCTCAGTCATGCCTCAGTTCCTGTGAATGATGAATGCATGCAAATCATGGAAAGTTTGTGAGGGGAAGATGGAAATTTGATTAATGTGGGTTCATAAAAACGTTAAATGTTAAAAAAGAAAAGTTTATTAAGGAAATAGTGACAATGTTTGGTTACCCATTGGATGCTTCTATCAATAAAAAGGATGAAGGAGAGATGGCGTGCATGGTTATTAATAGGATAAAGAGAGAGAGAAAAAAAAAAAACTTCTTACAGAGCAGCAGCTCCAGAAATGATCTCAATGAGCTCCTTGGTGATGACGGCCTGGCGGGTTCGGTTGAAGGTCAGGGTCAGCTTCTCAATAATATCAGCTGAGGAATAGGACAAAAAACAAGATTGCAAATGAGATAGACGAGAGCGCACAAATTCATGTTAATAATAATGATCATGTGAGGAAAATAGGCCATAAAAGTCCGTAGAAACTGAAAAGACGATGACATAAGATGTCTTACAAGCATTCTTGCTGGCATTGTCCATAGCGGTCCATCCTAGCGCTCTGTTCACTGGTGGTGGACTCCTTCATCCCGTAGTAAATAAGGTTGACCAGAGAAAACTCCTGATAGTTCCTCAGCACATCAGCATCAATGTCATCATAGATACCCATGGTCTCTGAACAACACACACAACAAATAATGGATTTGATTCGGGTTTCAGGTGTCAATTGATTACATTTTAGAGCTGGTAGTGATTAGAGGTGTGAACCTATACTGGTCTCACGGTTCGGTTCGATTGCGATTATCATGTCATCAATTCGGTTCAATTCGATTATCGCGATGCATTGCGATGCACCGCATCCTTAATTTTCAATTTTACTTCAAAAGTGATGTATGCGTGCTCGCGCGCGTGCGTGAGTGTTCGCCTGTTCAGGAAGTCCCAGTGACAACAACAGAGACATTCCAGTTTAAGTTACATGGGACTAAAGCCTGTTTATGCCATTAAGAAAATGAAATTCTTTCAAAATAATTTTGTTTTAAAGAAATGTTCATTAAAAGCAGTGCTCATTCATCAGTGTATGTTACCCTGGAGATGCGCGCATCAACCGTCACCGAGTCCGCTGTTGAAGACGATCATCCATAATCACGCGAAACAACACAGAATAAGTGTAATTTGACCATCGGGTGCGGAAGGGTTGCCATCTGTCCCGGTTTGTCCCGATTCCCGGGACACTGAACGTCCCGGTTTTCGAGAGGCTACGTGAATGTATGTTCAAACCGTGTAGCGCGTGCACGGAGAGAGCGAGAGACCTTGCGTGTGTGTGCCTCAAGAAGCGCATGTAACTTGCTCATAAAAGGAGCGTATGTAAGAATGTTTAATTACTCGCACTCGCCTCCCTCTGCCAGCAGTGTTTGCTACCGCGACAAAGCACATGCGCGTTAAATGACGTCAGAAAAGCGTCAGTACATTATAACCGGTTATGGTCTATTACTGAACCGAAACCGAATCGTCCTCGTCTGCATCGCGGTGCATCGAAGAAACGATTAATTTTGACACCCCTAGTAGTGATGGCTAACAAGAGCACGACAGTTAAAGTCAGGGAAAACTGCCATATATTTTCGATCATTTGAGTATTGAAATACTGACAATGAAACAATACCTGAGCTTGCAACAGTGTCAACGGAATACAGAGGCTTCTCATCCGTCTTGTATGAAATCACAGACCTGCAGAGGACACAAATCCACATCAAAACCAAGACGGTTTTTGCACTGCTTTGGGTTTATTTTAAATGCATTATGTGACAAACCTGAATCTATTGAATACAATGGTTCCCTGGTCAAACTCATAACCAGAGTCCAGCAGCTCTGTGGCAATGATGGAAGCATCCACAAAAGTGGGAGGCCTGCGGCCCACCTCCTTGCAGTTGATCAGGATGTGTTTGCCATGGGTCCTGAGGGATTACAGAAGGAAACGATTAAAGTGATGTGCTTAAAAAAACGTAAGAAATGACCGAATGAGAATTACAGAGGCAAGGCTGAGAAAGAGAGATACCTGTAGAGCAGACCTCTGAGTTTGTCACCCACATTGACAATCATGACCTCTTTGCCGGCACCAGTGAGCTTGGCGATCTCACTCTTCATGGCTTTGGCCACACTGGTGTGGATGGCACCGCAAAGACCACGGTCAGATGACACGCCGATGATCAAGTGCTTATTCTTTTCTTCTGGAGCCTTGATCTCAGCCTTCTCATACAGTGCTAAACACCAATATGAATAACAAAAATAACATTACCACAAGTATCCAAAGACATTTAAAATGATTTTCAGAATGTTTATGCATTATAAACTTGACTTTTGTGGACTATAAACTGCATACCCATAGAGCCGGTGCCATAGACCCGGGCAGGCCTCAGGGATCTCTCAGCTCTGGCATACTTTGCTGCTGCCACCATCTTCATGGACTTGGTGATCTTCTGGATGTTCTTGATGGACTTCAACCGCAAGGTGACTGGTAACAGGACGAAACACTGGTCAGAAACTTCATACAACTGTCAGGTATGTAGCCTATGATAACATTACTGCAACATAAATATTAGCAAAATACAAATTAAGGCAAGCAGATTATATATAGCACGAAACGCATTTATAAAGACATTAAGGTTGACCTAAGGAAAAGGAAACTTTACTTACTGTCCTTCAAGGTAGCCATATTCCTGACCTGCCCACTGCAAGAGACATATATAAAGGTTAGTTTCATCCACAAACACAATACAATATTTCTTTGAACAATGATACATCAATATATGACAGCAATTGAGTTACATTGAATGCAGTGCAAACTCTGCAGAACAACACTCACTGCTATTAAGCTATAACACGACAAGATAGCACGATTTACATACAAACAGTTAATAATTCAACTCATTGGTATATACGCACTATTTATTTAGATTATTAACATCAATGTAATCATAATAAAAATAGAAATGTCATGTCGCGCACCGCTGTCATAGGCTTAAGCTCACTGCGGCCTAAAGTTCAGCACGTCCTTGCTCTATTTCAACTGCATTTCATTGACCAAATGACACAATTTTGCCATTTTAAGTAAAAATGCTAATTAAATGCATGTTATCACAAATTTAGAAATCTTATACATCTGTAAATTCTCACCATTGTGGGAGGAACAACGCCGCGCTGGTCCTGGCGAACATGTTCACTTCACTGAAGGTCGGTCGGAGCCGGCAGTCTGCGCATGCGCAAATAAAGCCCAGAAACCATAATAATATCGCGATATTACAAGTACACACGGATCAGTGACGAAACACGCATGTTATCTAGGCGAGGGATACGCGTCACGACGCCAGGAAGCGCGAGAAGCGTCGAGACACTGGAAAGTGGTATTTTCTCAATAATTCCCGTGATTATTTTGTGTTTAAAATGGGGAAAGCTGACTTTCTGAGTCCTAAAGCGATTGGGAACAGAATCAAAGCCAAAGGCCTCCAGAAATTGCGCTGGTATTGTCAGATGTGCCAGAAACAGTGTCGAGATGAAGTAAGTTTACGTTAACGTGTTTTTCATTCTTCAGTAACACTCAATTGGTGTGTATTTAGTATTATAATTTTAATGTTATCTAATGTTAGGTATGAATATAAGTGCTGGTTAGTCTGTATTTAGTTTACTATATTTTGTTTAGTGTCCTGTTGGCTGCTTGCAGCATAACGTTAGCTAGCTAGTGGTTGTGTCTTAAAAAACTGTAAACTCCCTAACTTACCTAGACAGCACTTTTGGGCATCACTCACTGGCTGTCTTAGCCTAGTGAGCTCCCTACCTAGACTGAATTGTTGGTTTCATTGGCTGTGTCTCACAGCCTAGTGAGCAACCTACCAAGACAGCATTAGTGGATATATAGGCTGTCACAAACTTTCCAGAAATTCTAGCTTGTTTAATTCTCATAGGTTGTGTCTAACCTGCTAAATAAATAAATGTAAATGTTAAACCTAGTAAGCTACCAACTAAAGATCATTTTTTTGGAAACCATAAGCTGTCTTAAAACCAAGTGAGCTGCCTAGACATCATGGGTATTATAGGCTATGCCTGTGTTGGGCATCATTGGCTGTGTCTCAACCTAATGAGCTATCTATTTAGACAAACTAAAGCAAAAAACAAACATAATGTCCGCACACTGTTATGACTGCTCCAGAAAAGTATTTATTGCAACGTTTCGATCATCAGGTCTTCGTCAGGCAGCATTTTGGGGCTTCAAATGGACACTAGTCATGATTTTAAGCATTATAGGTTGTGTTTCAAAACCTAGTGTACCATCTACCTGGGCAGGATTTCAGGAAGGTTCAGTTGGCAGCTCGGCTAACACGATCTCTCTTGGTTGCAGAACGGGTTTAAATGTCACTGCATGTCTGAGTCTCATCAGAGACAGCTGCTGTTGGCTTCAGAGAACCCCAACCAGTTCATGAACTACTTCTCAGAGTAAGTCAACACACTATTTTGTCCACATCCATCCATCCATCCATCCATCACTGAGATTGAATGTATTTGAAAATCTAATTTATAGGGAGTTCAAAAGTGAATTCTTAGAGCTGCTGCGAAGACGTTTTGGTAAGTCATTGCTGTTTTGATTTATTAGTTTATTGCAAATCCTATGAATCTGTTTATTTTGAGCTTGTTCTATTAATGAATGCTGAGATGGTCTGTGTTGGTTTTTGAAGGGACCAAGCGAGTTCACAATAACATTGTGTATAATGAGTACATCAGTCATCGGGAACACATTCACATGAACTCTACGCAGTGGGAGACTCTCACCGACTTCACCAAATGGCTCGGGAGAGAAGGCAAGCGTTTTTTTCTGTTTAATTTTTTCGCAAGAAATTAGTTCTTTTATTCAGCAATGTCACATTAAATTGATCAAAAGTGACATTAAAGACTTTTAAATTGTTAAAAAACTGTTTTAAACTATTTATCAAAGAATCCTGAAAAAAAGATCATGGTTTCCACAAAAAATAGTAAGCTGCACATTGATCATAATTATAAGCAAATCAGCATATTAGATTGATTTCTGAAGAATCATGTGACTAGAGTAAATGATGGTGAAAATTAAGCTTAGCATCACAGAAATAAATTGCATTTTAAAATATATTTAAATAGAAAGCACTTATTTTTTTACTTATTTTAATCATTTGACTTGTTCCTGTCAAATGATTAAAAAATGAACAAATTAATTGCATTTTTTCTGTGATAGCACCTAACATTATTAGGGGCTTTTGCACCGGGTAGTTCTAGGAACTATATATATATATATATATATATATATATTATATATATATATATATATATATATATATATATATATATTTTACACACACACACACACATTACACACATACACAGTATACACTCTTATGGCCCCAAACTTGAACGGCTGTGTTCGATATCTCATTCAGATTCTGTGTCCAGGTTTTTGCAAAGTGGATGAGACCCCTAAAGGTTGGTACATCCAGTGGATCGATCGTGATCCGGAGACAATCCGCAGACAGGAGGAGCTGGAGAGGAAGAAGAAACAGGATTTGGACGACGAAGAACGCAGCGCCAAATTCATCGAAGACCAAGTTCGGCGTGGTCGTGAGGGCAAGGAGCCGGAGGTGTGTTTGCGTGCTGAAAAAAGCGTTTTCAGAGTGTTTTTCTTGCTCAGATTTTCAATGTCCATGCATCTACAGGAGGAACCAGTGTTCACCGAACTGAAGCGAAATAATGAAGATGAGAAAATAGCTTTTAACATGGACGTTGCTTTAGCGGGACCCTCCAAAACAAGGTAAAAAGTGTTATGAAGCATTATAGCTGTAGTTTGGGTGAAGTAATTTAATAGGATGCGATAATAACCATGTTTTTTACTTCTATAGCAACACTTTGGGTCCTAGTGCCCTCAAAGCTGCACCCTCCGTGAAAAGGAAAGAGTCTGCCCATGGCGGAGACTCCAAGGACAAGAAAAAGAAATCTGCTCTGGATGAGATAATAGAGGCATGTTTTCTTTAATGTTTGTCTTTTTTTTTTTTTTTTTTGCTTTTATCACGCTTTATTAAGCCGCCTTTCACCAAAGCTTATATAAGAACAATAGCTGAAAAACACAATATCTGATTTTCACTACAAGATCATTGTGGCCTGTGAATGCATGTAATTTTGTTACATTTCCCTCGTGTGTCTTCCAGATGGAGGAAAAGAAGAAGAAATCTGTAAGATCCGATCACTGGCTTCAAGCAAACATTGTAGTGAAAGTCATAACGAAGAGACTTGGAGAGAAGTATTACAAGAAGAAAGCAGTCATTCGGGTAACTGAAGCGCTGATTACTGGACTAATGTGATCCACACAGAGTGAATTATATGTTTCTTACAGTAATATATAGTAAGTGTGTATGTGTGATTTCATAGGAGGTGCAGAATAAATACACAGCTATGGTGAGGATGATCGACTCTGGAGACAAACTCAAACTGGACCAGAGTCATATGGAGACAGTCATTCCAGCTCCTGGTACTGCATTACTGTTATTAAACATGCTACTTTTTTAGCTTATTTGCCCAAAATAATTACTTATCCTTCATGTTTTCCAAACCTGTTTTCAGTCTAATCTCTTTTTCTTTCTCAGGTAAGCGAGTTTTGATCCTGAATGGTCAATATAAAGACACGGAGGCTATCCTGGAAAGCATAGATGAGCACAAATTCTCTGCCACACTCATGTTGGACTCGGTAAGTTCACCCAGAAAACTCTCCAAACGTTTTTATAGTGTTCCAAAACACTATTGAGATGATGGCTCTAATTCATTCAGACTCAAGAAATCAGTGTTAGATTTTAAGGATTTTATTCAGCAATGATGCATTAAATTGATCAAAAGTGACAGTAAATGCATTTCTAAGACTCGTCTAAAGCATGTTGTTTGTCTTTAGGGTCGGATGAAAGGAAAGACCGTGCAGGGAATTGCATACGAGGACTTCTCCAAACTGGCCTGATGTTCATCTTCTCTCCAGGGCGACTCTACTGTGTCAGAGTGCATAATAAAGACTCTTAAATGACCTCTTTTACATACTGAAACAAATCGACCAATGGTTTTTATTGCTTGCTTTTTTTTTCATTGTTATCTTTGTTGTCAATGGAAATGGTTGCATAAGATTCAAACAAAGTGATTCAATTAAATCTTTCACTGCAAACAGTCAAGTCAGAAGTGGTATAATACATTAAAATTACATTTAATTGGCTTAATTTATAATTAAGTACAGTTTAATTGATGTACAGCACTATTTCCCAATGTTTTGTATATATTTTCTTGTAGTATTAAAAACCTTTTTTTCTAAATTGCAACTTTCAGTTTTTTTTATGGTTCTTGTGGCTTATATAAAATAACAGATTTCTACCCATCAGCCTCTCGTTCTCTCTTAGCAACTAGCGTAAGGCACACTCGTGGTCTCAGAGAGCGTTCAGGAAGCTGTCCAGCCGAGGGAGGATGTAGCTGGTGTAAATCCCATCAATGAAGCCTTTCCCATTGTTATGGACAAACCAGCAGTAAACATCTGAACCTCGTTTCTTGTCACGTCTGTAGTCCTTCTGCCAGCCCCTGATTGATAAACACATATTACAGAACTTTAAAATATGATATGTGCTAGGTAGTTGCCTTATTTCAATGATACATAAGTTGGATAGGGTGGATTTCAAGAACAAATTTTGTAGTATAAAGATTCTTTTGTAGGGTTTTTTCAATGAAATTAGTTATGTTTCCATCCAAAAATGCTAATTTAATTTATGCGCTAAATTGGAATATCATAAAACGTTTGCGAATAAAGCAGCGTTTCCATCCCATGTGTTCAAGAGGACAATATCGTCTGAGAAACCGGCGCAAAATATCTGTAATAAAAATGGAAGTTGCTGCAATCAGGTAAGAAACTATCTTTTTTCCCCCTCCGTCATAGACGAAGAGCAATAAACACTGTCACGTTATCTATCTTGCGTTTGGATGCTTCTGAGAGGAAATTAAACCAAATCGTTTTGATGACAGACTTTGGCTCAGGCATTTCAGAATAACTAAAACAACATTTGAGATGCTGTGCGATGAAATTGGAATATATATTAATATTAGTGCTTTTAATCGCTCAAATAATTAACCGCACATTTTTCTGTAATTAATCACGATTAATCGCAATTTAAATGTTTTTTAATTTTATACTATAATAATTTTATATTGAAAACACAAAATTAATGTAGAAACAACATAAAGACAGTATATTTAAAATACTTGTTTAATGTTTTTTTTTGTTGTTGACCTTTGTGACCATGATTTTCAGGTATCAGTAATATTCATGTAGGAAATATACATAAAAAGTAATAAATGTAAAATAACACTCCACAGTCTTCACTGTATACATTAAATATAGATGAATCCTTATTAAAGCTACAAAAGTTATTCAGTTAAGACTGAGAGTAGTGAGTGATTTTCTCTTTGTCGTTTGTTCTTTGATTAACATTAAAGGAGTAGTTCACTTTTAAAAAAAACTTTTGCTGATAATTTACACACCCCCATGTCATCCAAGATGTCCACGTCTTTCTTTCTTCAGTCGAAAAGAAATTAAGGTTTTTGATGAAAACATTCCAGGATTTTCTCCATATAATGGACTTCATTGGGAGCCAAACGGTTCAAGGTCCAAATGACAGTTTCAGTGCAGCTTCAAATGACTTTAAACGACTCCAGACGATGAATAAGGGTCTTATCTAGGACCATTCGAGTCATGACTCGAAAAAAGATTTGTTAATTTTGATGAACGAGTTCGAACAGGAGAGTCACGAACGCTCATCACAGAACAGAGCAAGGCGAGCATTTGTGCTTAAAAAACTTAAACTTTGTTATTTATTTTTTAAATGAGCGATGGTTTCACTAGATAAGACCCTTATTCATCGTCTGGTATCGTTTAAAGCCATTTGAAGCTGCACTAAAACTGTCTTTTGGACCTTGAACCGTTTGGCTCCCATTGAAGTCCATTATATGGAGAAAATCCTGGAATGTTTTCATCAAAAACCTTAATTTCTTTTCGACTGAAGAAAGAAAGACGTGGACATCTTGGATGACATGGCGGTGAGTAAATTATCAGCAAAAGTTTTTTTTAAAGTGAACTACTCCTTTAATGACAAACAGCAGCAGGTTTATTAGGTTGCTGTCACTTTAAGAGCGGACGCACGTTCTATTTTCTCACAACTCTTTACATTCATTTAAGACTTAATTTAACTCATTTAAGACCGTTCTTATGGCAACAACAGACATTTTGACATTATTTTGTGTTTTTGTCTGTTCAAGTGCAAAAGAGAACTCAGACTGGTATTGGTGTGCTGTCTGTGAAATGTCTTCCTGTGGTCGTGTTTTGGAAAGATATTAGTATGCGATGGTGTGTGACAGTACCTGGTAACAGCTAGTTTGTTGCCTTTCACTTCCATTATCGCCTCTTTCTTCTTCGGGTCTGCTCCTTCATGCATACCGTACAGCTTCACCTCCGGTTCCTGTGCAAACTGGCCTGTTCCGAGACGAAAGAAACATTTGTGGGAAAAAGACCCACACACATGTTGGTGCGTATTTGTGTGCATTCAAACGTCGAGTGACTCACCAATGAGACCATGAACCTTTGCAGAGTATTCGTTGTCGTTGGACATGTAAATGCCCAGGAAGTCGACCTGCACCGGATGCTTCTTCCACACCCGATGCAAAAGCACCATCACTGACATCTTCCCATCAATCATCACAGTAACATGTTGCTCCTTTACTATGGTGACCTTCATCCTGATAAGCAAAAAAAGGCATATACAGGTGAAACTCGAAAAATTTCAATATCGTGCAAAAGTTATAATTTTGATGATTATGGCTTACAGCTTATGAAAACCCCAAATTCAAAATCTCAGAAAATTAGAATATTACATGAAATCAATTAAAAAAAAGATTTTAAATACAGAAATGTTGGCCCTCTGAAAAGTATAATCACGCATAGTTATATATACTAAATATATTAGTTTCACCTGTATAACCAAATTTAAAGAGATCTATATTAAATAAAACATAAAAAATAAATGTATCTGGTCTTATTTAGCATGTTACTACCTTCAACTTCATTTGACAAATATAGAATTTTGTTATCCAATTCCCTATACATATGAATTGTGTTATATCTATACAGTTATGTGTGTGTCCACACATATCCGTGTGTATGTATTTATTTCTTTACCAGATTTTTTTTTTTCTAAATCAATTTAATTTGTATTCATGGTTAAAAAAAATGATGTATTGTACTGAAGTAAAGTTCATTGTTACAGTCACTGATTCAAGTGATTCATTGAAGGTTTGTATTTTTATACCTGTTAAGCATCAGTTCAGCTGTGACTCCCCAAGAGAAGGAGTGATTGTTCCCGTCTACCATCAGGTCGATTTTGTTGGTTCCTACTATAACCTGGGCACTGTCTGTTTTAGAGTATATGGAGATGGTGCCGAAATACGTGTTCATTTTGTTGTTTTTCATCTTCCTAGACCCGACCAACTGACCGTTGATTGTGACTCCTGGAAAGAAAGAAAAAAACACATATGGAATGTGAAACTAATAAAAGGCCTCGTTTTTTTCATGTGATGAAAGAAGCTTGTAGAAGTTACCTGTCCCAGGATCTGAAACCAGGTTAAGGATGTGTCCAGGTTTGGAGTCAATGTTAAAGCAGATGTCCATGTTGCTTCTGGGTAAGTTAATGATGAAGTGTGGGTCACTATCCACTGCAGTAAAATCAAAAGTATGAGAAAGATCACAGCAAAAACTTAAAGCAATACACCCTAGGTGAATAGGGGGAAAATGTAGACTTCCCAGTTGATTCATTACATTCAAAATTGCACAAACAAATTTAATTTATAACAAGTTTTCTGAAAAGTTGTTTAAATATGCAAATGTGGTATTATCTAATTAACCGTGCACTTTTTTGCATACATTTTAAGAACAGAAATCTGAAGACTGGATAAAACCAGATTTATAATTTATGTTTGCTTTGACACATTGTGTTGACATGTCATTACAGAGGGGGTTATGAATATCTATTTTTACCACTCCAAGAAACAAGAAACCATTCTCATTGCGTTCACACTCATTCTGAAATCTCTTTGGGCTTCACTTCAGTTCTGAAACTGTTTTGTGAAACGCTGCACTCAGTGTAAAAAAAAGTTGCTGCCTTAAATTTTTAAGTACAATCAACTTGGATGTTTTAAGTCATCCCAACTTAAATTGCATTAAACTGACTTAGAAAATGAGTTCAATCTTGTATCACTTTAAAAAGTTGAAATTTGCTTAACTTATTTTGATTAGTTAAAGCAATGTAAAAATATATTTTGTTATAACTTATTGATCATATCATTTTTTACAGTGTGCTGACTTGTTTTAAGTGATTTGAATCAAAATGCATGTGAACCGTTTTAAGGCCAAAGGCCAGAATTACTAACAGTCTGCGCCAGTGCAAAAAGCTACCGTCAGGATTTCTAAAGACACACAGGGGAAAAAATTAGACAGTTTAGAAACAGTTATTTTTGCAGCTGACCATATTGCATCTTCATGTGTACGACTTTCCCTTTCAGACGCAAAATAAATCATTTATGGAATTTGCGACATTATATAACGGCTGAAACAAGCATGCCTTAACCCATTTTGCTCTTCAACATGATCTGGCTGCGTCTTGTGCGCATTGTCAGTAGACCACCCGCAGAACTTTCCAGTCCCAACTGCACTTTTATAAGTTCGCCCCAAGTGTGAAAACACCCTAAATATAATTTGACTGTGCTGCATTACCACTAGTGATGTGAGTGAGAGGAAGTTTTTGTTCTTCAGGATTTGGAGCATTAGTAGGCAAAGCCCACGGAGGAGTCTGATAGACCGTCTGTTGCACTTGAATTGATCCCGATAAAGGAGCAGTGGCTGAGAAAAGGGAAAAAAAGGAGAGAAATAACCCTTATAGTAATAAATAAATAGAACACAATTTTTTCCATACTCTATTTAATAGTGCCTTTTGCAATATGGATATATTTCAAGACAAACCGTTTGGATGTGGTACCTGAGCAGCAGCCGTGTTTGGAGTCTTTGGGCGAGTCTGCGATCAGTCGTTCTATCCTCCCCTCGTCTTCACCCTCCACAAGCATGGTGGTGAAAGGGGTCACAAACTGATGCTCCAAAGCCAGGCCACGATCCGCTGAGTGATCTTACGCTTCCTACTCGCAGTAGGAGCTAGAGAGCTACATGAAAGCAATTCCACAGAGGCAACAATGAGTACGTTAGACTCTTTTCAAAGACGGATCCCAGACAGCAATATAGTGTCGACCCAGATCCGGCCCACATCTGGTACACATGGATTCCATACATGTGGGCGGGATCTAGGCCGACACTATATTCCTGTACGGGATGTTATTACACATTGTTAATAAAACGAATTAACATTAAAGCGTTAAAGAAAAAACACTATACTTGGTGTTTTCTTGCCTTGGTATTAAATGACGCTGCTTGAGATTTGCATGCAAATTTGACATTTTTCGTACCTCTGACCAATGTTATCAATCTCTCAATTTTTTTATCTTTTGGAAAGTCATAGAAATGCTACAGTGAATTTCGTTCACCACTATAAAGTTTGCCCAACTATGACGGCTTCTGCTTCTGAGAACCCTGTGTCCATTAGAATCACAGTGAGAAATGTCTATTTAGCATAATGCTTAATATTTGGTCTTTTTTAAAGTCCCCCTGTGGTGAAAATCAAGCTTTTAATGTTGTTTTATACATACATGTGGTGTTTTTAATATGCTTTAAGACGTACCATGTGCAAATTCATAAGTCAACACCATTGCTGAGTATTTTCTCCTTAAAACTGCAGTGAACCAAAGACAGTCTCAAAATCGCGGTTTGAAATCGCTGGTGTTTCTGACGTCACAAACTACCTCGTAACCAATCAGATCAACGTGTGATCGTCAACGAGTGGATCTCTGAGCTGCTGTGAGTGAGTGGAGGCGGGGCTAATTTGCATATTCATAGATCCTCCAAGCTTGAGCAAGTGAGTGAATGATGCAGTGAAAAGTAAGTTATATACATATAATAAATGAAAATCAGTATACTTATCATTTGGTCCAATTTCCTGTTTTGATCCATGAGAAACACATCAAATGCATATAGATACATATAATGGCCTCAAATCTAACAAAGCTGTTTCTCTCACCGTTCGGCCAATAGCTGATTGACAGTAATGTAGGCCCACATTTGCCGAGCAAAGCCGTTGAAGGAATGTTGATGTGTGCTGAGCTCTGAGTCCAACTCTAGAATATCTGCCTCTGCTTGAATGCTCAGGTCCATGTTGGCCTAGAGAAGAATAACATCATCGCTAAAGATGGCATGAAAACCGAATTTTAAAATCTGAACTGAGACAAATGTGACGTGGGGCTCACAGCAAAAGCGTGGTGAAGCTGTGCAGCGTGGTGATGTCCGTCGGTTGGAGTTTTCCAGCCACTATCAGCTCAGAACCACTGAAGAACTTGTCAAAACGATTCTGAGTGACGTTATTCACAGTGTTCTCAGGGAAACTAATGGTGATGGTCCTCAGGAGAGGAGAGGAGACCTGACTGTAGAATGTCTGGAAGCACAAAAAATTATTTCTCAAAGCTCAAAAGACTTCACATCAACTTTGACTCAGATGCTTCTTTCAGAGAAATAACAATAGACTCAAATGAGAGCGTATAAAACACCCAGCATAAACCAGAATATGGGAAAACGTTAACTGTTAACCTGTTAACCTGTTCATCAACATGTTTTGATATGTCAGAAAATTTTGACTTGGAAGAATTTGATTAGTTCTTACTCAAAAATCCCTTTTCATTGCAGAAAATTAATTTAATTGGGGTTTTTAAACTGGGATTTATGGAAAATTTGAGTAAATTTTACCAAATATTATGTTAATTAAATATGTTTATTGTAATGTATTTTGACACATTTAATTAATTTAATATTATTAATGTCTCATTCTGCTTTGAAATTCACTGACTGACCTAGTTTGTAATTGTAAGAAAAAAACTAATTGGATTTATTTTTGTATTATAATTTCACATAATATGTTGTTTATGTCGAGACATGTCGTTATAATATAATGATGTTTTTTTCTAACAATATAAATGTGTCTTAATACATGAAATATAAAAAAATATAAATGATATAAGTGAAAATGTTGTAGAAGGTGGCACAACTTGATGAATTTGATGTTTAACGTATAGTTACGTAATTTTAAACCAATTAGATTTCGCTGTGGGCGGGGTTAGCAAGTGCAAAACGTCAGATATGGAAACCAAGCGATCAATTAAAATGTCGCTGTAAGAAAAAAGCATTAAAATGGATGAAATGGGCTCCGTCCCAAATGGCACACTTCATATGCACTTGCGGTCTAGTGGACTTAAAATGTATGGTGTTCCATTTGTCTTTTAAGGTTTAGAAGGGTGCATATCACCCCCTTTGCAGCCGATATGTGCCCTCATTTTTGCAGATAGTTCGCCATTTTTTCTACCTGACAGTCATAGCAGCATTACAAAGTCACAAAGTGTGGACTCGGAGGAAGATAGCGAGGGCTTAGGGTGCCATTTGGGACAGGGCCATGGGATTTATCATGACACTGTCAAACTGAACCTTTAACTGCTCCGCAGCATCATGATTGGCCAAAATCCTCTGGGCGACACCCCTGTTTTCCAATGCAATTCGCTCTAGGAAGTCGAAGTCAACGTCAAAGCCAATACCAAGAGAGAACAGAGAAAATTCCTCCCTCATCACGCGTTTCATGTTTTTCTGAATAGCGCTCAGTTTTATTTCTCCTAAACAAGATGTGAAGAGAGAAACAGTAGATCAATACAGGAAACTCCAGTTAATAAAGGTGGACAAACAGAAATGATCTGTTGCATAGTGTAAATGTTATTTAGTCTTACCCACTGTTGGGTCTCCATCTGATACCAGGATGATCATTGACACAGAACGAGGGTCGATCAGTCCCTGATTGGACGCTCTCACCAGCATCTGCACTGCTCTCAGTAAAGCTTCATTGATATTGGTGCCTGAGGACAAATGTTACACGGGTCAGTCATTAATGTTTAAGAAATTCAAATTATTAAGGAGTCAAATTATCTCATAATATAGGGGACAAAAGTTCTTCAAATTATAAGCAGTGAAACAAAGCAAAAACTATATTAGAAAGTCTCCCTCGCCTCCATTAGGTTTGATGCTTTGGATGTACTTCTTTGCTTCATCCACCTGGATGGAGGAAGCTTGGACCATATCTTCACTCCAGCAACGGACATTGTGATTGAAATCTATGACGCTGAAGTAGTCATCCATTGACAAATCGTCCAGAATTGCCTTCATCGCCTCCACTGTCTACATAACAAAAAAGGACTGTTAGGTAACTCTCTCTCACTTTTTTAAGGGTTAAAGTAACATAAAATTCCTGCTCAAAAGCAGCTGCTTTTCATAAGCAGTTAGAATTATGCTAAGCTAATAGGCTAAGCTTGCTAACTGAGAGCTAACTGAAAACACAAAGGAATGTTAAAAGTCACCATGAAATCAAAATGTACCTCTTTTGTTTTGGAATACTGGACAGAAATGAGTTTCCACAAAGCAAATCTAGTTTATAGCTAATCCAGTTTCATGATTACTTTAAAGGGATAGTTCACCCAAAAATGAAAATTCTGTCATAATTTAGGCACCCTCAAGTTCTTCCAAACCTCTATGAGTTTCTTTCTTCTGCTGAACACATAAGATATTTTGAAGATTAGTGGCCCTCATTGACTTCCATAGTATTTTTTTTCTCCACTATGGAAGTCGATGAGGGCAATCAACTGTTTGGTTACCAACATTCTTCAAAATATCTTTTTATGTGTTCAGCAGAAGAAAGAAACTCCTACAGATTTGGAACAACTTAAGGGGGAGTAAATGATGACAGAATTTTGGGTGAACTATTCTATTGAAAAAGTGCCCTACAATTTACTTGATGGCCACATGGTGGCAACATGGGAGTTTCAATACAATTCAAAATGCAGTTTTCCACTGATTCCACAAGAAGGCACATCCATACCAAGAATTTTTCAGTAATGGCTCATTCATCACATACTGTATTCAACAAAAACCACATGCTGATTAGAGATTAGATTATATCTCTCCTGATATCGGCAGGTTACTCAGAAAAACAAATCCATACCTGTTTCATCTTCAGCCCCCACATGCTTCCACTCACATCAATGACAAAAACAATGTTTTTGGAGAGAGGTGAGAGATCAGACGGAGCATAGAATTGAACGAAATGACCGTCAGACACCTGAGAAATAGAAATAGAGTGCATCAACAATGGCACATAACGAAATAAAGCATAATGTTTTTCATTCGTCCATTCAGTATTTGAATATTTCTGAAGGATTATGTGACACTGAAGACTGAAGTAATGATGCTGAAAATTCTGCTTTGCATCACAGGAATAAAATACATTTTAAAATAGATTCAAATAGAAAACAGGTCTTTTGAATTGTAAAAATATTTTACAATATTAGTGTTTTTACTGTTTCCCTTGTCTAATGTAATACAATCTAATTGAATATATAAAACAGATTGATTAAAAAAAAATCAATTTGAAAAAAAAGAACATTTGAGTGATATCTGAGACAACTGAACCGACACCTGCTTGTGTTTGTATATGTCAAATATTAGCTGTAAAAGTGAATGTAGATCCACACCTGAAGTTCTCCAGCATTGCTCTCTCTCTCCACATCATATTGCACAGTGAACACGCCATCCACCGCGCTCTCCGTGCAGTTTTCACACTTGCGCTGCTGCTGCACAGTCGGTTTGAACACGACGTGGGCTTTTTCTTTCGTGTGGGTGATTTTAGTCAAATCTGTAAATTGCTCCCCCAGTGTGTTAGGGGCCGTGACAAACTTGATACCTTTGGGCTCAAATATATACACGTCAACCTGAAGAGACAAAAAACAATTGCAAAAACACATCACACTGGTCAGTTCAAGACACTATTGTGTGTGTGTGCGTGCGTGCATGCGTGTGTGCGTGTGTGTGTGTGTGTGTGTGTGTGTGTGTGTGTGTGTGTGTGTGTGTGTGTGTGTGTGTGTGTGTGTGTGTGTGTGTGTGTGTGTGTGTGTGTGTGTGTGTGTGTGTGTGTGTGTGTGTGTGTGTTGTGTGTGTGTGTGTGTGTGTGTGGTGTGCACTGACCTGCAGCAGTGGAACGAGGCGTCCAGGTTGAATGTGTAAAGTGTGCTGATAGAAGCCCAGTTTCCTCTGCATCATTTCCTGATAGTGAAGCTCAAACTCCACTTTGCTGCCTGGAGGAACATGCACCTCTGTCCTAAAGGTCTCCATTGCTTGAGAGTTAGTCCTGAGAGACAAAAAGTCTAAGATATATATACATTGACATATAAAAATGTATCGTACATTGACATAAATGTAACGCTGCATCTGAAACCACATACTGTATAGGCTACTACATTTGGTTAAACCAAATAACCAAAAACCAATGCGTTATTAACCTTAAATGCATTCCTCGGGTTAATCAGTGACCTGGGATATCATTCACTACCCTCCTCCTCATTATTTTTTTCAAGTTAGACATCAGCCTTCTTAATATTCCTCAGTCAATTCATTATAAGCAATATAACATATACTGTAACAATACATAAAAAAAATGATGGGTCACGAACGAGCCGAGGTGTGTAACAGTAAAAGTATATTTTTTTCTGCACAACAATAATTGAATCTTTGATGCCTGAATAAGTGAAATTCACCTTTATTCTATCAGGTGCCAATGTCTGATACACAATGATGAAGTGATGTTTCACTTATAGTTACCGCAGGCAGAAAACAAAAGAATAGGAAGTATCATCAGCAAAACTTGAAATGGCTTAGATTTACTGCAGAGCAACGCAATCAAATATTATTGTCACTTAATGGTGGATCTGGTGAAATATTGTTTTAGTTTTGAGAAAGTTTGAGATTGCGAATATGAGCAGATGCTGAATGTAAATGAGTAAAACTAGAGTGTAACTAAATCCTTCCAAGGTCAAAAAGGTAACAAAATATGCTTTATTTTATCCTACTCTCCTGTACTTTACTCTAATATCAGGAGAGTCTTACATTATCACGACAGGTGAAGATCCATGTGTGTTAGATGTAGGCGATTTGTATTTATATTAGAAAATTAGTTGCGATTAATTATGATTAAATGGAAAATTTGCCATTTTTAAAATGATTTTGTTACACTGCAGAACCATTTAAAATAAACTACCAAAGGCATAAATTTGACAATTATTTATATAAATCTCATTCTAAAATCTTGATGTGGATTAAAAAAATGTCATGTTGTCATTGAGATTTCATATGTAAAAGCAATTATATACATGTTGTATATATAACTGTAAATTCTAAAAAAAAATCTATAACTAAAAAATATAGTTATAATTCTGAATATTCATTGAAAGAGCAATATAAATACAATATAGAACAGAATATACAATAAACACTGAGTGTATATTTGCACATTTTAATATATATAGCCAATACAGTCAAACTTCCAGTATTGCGGTATGAATAGATTGCTGGAAAAGCCGTACCTGACGATGCCGGCTGCTTTCCCATGAGCTCTTGCTAGAGCGTAAAGGTTTCGTGCCACTGTCTTCTCTTTCACTGAGCCGACGAATGTGATCCCGTTGACATTCCTGAAAAGCATCCACATGTCATCCAGGCATTTCATGTGTTTGTATGTATATGCGTGTCAGTGTGCATGCTCTCACATAGTGAAGTTGTTAATGAAGGCCCGTTTGGGAATCTGCACGTTGAAGCCGATGCTCTGGGCTTTGGGGGCTGAGTTGAACACAGAGCTCTTGACTGTGGTGTGAGCGAACCGCGACGTGATTCTGCTCTCCATCTTATAGCTCTTAACTGTGATGTCATTGCCCTGAATTGCCTGCATACAAACACAAACAGAACGCAAAACATAAATCAAACTATAAACATTAAATAACCATTTGAGTACATACACTTAAAAAAGTTGCTGCCTTAAATTTTTAAGTACAATAAACTTGGATGTTTAAGTAATTTCAACTTTTTTTTTCCACAAATATCTTTATTGAATTTTAAATGTTTTTCAGACATACAAAAGAAAGAATGTACAAAAAAAAAAAAAAAAAAAAGACAAAGCCTCCCCCCACCCTAGAACCCCATGCTCACTCCATCAGCAAAAAATATAATTTACATGTCACAAGCTTTTACAAGGCGCAAGAAAGGCAACCACATATCTTTAAAATCCTCAATTTTTCCTCTCGCAAGTTTCTCCAGTGCCAGGTTGCTAGACATTAGTTTAATCCACTGGTTTATCTTTGGTCTTTCTGTGTTCTTCCAGTTCAGAGCAATTACATGTTTAGCCTGCAATAAGAAGAAACTAACAAGATTCCTCTTTTTTGTAGTCCCTTTAGGAAAGATGTGTAGCAAGCAGAGTTTAGCGTCCATTGGCATGTTACATTCAATCAAACGGGAAATAAATGTAGTAACCTCCTTCCAAAAAGTCTGAAGTTCCGGACACTGCCACATACAATGAAGAGGAGTGCCCTTGTCTACACCACATTTTACACAGACATCAGGAATATTAGAATTAAAATGGTGAAGTTTTACAGGAGTAATATAGGTTCTAAATAACCATTTGTACTGCAGCAATCTAAACCTTGTGTTAATAGTTTGCGTCTGTGCCAACAGGCAAGAATTGTTCCACTCATCATCTGAAATTTCTGTGTGTAAATCAGTTTTCCATGCTTGTAAATACGAAAGACTACTTTCTTTTGAAGAAAGTAGTAAAATATTATAAAATTTGGAAAGCAGGCCTCTACTCTGATGATGGTTAACAGCTATGTTCTCTATAGTGGAGAGAGGGGGTTTCACAGTAGACTTTAGTTGGGTAGTGATGAAACTTCTAACCTGTAAGTACTTAAAAAAGTGTTTTTTGGGCAAACTATATTTATTTACCAATTGCTCAAAAGACATCAATACTCCTTCACTATATAGGTCCCCGATTTTATTCAAGCCATTATTCAGCCAAATTCTAAACCCCCTGTCTGCTCTCCCTGGTTTAAATCTATCATTTCCCCAAATTGGCGACAAACATGAGAGCCTAGATACCTCCGACAAGGCCGAATGAGATTGGTGCCAGATTGATATTGTATTTTTGAGAAAGGGATTTTTCGTGTTTTTTACTAATTGTTTGATTTCGGCTGCATAGAGATAATTTGTCAAAGGTAGCTTCAATGTATTGTTCTCAATGTGTATCCAAGATGGTGTATCAGTGGTAGAAAAATAATAAGTAGCAGCACAAAGTTGAGCTGCCCAATAGTACAACTTAACATTAGGCAATCTAAGCCCCCCTCGGTCATAGGGCAGATATAGAAGGGAGAGCCGTAGCCTGGGGCGTTTACTATTCCATCAGCGCAGTCTCATCCAAGAAGTCATATACTGACGTCTTGGGACGTCTTTTGACCATACGTCAATATCCGCCTTTTTAGGGTACCCTTAAACGTCGGTTAGATGACGTTATCGGATCCTAACTCTACCCCAGACCTAAACCTACCCCTAAACCTACCCCGTCACCTACTGACGTTAAAGGTAAAGCGTCAGTTGTATGACGTCCCAGGATCGTCATTTACCGACGTTTAAGGGTACCCTAAAAAGGCGGATATTGACGTATGGTCAAAAGACGTCCCAAGACGTCAATATATGACTTCTTGGGATGAGACTGTGTTAATTCCATATAAATTTGGTAAAGGTTTTATTCAAGGAGGAAAAGAAGGAGGCTGGAATGTGTAAGGGGATGGACTGGAAAAGATATAAGAATTTTGGGAGAATGGACATTTTAATAATATTAATGCGACCTATCATAGAAATTGGCATCCCACCCCATCTTTCTAAGGAATCCAATACATTTTTTACTAAGGGATCATAATTAATAGATACAATTTTCTTTATGTCAGGATTTATTTTAATTCCCAGGTAAGTGAAGCCCTCATAGGTACATGTAAATTGTGACTGTATTGTAGGGTTATTTTTGTTCAGCATTAACAGGGAGCTTTTCTTTTGGTTCATTTTATACCCTGAGAATTCACCAAACCTCTTCAGAATTTGGCCAACAGCATGGACAGACCTCCCTAGATCAGTTAAGAACAAAACAACGTCATCTGCAAAAAGAGACAAGCGATGTTCTGTTCCCCGGATTTGGATACCAGTAATATCAGGGGAATTACGTATTGCCATAGCGAGTGGCTCGATAGCAAACAAGAAAAGAAGGGGCGATAATGGGCATCCTTGTCGTGTCGATCTACATAGGCTAAAAGGTCTCGATAGCTGGCTGTTTGTTAAAACTTTGGCTATGGGCTCTGTATATAGTAATTGAATCCATTTCAAATATTTTTCTCCCAAGCCAAATCTTTTGAGTGTCCCAAAAAGAAAACACTATTCGATCCTGTCAAACGCCTTTTCGGCATCTAATGACAGAAAAGCATGATCCATGGCAAACTGTTTTTCGTATAATATATTCAATAATCGGCGGGTATTGTGAAAAGCTTGGCGGCCAAGAACAAATCCATTTTGGTCGTTCGAAATTAAGTTAGGAATATGTGATTCGATCCTCCGAGTTAGAGCCTTGCATAGAATTTTGGTGTCACATGACATCAAGGATATAGGCCTGTATGAGCCCATGTCTGTCGGAGCTTTACCTGGTTTTAACAGAAGTGAAATAGCTGCCAATCTTAAGGTTGGGGGTAGGATGCCCTTCTCATAGGACTCATTATACATTTCAAGTAGATGAGGTAATAATTTATCTGAAAATCTCTTATAAAGCTCAATAGACAGGCCATCAGGGCCAGGGGCTTTGCCTGTATTCATATGGGCAAGTGCCTCCTTAAGTTCTTGAATGCTCAGTTTTCCATCTAGATCATTTTTAGTTTCCTCAGACAAAGTTGGGAATTGAAGTTGGTCCAGAAACTGATCCTGTTTATCCATATTATCTGGATATTGGGATGTATATAAATTTTCATAATATTCTGCAAAAGCATCATTTATACATTTTGGATCCACTAAATTCTCTCCATTGTCAAGTACAATTGAATTAATAGCCCTACTTGTCTGTATTTTTTTAAGCCTCCAAGCCAGGAGTTTTCCTGCCTTCTCACCCTGATCATAGTATGACTGTTTCAACCACAGTAAACTAGATGCTATTTTATTGGTAGTGAGTTCATTATATTCAGATTTTAATAAGAGAAGCTTTTTATACTTTTCAGTGTCATCGCAGTAATACAGCTGGTCCTGCAGTTCCTTTATTTGCTTGTCAATGTCTTTCAATTTATTTAGATGTATTTTAGATTTATGCCGAGTGTAGCTCATTATTTCCCCCTTATATAGGCTTTAAATGCTTCCCATTTTATTGATGCACTGGTCTGGTCTTTATTAAAATTAAAATATTCCGTTATTTTTTCTTCAAGAAATTTCTTCAGCCATTTAGCTTGAAACCGAAATGGAATAATTTCAACTTTTAAATGACTTTTAAAAAAGATGAGCAGAATCTTGTAAAACATATAAAAAAAAAGTTTAAAATTGCTTAACTTTTTTGATGAGTTAAAGCAATGTAAAAGCATATGTTAACATAACATATTGATCCATATAATTTCCTTTTCTATTTTGAAATGCTATTTTTGTGACATTAGGCTTGTGTAAAAGTAGTGAATTGCCTACGTCAGCACGTGTACTTTGGTGCGTGCTGGCGGGCGTGTGAGCGCGTGTGTGGCAGACTCATTGAGCGAGTGTATAGTCTCTCGAGTCAGGTCCTGTGGGACTCCACTCAGTGCGCTCACCAGCTGACAGCGCGTGCTTCCAGGAGGACACCCAACACCACTTGCCACGGGTCGGCCAGCAATTTTGTAAAAAAAAATAATAAACACTTCAATTACAGTTAAAACAATTTAGGCTATTCAATAAACTTGAGGTTACGCATAGATAAGAAGACTATTAAAACCCTTTCATACGCAAAATCAAATAGTTGATGTTTGTCATGGCTCGAGGGTAGAGAAGCTGACAGTTGGCACGGGGGCAGTTGGTTACAGGCTGCAGAATACAAGTGCACGCGTTAAGAAAACCGTAACGTTTGTGCTAAACGTCTTTAGAGCATGTGTTTACAAACTGAGCAAATTAAAATATTAACATTGAAACTAAGATGTTACAATAGAAATTCAAATGTTTGATAGTTTTAGAGTGTAGACTATCAAAACTTGCAAAATGTAAACTTGTTGCATTACATTTATTCCTTTTAAAGGCCTGTTCACGGTAAATATAATAGTACGATAAAGATATATTTCTAAAAATCGTTCTAAATATGTAAAAGAATAGTAGAGTCCAAACCACTATAACAATACCGTCACAGAGAAACAGTCACTTTCAAAATGATTATTTCCAGCTAAAGAATGATAAAAACATTGACAATCAGAATCCATCCTAATTTAAAAAAGGTCATGCATTAAAAGCAGCAGACAATGAATGGACGGATGGATGGATGAATGGATAGAAAGAAACCAGTGTTGGGTGTAATGCATTACTAAGTAATTAATTACTGTAATTGAATTACTTTTCCCTTGAAAAAGTAAAGTAAGGGATTACTCAAAACATTAGTGGATTTAACATAAAAATTTCATGTTTTTAATATATGTTTTAATGAACACTTATTTGAAAAAATGCAGTTTTGAAAAAGCACATTTTTTATGTCTATCCTTGTATTGTTCAACTGGTCATGGTTGATATGGGATTTCGGAATTAGCCCAGTACAGTAATCTAATTACACTGTTAAAAATGTATTTAGTAGCTAGTAATGAATTACTTTTTTTAGAGTAACCTGAACCAACACAACTAAAGAAATAATAGAAACTTAGAAACTCAAACTAATCTGGAGGAAAAAAAATGTCTCTAGCAAAAGTAGAACAGCAGCAGAGGGGAAGTCAATAACCGTAGTGTCTTTAAACAAATCGATTAGTAGATAAGATTAAAGTGGAACAACAAGAGCATGATTACCTCAAAATCCTCTTCTTCACTGGTCAAAACGTTTCTCTACACACACAAAAAGAGAAAAATGGGAGCATGTTGTATAAATGTTTTTAAAAAACTATTTACAGTATTCATGATACGTTGATAAAACTGTAAAGTTAACTCCTAGGATAAAAATAGAGCAGATGTAAATTCAATATAGACTATAAACTATAGGATCTGAAGTATTTTTTTTCCAACAAATTGCCAATGAACGTAAAATATTAAAATTAAACAAAGAAATTATGTTAATTGTCAAGCTCAGGGGGTCATTCATTTATACAGTAAAGAAGGGTTTATTTATATAACATTGTATATAAATTTATAGAACTTTTGCAATTTTTGCAACTGTGTTACTGACATTTGAGGCAAGTGTAAATTTAAATATTTATATAAGTTAATTAATTTTATTTAAAAAATTTTAACATTTCCCAAATAAAATCTAACGTAATTTATTTATATATATATAAAAATGAAAAAAAAACAAGAAAAAAAAAACAGTTGCGTGATATCTGACACAAGCGCATGGACTGGTGGACTTACACCTGACTCTTTGATCAATGGTAATCAATGAAGGCCTCAATGACACTGTCATCACAGTAAAACATCTAAAAACTTGCTTAAACATCTTGAAAACAAGTACATTTCATATTGAAGCTGAATATAAAAACTTACCCTATATCTCCCAGACTGATCCAGAGGACCTGACTAACAAAACAACACACAATATAGCTTTCAATTTAGATACACATTCAATCTACTGACTCTTTTTCTCACACTTTCATCTCTCCGTCTTACCGTTTCACTTTCCCACTCCCCATCGATGATAAACTCGAAAGCCCAGCTCTGAGAAAAGAGCAGGACGCACAGAAGAACTGGAGTCTTCATGGAACCGGAGAAAAGTCCTCTTAACACACAACAAAATGTCCAGCACAAGCCACACACACACACACACACACACACACACTGATTAGCCTCTGCAGTCTCTGAGACCTCTGAGCCTCGTCAATATTTGTTGTGCCCCAAATATCCCAAAACACCCGAAGGCAGGAACCTTTGAAACCTGACCAGCAGATGCACAAACACAATCGCTGGAATGGAATGACACCTTTCACACCCTTTTGTTCATATGTTGTGAGAGGATTATTGTTATTTTTGGACATTGAAATTATTTTAGTTTATTATATAAATGTATATACATGTGCTGTCAAATCGATGAATTGCATCTAACATAAAAGTTTGTAAATATATAATATGTGTGTATACAATAAATACCACTTTGTTTAGAATTTTGATAATGCGTCATTCAAACATTTTTAACTGTGGCTTATAAGTGTCCAAACATACTTATTGAGGTCACTGTATGTCAGATGACGTTTTTATAATACACACACACACACACACACACACACACACACACACACACACACACACACACACACACACACACACACACACACACACACACACACACACACACACACACACACACACACACACACACACACCTTTATGTTAGATGTGATTAATCGATTTGATTAATCATGATTAATCGAATTGACACAGCATATATATTTAAATAAATAAAAAAAATCCATCACTAGTATGTTTTAATGTGAATAATAATATTGTGTCAATGACTATTATGAATGAATATGTGCATTTTCACATCAAATGAATGTTTAAATCAATCAGTCAATCAATCAATTGATACTCTTTAAAATATAGGATATCTTTTTCTTTGAATTTATGATGAAAGATGACCAGGATATATGTTTTTGTGAGAGTGACCCCCATAACTCCGTCAGATAAAAAATAATATCAAAGGCATACAGGTCCATTTAAGGGTTAATTAGTTAATATTACCCATTATTACCCAATCCCTTGTCCCAGCAACTCTGTGGTTGCTCAAGGCAAAGGCTTATTCCCTTTCCTTCTGATATTTCGTAAACACCACTTTGTGTGTTCCCATAACACAGTCTCATCCCAAGAAGTCATATATTGACGTCTTGGGACGTCTTTTGACCATACGTCGATATCCGCCTTTTTAGGGTACCCTTGAACGTCGGTAAATGACGATCCTGGGACGTCATACAACTGACGCTTTACCTTTAACGTCAGTAGGTGACGGGGTAGGTTTAGGGGTAGGTTTAGGTCTGGGGTAGAGTTAGGATCCGATAACGTCATCTAACCGACGTTTAAGGGTACCCTAAAAAGGCGGATATTGACGTATGGTCAAAAGACGTCCCAAGACGTCAGTATATGACTTCTTGGGCATTCATATGGTCCTCTAGCTGTGACCTCAATCAGTATATTTGGACACGTATAAGCCACTGTTAAAAATGTATGAATGTTGCATCGTACAACATACTAAACAAAGTGGTGGATTTATTGTAAAGTAAGACAGCACAAGCACACTTTTTAAGCAAAACATAAAAAAAAGCTTGTTAAATTTAAACTGATCAACCAATATGTTCAAAACGAAAGAAAACTTTTTTAGACAAGTTGCCCATAGTTAATGTGATGATGTTATTGCATAAAACTTATTATTCATAATAATAAATTCATAAATTATTCATAATCCCTGATTGTTTACCATCTGGACGTCTGAGATGTAAGAATACTGTGGATACTGACCAATTTTTGCACCAGGAAAAAAGCTTCTTAAAAACAATATTGTAAAGCGATACAAATATTTTATTGAAATACACTGCATTTTTGATATTGTGTCATTATCTGGATGCCCATGAATATTTATTGTTATGGGCGTCCTGCTGTGTTTACACTTTGCTCATTTGTCATCTATGTTTGATATAGGCTACACTATTAATTTTAATTGTGTAATACATTCGGAAAGTTGATTTTACCTTTATAAGCCATTATCCTGAGGTCTCACGTTTGAAAAGCTTTGGTGTCCTTTGCTCTTCTAGAAACCCTACAAGAAAAAGCTGAGGTCACTGATTCAGCATAGTTTTTCAGTCTTATCTCCATAGGCTATTATCTACTGCAGTACTTGCTGAGAAGTAAGACATTTTCATTATCCATTTAGCAAACAGCCCTTACACTTACCTTAACAGACTCTGACTTGACTTTGAACATTGGTAATGAAGCTTAGGACAATCTTACTCTTCGGGTAATTTTGACCCGAAATTCATTTTCTTTTCATTATTAAAAATTGAGTTTATCGGAATCCAATACCAAAGGGCTTTTGTCACACTTAAACTTGGAATACACAAACTTTTTTTAAAGGATTCAATAAGTTTATGTAGTTGTTATAAAAATAGTAGCCTAATACATCCTTCCCTCGCGGGTCAATTTGACCCCCATAAGAATAAATGGGAAATGGGGAATTTTTATAAATTTGTCAAAACATATTTTAAAAATCTGGCACAATTTAGAACACACACACACACACACACGCACGCACGCACGCACGCACGCACGCACACACACACACACACACACACACACACACACACGCACGCACGCACACACACACACACACACACACGCACGCACGCACGCACGCACGCACGCACACACACACACACACACACACACACACACACACACACACACACACACACACACAAATGGAATATAACGAAGGTAATGTTGTTAGTTTTTTTTTTTTAAATAAAATCAGTCACAATGTAGACTGCACACAGATATGAAGTGGTTAGATTTTAACACGTTTACAATGCAGAACATTATTTAAAATAAAGCCGTCTTGTGGCATGAGTCATGAAATATCAGCCTATATATTTTTTTCCACAAGAGGTCGGGAGAGACACCCAATGTGAAACTTTTTGATCTGTTTAACCATGGTTTTAACAAGTTTTTGCATGTAATGGAGTTATTTTGTATTTAAGTGAAAAAATGTGAAGATTGTGTTATATAATTCAATGTATACTTAAATTAGATAAAAAAAACACCAAAATATCTAAATAAAATAAAAACCTGCATTAAAAATAGGAAAAAAATATAAAAATCAAATGATATAATTGTTTTTAATAAATATAATTTTTTTGCATAGGGAGGAGAGCATAAGCGTTAATTGCATTAACACACTCTCAAGTCAGAAGTCTTTTTTCTTTATTGTTTAGCCTATGAATTTATTATGGAGATACCCAATAAAGACCAATGTGGAACTGCAAAATTTTAAGTGCATTAAAATTATTGATACTCTTGCCAGCTCTTTTACCCATTTAAGGCTAGGCTATATTGCTCAATGTGCCCAGAAGAGCGTTAGAGGCCAATCTCATGTTTGACAGACAATGTGAGTGAGAATGTCGCAAGTGTCTAGACCCCAAAATCACTGGAGCTCCCTCCCAAACACTTCACTACACTGTCTTCGGATGGGTGGGTCGCAATAATCGCCCCGATCACACTCCAGGACCACTGAGGAACACACTCGACCCACTCCAGACACCAGCCAGGAGAATAAGATGCTGCTCATAGTCCTTGTCTTGATATTTGTGTCCGGGTTTCAGTGCCAAACTGAGGATACTGAATTTTCAGAGGATGTTGACTTTGAAGAAGAATACATGACTTCTGACATGGATTCAAACGCTGTATGGTGTTTTTTTTCTTGCATTTCATATATGAAAATATCGTCGGTCATTTTTGACCAGTCTTATGTTTGTCTTCAGGCTCCTCTCAGAATCCCGCGGGAGGTCAAACTGCTACTATCTAAGGTAAATGCGCGCGACACCTGTTTTTAAAGCTTTGTGAGACTGTTAAACAGTCATTTTGCTTTAGGAAATATTGAATTTACGTCTGCCTTTAAGTTTAATATATTATAGGCAGCAACTCTCGATAAACGCGCTGTTTGTTTGCTCTTCAGCGGTTGGCCGTGTTGTAACACTATTTCAACGTCTGTAACTTTGTAGTTTTCATTCTCACCCTATCTGTTTCACACTTCGATATTGTACTCCCATATTTTTTCTGTTATGAAGATGAGTAGGTTAGAAATCTACAACTTATCTGTATGGTGAATGGTGTCATCTTCAAAAAGTGCTGTTGTTACAAAACTACAATCGGAGTGAAATGTGCTGTAACATCATTGAAAAACAAGGAAAGTTTCATTTATTCAAAATAGAAAATACAATATAGCATAATCACTCTCACAATTGTGTGGGCCTGCCCTATACATTGTCCCATTCTGTTCAATCTTTCCATTATGCACATTGAAAGTGTTATGATCCTACGCATGCACTCTAAAAAAAATAGTTTGGTTGTCTCAACCCACGTTTGAGTCACATTTGGACAAAACCCAACATTTGTTTTAAAATTTTAAATAAAATGTTTAAACCTAACGGTTAGGTTTGTCCATATCTGATCCAAACATGGGTTGAAACAACCCAGCATTTTTTTAGAGTGTGATATTACTATTTGAACATGTAGGTAGGCTAGATAAAAATACCATATAGGCCTATCAAATAAAATAAAAAAGGGTGATTCGGATGATACCAGGTCTGTCTTTTAACATTCATGATGATAAAAAAATAAATCAGGGCAATTTGTTATATGTTTTATTGGGGGAAGTTGTTACATACATGTTATAAATGTATACAAATTAAATAATTACAAGATTTTTTGGCCCAAACAATGATTTAATGTTTATGTATCTTACCTTTTAGGCTACATTTTGCTGTTTTTTCATTTCTCTGACACATGTTTAAATTTGGCTGAAAAGCCTAAACTGTTCAATGAAAGGAATATTGTGATAACTTTCTAGTGTGATTACATGCTTCACTGTTTTCTGAACCACAGTTTACTTCCGTTTTATCAACAATAATTAGTATTTTGGCAGAAACTATATGGGACATGTTTTATATGGGACATAACCCAACATATATTCTGTAATCAGCCCAGACCGTTAGGCAAATCTCTTGGCTACATTACTCATGTTTTCAGAGCAACTTTTCTAAATATTCATCTAGGCTATATATTTTAATGAAGCTCATAACTTGCTGTCGTCTGCCAGGAAACTAAACCTCACATTCAGGAGCTCTCGATCCAGACCACCATCATTTCCCGCTATGCCTTCACTGCGGTGTCCTGTAGCATGCTTAACAGACACTCGGCTGCCACTAAAGGTGTCTTTCAGTTCCACATCCCCACTGCTGCATTCATCTCCAACTTTACCATGTAAGTGTGGAAACACATATCACGTGTACTGTCCCCATTCTGGTTTGATCTGACATTATTTCAAAAATTGCTTTGACCATAAAAAATATTCTTGATTATGACCCTGAGAATGACTCTGGTTATCTAGAAGGTCTAGAAGTTTTGCTATTGGAACTGGGCTGTTAATTGGTGGTCATTGACCTCAGTCTCCAAAGAAAGTCCGGAGAGGTTTTTGAGGGGCTGAGAGTAGATTAACCACAAGAAAGATTTATATGCCTCTTGCCGCAACTTCTTGTTCCATGGCACTAATAAAAATTCTCATTTCATGCTGTTGATATGGTGGCAAAAGGATTGTGGGAGGACGAGTCTTTCCCAGCCAGGTGAAGGCAAAGGAGAAGAAGATGAAGAAGGAAGAAGGAGAAAATAATGGGAAAAAAAACAAGGACACACCAGAGCAGAGGTGAAAGATAGCGCGCAAACTTCAAATGTCTGTGCCAATAAACTGGATGTGTTGTGATTCAGCTAGTTAAAACGTAAAAATGTGTACTTTCATTGCATTATTAATCGTACAATATGTACAAGAAGCAATGCGATGTTTATTATTCAAATTCTTACATGTGTATTTCACTTGCTTGTGAGTGAATGAGAAATATGACGAGAAATTGGAGTATATGTGGTTTGGCAAACCTCGTGACAGATTCCTTTGGCAAGAAGTTCACATTTCCAGAATAATGTTTTCCTCTCTCCCTGTTAGTGAGGGTGAGATGGAGTTGTTTCGAATGGAGGTCACTATTCCTGGACGCAACCGTGCTGTGTTCTTCCTGATCTACGAAGAGCTTCTGCAGAGACGATTGGGCCGCTACGAGCATGTGACCAGTGTTAGGCCAATGCAATTGGTCAGCAGACTCAGCGTGGGCGTTACTATTGTAGAGCACTCCCGTATCACTTATCTTGAAGTCTTACCTCTACGAAATGGCAAAACTCCATCTTCCAATGGCATTGGGAAACCAAATGGTAAACAGCTGCATCCAATTTGATTCTTGAGTTTGTATTTAGATGTGCTGTCACTGGTATGAATTAAAATATTTGACAACATTGCAAAATTTTGCCTCAAGAACTGCAAGATAGATGGCACAAGTTTTTCCACTTTTCAGCGTTAAATCTTTAAGAAAGCTTTTATGACAGGTTGTTAATGTAAAATAATGCATGATTTACCATTGTTTACATCTTGTTCTACCCCAGGTAAAGTAGGACCACCCGTTTCCACAGTAGTCAAGCAAAATGAATCTATTTGCAAGATCAGCTTCACCCCCAACATCGCCCAGCAAGCCAAAATTGCCACCAATGGCATGCTGGGAGAATTTGTGTGGTGCACTTTGATGTAGAGAGAGAAAATGGCATCGGCGATATACAGGTACACATACACACAATATTTTTTTTTATATGAAAACGTTTAAAATGCTGTATTACTCATGCCAGGCCAGTAGTTGGCGATGTCACTTTGTAAAGAAATATTACGCATCTATAGACTAAACACGTCACCATTTTCACAAATTTGCATTTTTGAAGTTTACACAGGGAATTTAAAACCCGTTTTAGAGTTGCTTTTTCAGGCCTACAAACCGATGTTGTCATGTAAATGAACAGCCAAAACTCCAACCAAAGTTTTACGTTCTTAGTCGAAAATGGTGTCGTGTAAACATTGAGTTGCTGCCATGTGATTGGCTGATCAAGTATTTGCGTTAACCAGCAGTTGAACAAGTGAACCTAATAAGTTGCCAGCGAGTGTACTTTTATTGTATAATTTATTAACTTTATCCATGCAGTGTCAGTGATTTCCATTAGTATTTTAGTACAATATTTTAAGTATTTTTTTTGCCTTCCTTTTCATTTTGTTATGCCTTTTCTTCTCTCCCAACATTTTTGAATTCAAAGTCACTAAAACCTTGAAACTCCTCCCGTTCACTGAGCTCATTGATTGCTTGTCTACACACAGACACACACATACACACACACACACACACACACACACACACACACACATTACAAAGATCTAAAGCCTGTAAAATTATCTGCTCTATTTCAGGTGCTAGATGGACATTTTGTGCACTATTTTGCTCCCAGGGATCTGCCTGTTGTGCCAAAGAATGTTGTATTTGTGATTGATACCAGCGCCTCCATGGTTGGAACCAAAATCAGACAGGTAACATACTCTGTCGTCGACACAGATTGACACATTGAGAAGAATTTATATTCAGCATTTCAGTTTTCAGAGTTGTAGTGTGCCGTTCCCTCAAAGAGGGAATGATATTGTGCCACTTTTCTTTTTTTCTTTCCCCCAGCTGGTTCTTGTGATCTCATAGTTGGACACAAAGATACACACACCCATCTCATAGCAAAATGACAGAGTTCAACAGTTCTCTTTTTAATATCTCTCACGCAGACCAAAGAAGCTCTGTTCACGATCCTACGCGAGTTGCGGCCCAACGATCACTTCAATTTTGTCACTTTTTCCAATCGCATCCGTGTATGGCAGCCGGGCAAACTGGTGCCCGTCACTCCCAACAATATACGTGATGCCAAGAAGTTCATCTACATGATCTCACCCACTGGAGGTAGAAAATCTTACACACTCCTAAACACTCCCTGTTACACATTTAAACAACATTAATCTAATATTAAAAATTTAAAGGAACAGACCACATAAAAAAATCTAACATCATGATAATGTTGTTTTTGTTAACTAAAAAAAAATCTATTAAAAACTTAGCCCACACTAGCCCTAACCCTAACCCTAACCCACACTAAAGTAAAATGTTGATATGAATATGTTTAAGTTGAAATACTAAAGTTACTGAAACTTACAAATAAATTAAAGGTAAAACTTTCTCTTTTATTTAAAACTCCTCAGGCACTGACATCAACGGTGGAATTCAGACAGGCTCGGCATTGCTCAGTGACTACTTGTCCAGCAAGGAAGAGTCCCATCACAACAGCGTGTCGCTCATCATCTTCCTGACCGATGGGCGGCCCACAGTGGGCATAGTTCAGAGTCCAACCATCATTGGCAACACCAAAGCAGCAGTGCAGGAGAAGTTCTGCCTCTTCACTATTGGGATGGGTGATGATGTGGACTACAGGCTCCTGGAGAGGATGTCCCTGGAGAATTGTGGAACCATGAGGAGAATCCCAGAGGACGCAGATGCCAGCGTCATGCTGAAAGGGTGAGGAACATGTGGTCACCATTAACAACATATTTTTGTGTGTTTTTGAACTAATCTAATTAAAGCGTAAGTTCAGGCAAAAATACAAATGCTGTCATCATTTACTCACCCTCATGTTGTTCTAAACCCATAAGACTTTCTTCTGAGGAAAAAAATTGTCAGGATCAGTTGTGAGACACAACAATTGATTCCACCCATGACATCAAACTTGCCGCACCCTATACAGTACACAAGCGCAAATGACATTTGAGAAATAAAAATGCATGTAAAATAAACCCCTCCGCATCAGGATCCAGATTTATTTTGTGATAATGACCAGCTGACTTCACATCATCCCTTACTTTGCAGTAGCTAACATGAACAAACAATAAACACAACTTTTCATTTTTGGATGATTTAACCCCTTTATTCATTGGTATCTAAAATTTTGTTGTCATAACTGCTTCGTAGCTGGGAAAAAATATTTCTGGTAGCATTAGCCGGTAAATTTTCTTAAGTCCTGGCCATTGGCAGGTGTAGCAAAAAGTTAGTTTTAGGCCCTGCTTGCAACAATTAATATTATGGGGCAAGTATGTTATGTGGTGTTTTGTGACAAAAAGCTCCACTTAAGGTCCAGGTTAAAGGTCAAAAGTTACATGACATGCCATTAGGAGTCAGAAATCTTTACACAAGGCTTGACAATGGGCCCCACTCTAAAAGCTTAACAAGTTTAACGTAAAGAATACGTGACTTATTAACCCACAATCTGAAGCAACACTGGCATTTTGACCCTATTATTCCTTTCCTCTTCTCCTTTCTTTCATCTACTAACTCTCTATAGCTTCTACGATGAGATTGGCACTCCGCTGTTATCCGACATCCGGGTGGAATACTCCGAGGATGCAGTGGAATACATCACCCAGAACCTTTTCACAAACTACTTCAACGGCTCTGAGCTCGTAGTAGCCGGAAAACTGACCAATCGCAGCGCAGACTCGCTGCACGTTCAGGTGACCGCCAGCAACAGCGAGAAGAGCATCGTGCTGGAGAAAGACGTGTCACTACACGAGCGAGAACAGGTAACCGAACGGCGGCTAGCGGAAGCAGAGGCGGGTCCGAACGCAGAAGGTTATGTGGAGCGACTGTGGGGATATCTGAGTGTTAAAGATGGGCTGAAAGGACGACTGCGAAGCCAGACGAGCGGAGAGCGGGAAAACTACACGCAACATGCTACAAATCTTTCATTAACGTATCATTTCCTCACACCACTCACGCAAATGATAGTGGAGAAACCAGAAGTGCTGGCCAATGGAACATTAGCACAGACAGAGCCAGAGGCCACAGAGGCTCCACCCCCTCCTGAGTCATCCAATCAGCTGTCAGAAGACGACAACAGTCTAACACCCCAGAGCCTGCACAGAAAAGAACCGCCCAAGCAGATTTCTGCAGTCGCCAAAGCAACAAGTGTGTTTATTTAAATTGGACATCAAGCAAAACATTTGTTTTAGATCAGATTTAGGGTCATTATGATTGCCATTACACAATCGGTCTTGAAAATATTAAGGTGACTCAAACAATCCATGACGATTTCCCTGTTTTTTATTTATCTCCAGGTGGCGTCAGCAAACCCGCCAAAAAGTCTGTCACCTTATCCAAAACATCCGGTATTTCTCCATTTTTCTCCATCTGCTTTGCATTTCAGTGTGAATGTGTGTGAATGTAGTTGAAAGTCTGTTCACATGGACTGTGCGGCTTGTAATTTGTTGCGTTCAGGTAAAGTGGCCTCATCAAAGTGCACTTAATTGCTACTGAGAGTTGTGTACGGGCTCTAATTCACATGCTTGTGTTTGAGGGGCTGGTGGAAAAAAAATGCAATACTTCAACAAACCCCTAAGTATTAAACTTCAGGGTGTAACTCGTTCTTCACTCTTTGTACTATGGATACATGCATTTATAAGATGAGTAAAACTGCCCTCCATTCCAGTTAAATCTGAAAGCTTTGAAAAGCCACTTTTCTGTCGGCATGATTTGTGATCTCATATGTTGTTTCACATTCACAGGGGTTGTTTGGGTTGCTTAATTTGATTTATTTTCATGCAACACAATTCTAAGTCAATTATTGGGGGTGGGGAGTCATATATTTATACAATGTTCTACAAATGGTCCATATTCAAGTCAAAATGTCTCCTACTGATGGTGATTTCACCAAATGCAACATTTTCCTGGATAAACATCTTTGTTGATCCTGGAACAGCATTTCAATAACCAATCAAATTTGAGGGACGAGTTTACTGTTTATTTCAAGATGAGGGTTAGAACCAGGGTTAGGTGCTTTTACATCTGTGTTATTCACATATCATTCCTCTCTGATTTTAGGGATAAGTTATGGGTAGGGTTAGGATTTGGGATAGGACTAACTTTTTAGACAGGAATGTTGTTCCAGGATTATGTCTTCATCTTCTTATGTGTCTTTAGCTGATGGTGATCCTCATTTTGTGGTGGAGATCCCTCAGAGTAAACTGACTGTGTGTTTCAACATTAATGGGGAGCCAGGACACATCCTGCGACTGGTGACTGACCATAAACACTCAGGTAAACAACAAAACTATACTAAGAGTTGTATACTATAGTTGAGTTGTTGTAAAACTATACTACTTTTTTGTAAGTATTGCAAGTATTTGATTAAATTTGCCAGTTCATGGCCAAATAAAGATTCAATATTTAATATCTATAGTTATAATTAAAAAAAATTATAAACTGCAGATTTAATATAATAAAGGTAATTTATATTTGATATTTATAATATTTTTATTAATCTGAAATAATTGTAGTTATTATTTTTTATTTATATGTAATCATTTTAGTTATTGTTTAAAAATGGTGTAACCCATACATGCATAAAAATAGATAAAAAATATATATAAAATAAATAAATAAAATTGGCTAGGGTATAAATAATTAAAATAATTAATAATTTTCTTTGGCTTCAGTACAATAACAATACCCAATTCATTTATTTAATTTTGCTTAATTACTTATTAAGCCGGCCATATATCACTGTGATTTGATTTGTTCATGTTGCTTGTGTTAGATTTAAACAAAAATCTATATTTTATAAAGATTCAGGGGTCATTTACACTACACTGTTTTCAAATTAAAACGTACAACTTTTTATGCATTTTGGCCATTCATTTGCACGACAATGGCTTTTGGGGGCCTTATAAGTAAACTTTTGAAAGTGGGTTTCAAAATGCACGTTTTTGAAAACATTACAATTATGGTCTCCGTGTAAACAATTTAAAAAATTGAGAATTTGTGAAAATAGTGACGTCATGCGCATGTGTATTACGTGTTCAATCTATATGTGCGTAGTGTTTAATTACAAAGTGACATTGCCAACTACTGGCCTGGCATGAATACTACAGCGTTTTTAGTCGTAAAAACGTTTCGTTTTTTATTACATCGCCGTCGTGTAAACGTAGACTACCCTTAAAACATGTATTATTTTATCAATTATTTATCATTAACCATCTAGCCTTCTTCACTCACCAAAGCCAATGTTTCTTATTTAGTGCTTATAAAGTTTTAATTTTGGACACTTACCATAAAAAGTACATATTTTGTTTTCATTAGGCGTGACTGTGAACGGTGCGCTGATTGGTGCTCCAGCCCCAGCCGGCAGTCATAAAGAACAGAGGACATATTTCAACAGCATAACTATAGTAGCCAATAAGCCGAGGCGCTCCTACATTGAGGTGACCCCACAAAAGGTCATACTGGACGACCGTGACCGGATGATCCTTCCATCCAGCTCCAGCATTTCAGTTGAAACCACCAACCTGGCTGTGGTTCTTATTGCTAACACAAACCTGACTGTAACCATCCAAGGAAATATCCAATTTGTCATCTTATTCCACCATTACAAAAACCCAGCGCCCTATCAGAGAGATCACCTGGGATTTTACATCGCTAACAGCAAAGGATTGAGCAAGGATACACACGGGTTGTTAGGTAAGCACGCATACACATTGTTGTCAAACTTAGTGAGATATATTTCTGCCTAGGCAAGTTGGTTAACTGGTGTATCCGCCTGGCCATGCTGTTATACTGGTTTTACAGGGGGTTTTAGGACTTGTCAACTGATCAGACCAGTTAGCTCAACCAGCTAAAACCAGCATAACGTAGACTCCATTCATCATGTAGTTTTCAGTGGCCTTGGAGCTGGAAGTATTTTTCCCATTGGGATTTTAAATTTGCCAGTGCTTCATGGGAGTGGGAGAGCACTAAAGTGTTATTTTACCACATTTTGCTTTGATTCTCTAATTTCTGTTGCACTATTGATTCCAATGATGTTAGCATGTTGCTAAGCTAACATTGTGATACTCTAAAGACATAGTATACCAAATAAAATAGTCAATTGGAATGAGTCAACCTTTTTTGTTGGGACTTTTTTGTACTGAATTTAAAAAAAAGTATATTTATAGGCCGCACATTTCTCTCACTTTGTCGGCCATCTTGGATTAACTTTCTCATTGACTTTGTAGCAGTGAATTCTGGTTTGGCTTTCTACACAAAGGATACATGTGTTGCTGCCTTAAGGTGCGCTCACATTTACCGTTGCTCAGCACAATCTTGTGGACGAAAGCCAGTAATTTCAATAGGAAACGATCAGAAGTTTTGCATGAGGGTTAAAAAAACGTCCCTACGCAGATTTCGCTATGTTCAAGTTGGTCATGTGAAAGCTACTTGGCTTGAAAGTAACTTTCTCGCTGAAATTTTGCTAATGTGACTAAGATATCACTAGGTTTTGGAACAGAGATACAAATGCAAAGAGATTGAATACATAATAAAAGAGAGAAATATTTCTGTACTTACAGGCCAGTTCCTGTATGAAGAGATTGGATTGACACTGCTTCCTGGAAATTTCAGCATGGCCGGAGAAAACATCACACGGGAAACACTAGGGGAAAATATCACTCTACACAATTACCCCGCACTAAAGGTGAAGGATCGTACTGTCGCCGTCACAAAGAAGAGCAGACGAATCTACTCTGGAAAGCAGACCGTAGACTGCTGGTTTGCCAAAAACAATGCGGCCAAACTGATCGATGGACAATACGCCGATTATGTTGTGTCACATCTGTTTGACATAGGAGACTGGGTTAATGGAACCAACACACACTGAGACACACAGAGAGAGGAGGAGAGAGAGAGAGAGAGAGGAGAGAGAGGAGAGAGAGAGAGAGAGAGAGAGAAGAGAGAGAGAGAGAGAGAGAGAATGTGATATATATGACTGGAATATACTTACACAAACACTTTAAAAACCACCACAAAGATCCAAAAGCAGTATTTTAAGTACATGATTTATATTCAGTGATGCGTGGACATACTACTTCACTATTGTAGTCATCTACAAATATATACTGTATACTATAAGTTAATATAATAAGACTGTTTTTGGAACTTAATTTTGTACTAATAAATTAAATGTTAACAATAGACTGTCTTCTTTTAGGTAAAGTGCTAGGTTGCAGAAGTGAGAATCTCCATAGAGAAACTGATTTTTACTGACAAGAAAAAACTACCTCTGAGATTATGAAATATGTTTCTAATTTTAACGTCATATAACAAAGCATTTTATTGTTGAATACTCTTTGAAGTACTACACTACCCATAATCCTTAAATTAGATCCACCAATCAGAGACAACACTGTTATAAAAGCGGTAATCACAGCAACAGAACTCAATAGCAACTGTCCAGTTGCTAACTGAGACAGACAGACGATGGATGGATGGTTAATTTTTTTAGTTTTTTTTGGCTACTAAATTTGCTTTGGTGAATTAAAAATGTATTAATAAATAAAAACGTAAAAAATACTCATAAGTTGGGATGCACTACATATTGGTAACATACTGTTTATCGGCTAATATTAGTGATGGCTTCAAACTAGCATTAAAAAATAAAATAGTCATTGTTCGAGATGCACAAGACACTGGTACCAAATCAGCTATCTAGCATGTCTGTAGATAGTTATCCAACATCAATTAGTACAATAAAATATTTTTAGCAATACACTGTTAGTGATCAGTTGACTTGATTCAAAATAAAAAAGTAAGGAAAAAGTGGTCTTAAAATTAAGTAAATAAACTTCATGCGTAATTGAAAAAAAATAAGTTAGGTGAATTTGACAATTCCACATAACTTAATTTCTCATGAAGCTTATTTAATAATTTTAAGGCAATGGGTTTCCTAAACAAAAGTTAAGTAAACTGATCACTTTTTACAGTGTACCTTTAATTATTATTATTTAAATAATATTACTTTTTATAAGCAGAATAGTACTGAATTTTAATATCTGTCATTTATCAGTTATTTGCCATAAATAAACCATTGACTTATCATATAAGTCAGAATTACTTTTTGTCTTTTGATTTACTGATGTTATAAAAAAAGAGTACATCCTTATTAATGAAAATAAATGAAAGTTCAATAATACATCTTAAAACGATTGTTTTAATTATTCTCTCTCTCTCTCTCTCTCTCTCTCTCTCTCTCTCTCTCTCTATCTATCTATACACACACACACACACACACACACACACACACACACATCAGTTAAAACTGGGGCTGGATTTGGTAGTGATGGTTATGACATTAACCAACTAGTGGTAAAGCATAGCATGTATTTATTGCGAATAGATTATTGATTGGATTATTGATTATTGATAATTCTTTGGAAAAGACATTATGACTAGAAAAGCAACAATATTGGTCACTCCATTTCATTAAAAGGTAATTTTCTAGATTCAATAAAAACAATGAATCTAATTCTAAACTTTTGAAATCACATGCTGTCATCACCAGGGGTAAGAGATGGAAATGTTTTTTTTTTTTTTTTGTCCATGGTTCCAAGATTGTGTGGAGATCTCCAAATCTTCTTTTAAATAGCTTATGAGCAACAATAAAAGTTAGAGAAATGGGAATTGTGCGATAAATGACTAATTGCATTTGAGAAACTAAAACTGGCTCTCTCAACTGCAACTTGTTTAATCTATTCGAAATAATTCAAATTAAAGGTCAAACTAATATATTTAGTATATATAACTATGCATGATTATACTTCAGAGGGCCGACATTTAAAGTCTGTATTTAAAATCCTTTTTTTATTGATTTCATATAATATTCTAAATTTCTAAAATTTTGAATTGGTTTTCATAAGCTGTTAGCCATAATCATCAAAATGATAACTTTTGCACGATATTGAGTGTGTGAAAGATGGTGTTCTGAGAGACACCAAGACAAATAAATTATATCAATCAAAACAGCTGTATCTAAATTTATAAAAATGGCATGGTAAAATATGGCCACTAAAATAATGGCTAACTATCCTGGCCTGGGTTATTGTTGTGGCAGAAAGAAACAGTGGAAGACAGAGAGCAAGCAAGCTTGCCCTGTCCAGGATGTCACGATGGATCACATCAAACAGATCTGATTCTGTTCCAAATGTATAAAAATATTGTCTTATTACTGTTTAACATGAGAAAAGTGGGTTGAGTGTTTTCCGGGTAAAAAGGCCTATGCTACCTGAGACGAGAGTTCAAGAGATTTGGAAATCTCTTGAACTCTTGTCTCAGGCCCACAAGGAAGTAATGGAATAGTCGAATAAAGTCGTTATTTTTGTGTGTTTTTTTCCGCACAAAAAGTATTCTCGTCGCTTGATAAACTTAAGATCTAGCCACTGTAGGCACATGGAATACTTAAACATTTTCTTCGATGACTTTCTGGGCCGTCAAGTTTCAATCCCTTAGGAAGCCTATGGGGGAGTGATCCACCTCTCAGATTTAATCAAAAATATCTTCATTTGTGTTCCGAAGATGAACGAAGGTCTTACGGGGTTGGTACAACATGAGGGTGAGTAATTACTGACAGAATTTTCATTTTTGGGTGAACTAACCCTTTAAGTAGGACTATGACCTGTTTCGCCCCTGTCATCACACTGGGGTCAAATGGTTGCTGGAGCCACCCCTTCCATCTGTTCTTACCTAAGTTTGCTTAACTCTTAGAGCACCTTTGTCACACAGGACTTTATTGGCAGGTGCAAAGTAGTTGCTCTTAGAAGTGCTCTGGAGACGTGACTAACTTACTGATAACAAAAAATCCACACACAATACAAAAAAAGACATGTTCAAACCTCAAAATTACCAATCACTGACGCCATAGTTCAAATTAAGCAAACTAGAATTTGTATTAATATTAAACAATAAGAACATAAAAACACAAATCGTCCTTTAAAAAAAATCGTTAATCTAATTCAAGTGACAAGCATCTGCTAGAAATTTTGTGCTAGATTTTTTATTACAAGCAGTATTTTTTTTAGCATTTCACAACTGTTTCAAGTTTCAAGACTGCATGTGCATATTGACATTGCAACAATTTTGAAGAATCAATATAATTTAACAGCTGAAAAATTACAGTTACTAGTCTGTACATCACTATTTTGTACAACATTTGAAAATCAGAACTATTGCAAGATGTTGTATGCGTAAAAATACAAAAACACAATTATAATCAAATCTGTACATTGTTTAAACTTTTTACAGGTTAAAACACAAAGTATTACTTATTTACAAATGGTTTAACATTAGACAACTTTATTTGACAGATTTGAAATATTCTAGCATGTGTGTCAAGAGCTGGAAAGTTGTAGTGTGTTTACAGTGAGGTGTTCATCACAGGAGTTGTTTCGACTTCAAATCAAAAGTCTGAATGTCTGTAATCAGGAGAAACACTAGACCTCCTCTCTCATCGGTCTCTGTTCCTCTACTTTTAATTAACTTCTTAGAAGTAAGAATACTAAAGGACGAGGAGGGAGGATAATGTTACCCTTTAATAACTCATATGCTATTAATTATCTCAACCAATTGGGAACCATATACACTAACGTTAGAAGAACAATCCATATTTACTGAGTTAAAGGGATAGTTCACCCAGAAATGAATATTCTGTCATTAATCATGTCGTTCCAACCCCGTAAGACTTTCGTTCATCTTCGGAACACAAATTAAGATATTTTTGATTAAATCTGAGAGCTGGATCACTCCTCCATAGGCTTCTAAGGGATTGAAACTTGACAGCCCCGAAAAGTTATTAAAGAAATCGTTAAAATAGTTTAACTGACTACAGTGGCTCAATCTTAAGTTTATCAAGCTACGAGAATACTTTGAGCGCAAAAAAACAAACTAAAATAGCGACTTTATTCAAGTATTCTCTTTGGGCCTGGAGATTTCACGTAGTATTATTGCGCAACACTTCTGGTTGAACGTCACACGCATCACACACATGACCAGCGTCGGCCAATAGTGAGCCTACGTGTGACGTATAACACAGAAGCGCTGCGCAGTTACACTACGTCAACAGCTTAGGAAAAAGACACGGAAGAGAAGAGATGGTTGAATAAAGTCGTTATTTTTGCGCTCAAAAAATATTCTTGTCGCTTGATAAACTTAAGATTGAGCCACTGTAGTCAGTTGGACTCTTTTAACGATTTCTTTAATAACTTTTCAGGGCTGTCAAGTTTCAATCCCTTGGAAGCCTATGGAGGAGTGATCCAGCTCTCAGATTTAATCACAAATATCTTAATTTGTGTTCCGAAGATGAACGAAGGTCTTACGGGGTTGGAACGACATGAGGGTGAGTAATTACTGACAGAATTTTTATTTTTGGGTGAACTATCCCTTTAACGTACCATAGGTACGCGCCCAAAAGAAAGACTTCCTATGCAGAAAGGCAATGTATTTTTTAAAATTAATGTTTAAGATCCGAGAGAAATCTTGACAGTAAATATACTTATATTTCATTCAATACCATTACAAAAGTTAAATCTAACTAAAACTAGAGGATTTTTTTATACTTAAAGCATTGAGTTGTTAGCTTAGCAACATGCTAATGTCACACTCTATTGGGATCAATTGTAGAAATTCAAAACACCATTTTTGCGCTTTGAAGGGCCCTTCGGCAAGGGGACGCCATTTGTAGGGGTGTTCCAAACGAAAGTGAACAACTGGGTTTCTTCACAAGGGCCTTCCACAAGGCCGTTAGCGAAGGGTACATGTGGTGGTCACTTCAATTCATTTTTAGCCAAAATACTCGTGATTCACGGGAGAGTTCGAGGTAACTTACAAACAGAGCAATTCAAGTTGTTTTGTTTGTGAAATATTTTACACATTTTTGTCATGTTATATTTAGACACGTTTCATAGGTAAGAAATGTGTTCGTTAATGCAGGGTTCAAAGATGAGACTGCAAGTCTTAAAGTTGAGAGCAGCGAAATACACTCACACACAGATATATAACGTATATTTAAATTTGTTTGTAGAAAATGTATATTTATTTGCAACAGTTATGTTAACAGCAATAATAAGATATTTCCGTCGTAGGAACAGTTATTCAGCTGATGGATGTCGTGTTGCATTGTCATGGGAACATTCCAAGTGGAAATAATGAGGAAATTATGTTGTTTTTCGTTGCTCCCTTCACCAAGTGCGTTTCAAACGGCTACATGATGGCACACACGTGCACTGCTCCCTCCAAAGTCCCAACTTCAAGGGCTCTGCCCTTCGAAGGGAGTAGGGCATTGGGATGCCAACTTTCATTTGGAATTTGCCCTAAGTGTACATCTTATAAAAAGCACTCTCTCAATTTACTAGCATACTAAATTATAAATAAAATGTTGACAATAAATACATTTCATTCAAGTAGCCTATCAATATAAAAAATGGAGAATTTTACATGTGCCGTGAATTTTTTGTGGAGTTTTCTACCTATTAGAATAAACACCAAGCTCTCTAGGTTTAAGAACGGAGATATAGGGTATAATACATTTTAATAGGTATACTTTGTGTTTTTTAAACTTCCATACAGACTCGTATTAATGCTTCTTCTGTTGAGTTGTGTTCTTCCTCTTCAGAACATACTGTATTATCATCTTCCTTTAGCAGCACCTACACAAACATATAAACACAGATTGAGGTCAACTGAACAGTCTGGCCAGATCTTACAAATGACTGTTTTCTCGTTCAAGTGAGTTGGATCAGTTTATAGTTATAGCATAAATCTACTGACAATAAAACCATAAGCGCAGATGGAAGAACCCAGCAGAAGATTGACAGTAGACCAGTTTTATACATTCTCGGTCACATTGGCACTCATCACAGATTTGGATTCATTCTCCATAGCATGAGCTTATGGAAACATGTTTTAAATGTCACTGCTTTCACTGAACAAATGAATGATTTGTGAGCAGCTGGCACTCTACCAGTACTGGAGGAGTGAAGGAAAAAGGGATGAGAAAAAAAGGAAAGATGAGAGGAGAAAAACAAAGTAAAAGAGATTGGAAAGACCCCATATTGCTCAACAAATGGAGATAATATGACCCTAGAGGCCAGCGGCCTTTGGAAAGGTCTTTGGTCAAACGGCGAGAAAAAAAAAAAAAGTTGTCCTGTAATCACATTCATATAGAACAATCCCACCATTCAAGAAGAGTACAATACACAAACACACAATCAAACTATTCATATATGGCCCCAGAAACAAAACATTCATTTCAGCTGAGCGACTTCATTTTAAATGATATGCAAGAATTGATATACAAAAAAACAAACAAACAAAAATTAGTCCAGTCGTTCTCAACTGGCTTTGGGACACAAGTGTATTTAATCAAGTGGTGACCAACACAATAACCAAAATGCTTTATTGTAAAAACAATATATGTTAAATAAAATATTATGATTTACTAATATTACCAGAAAAATTATTATTCTAAAATAGGCTGAATTGGAAAATGTATGTTGAATTTTGATGGTTTTATGATCTCCACAGAAAACATTTCAATGCAGAAAACAATATTTTTTATTTATTTAATATTTTATTTAATTATTTTTAGTTTGTATTTAATTAATGTAGTCATGTTTCCTTTTGTTTTGAGTATTTTTAATGATTTTTGAGGATAAGTGCATGTCTAATTTGGACAGTTTTTACCAATCCATGATGAATTTGCACAAAAATACCATATGAGTTTGATTGAACGCATGCTCTTCAGGTCAATGACCTTAGATGTGACTCTCCTCCCTTTTAAAAGTAGGTAAATCAATTTATTGTGTTATATGGATGTTTGCATTTTATTATTTGCATTTAGCTTTGTTTTTTCCTGTTTAATGCAACCCCAGTCAAAACAGAGCCAAGACAAACCAGTTGAGAACACTGAATTAAACTTAACTTGGATAAAATGTCCAGAGGGACAGATATGGGGAACAAGGTCATAGGAATTGTTACTGACTCATTTTTTCCTGGATCTCCATACTGATTGCTAAAACCCAGCATAAAAAATGCACACGAGTGATGATATTATGAGAGCTATTTCAATCAAATTAAATAATATCTTCAAAATATGTTTATGCTGGTTTAATATAGGGAATATATATTTTTTTTTAAATAGGTTGTGGGTTCAAACCCCGTGTGGCAAGCAGGGTGAGGCCATGAGCCGCGGGAAAGGATCGAGGCCGGTGGCGAAAGCGCTAATAAGCCTCGGCTTCGAATCTCATGGAGGAACTCCAGAAGGATAAAAGGAGGAGTGATGACAGTGAAAGACGAGAGAGGACCAAGCCTGGGAATTTATTTTGTTGTTTGTTTTAGTTTAAGCGCCAGTCGTCCGTGAGGGGCTGACGTGCATTTGTTACCTTAAAGAACTATTTATACCTGATCTTAGTCTTACCTTTAAAAACAACTTTCATTGGTGTAATGTAATGTACAGTAATCCAGGTTGAATCTGTTACATTAAAAAAAACATTTTCAGCCTCAATAAAATGAGTAAATTCAACTCTTTTTTACAGCATGCTATTGTGAGCATTCTCCTTTGCTTATAAATACACAGTATGCAATTATTAGTGAATGAGACCCATTTTTTTTAATGTACATTTATTGAGGCGTCATATGACTATTCTCACCTCAGCTTCATCATTGCTTTCATGTGGCAACACCTCTACTTGCTTTGGACAGTCATGTGAGCCTTCCAGAGAAGTCATCTTCTTATATTTCCGCATTGTTAAACTGTCCACCAGCCAGAACATTATAGACTGAAACACATACATTTATTTATATAAGTTGCATTATATTATTTAAAGAAAGATAGGGAGGGATGGACGGATGGATAAGTGATGGATGGATGAGTGATGGATGGATAAGTGGATGGATAGACTGTGGATGATGATGAGTGGATGGATGGATGGATGGATGGATGATGGATGGATGGATGGATGGATGAGTGGATGGATGGATGGATGGCTGAGTGGATGGATGGATGGATGGATGGATAGTGGATGGATAGGACTGGTGGATGGTGGATGAGTGGATGGATGGTTGAGTGGGTGGCTGAGTGGATGATAGTGGATGGATGGATGGATGGATGGATGGCTGAGTGGATGATAAGTGGATGGATGATGGATGGATGGATGGATGGATGGATGGATGGATGGCTGAGTGGATGATAAGTGGATGGGTGGATGGATAGACTGGTGGATGGATGGATGAGTGGATGGATGGATAAGTGGATGGACGGATGGATGAGTGGATGGATAGATGGATGATAAGTGGATGGATGGGTGAGTGGATGGATGGACTGGTGGATGGATGATGAGTGGATGGCTGAGTGGATGGATGGATGGATGGATGGATGGATGGATGGATGGATGGATGGATGGATGGGAGGATGGATGGGTGGATGGATAGACTGGTGGATGGATGGATGAGTGGATGGATAAGTGGATGGATGGGTGGATGGATGGATAAGTGGATGGGTGGATGGATAGACTGGTGATGGATGGATGAGTGGATGGATAAGTGGATGGATGGGTGGATGGATGGATAAGTGGATGGACGGATGGATGAGTGGATGGATAGATGGATGATAAGTGGATGGATGGATGAGTGGATGGATGGACTGGTGGATGGATGGATAAGTGGATGGATGGATGGATGGACCGACTGGTGGATGGATGGATGGATGGATGGCTGAGTGGATGGATGGATGGATGGATAGAGGAGTGGATGGATGGATGGACCGACTGGTGGATGGATGGATGGATGGCTGAGTGGATGGATGGATGGATAGAGGAGTGGATGGATTGATGGGTAAGTGGATGGATGGGTGGCTGAGTGGATGGATGGATGGATGAGTGGATGGATGGATGGATGAGTGGATGGATGGACGGATGTACTGGTGGATGGATAAGTGGATGGATAAGTGTATGGATGGATGGCTGAGTGGATGGATGGATGAGTGTATGGATGTATGAGTGGATAGACAAGTGGATGGATGGATGGATGGATGAGTGTATAGACAAGTGGATGGATGGATGGCTGAGTGGGTGGATGGATGAGTGGATAGACAAGTGGATGGATGCTTGGATGGATGGCTGAGTGGATGGATGGATGAGTGGATGGATGGATGAGTGGATAGACAAGTGGATGGATGGATGGATGGCTGAGTGGATGGATGGATGAGTGTATGGATGGATGGATGGATAAGTGGGTGGATGGGCGGACGGATGGATAGATAAGTGGATGGATGGATGGATGGATAAGTGGATGAAGAGCTGAGTGGATGGATGGACAGACATATATAATGCATTATTCTTGAATAACTCACATTCACAATGAAAGGCACGATCAGCATGACGATGGCTAACTCCAGCTGGGGGTTTGGGATGTAGTCCAGTACCACCTCCTCCAGCTACAACACACACACACACACACACACACACACACACACACACACACACACACACACACACACACCACACACACACACACACACACACACACACACACACACACACACACACACACAACACACACACACACACACCACACACAACACACACACACACACACACACACACACACACACACACCACACACACACACACACACACACCAGTGGTCAGCACTTAGAAACATGCATATCCATCTAACAAATAATAATAATAATAATAATAATAATAATAATATGAAATCTGGTTTATATACATTTATATATAAACAAGTCTGAAATTGCATACCGGTATATTAAGGAAGCAAGTAAATAAATAGATCAAAAAAAACTTTTTTCACTTGAATTAAAAAAATTCTATAGAGGAAATAGAACACACATTATCATTCATTATTTCCACATGTCCTCATTTCACCCTTCCACACTAGGGCGTCAAAATACTATTTGATTATTCTATGGTATCAAATACTTTCAATTATCCATTCACGAAGGACCCAATGTCGCATTAGAGTTCAAGCCAGTCGGGACGGCTCTCACGGACACAAACTTGCCAGTTCTTATCTCAGTCAGAGGGTGCAGGGTTAACTATTTCCATGAAGCTACTATACGCATGCTCACACAAAAAGTGGAATTTTCATAATCACGTTTATACATCTTTCTAAGTCAGTGATAGACAGAAATCAAAAGGTCCCAGATGGTGACCATTGAGACATTTAAAATGATACCAAACATGAAAGGGATAAAACAATATGTCACTAGATGCATAATATGTGGTGTGTAGACATTCTCATGAACTTTCAGTGACCCAGGTCAGGGCGAAAGGTGACTGAGTAGGAAGAGGGGTATGCATAGATACAAAGGAGAGGAGTTTGGGCAAGACCTGTGCTCTTTCTTTGAGATCTCCTCTTCAGATTTGTGAGTTTTATTGTTTTATTGCAGGGTGTTTGACCTCGTGTTCTGTCTTAGCAGGAAAACCACAAGCGCTGAAACATTCGATGGTCAGACTATATTTGGCACTTAAGTCATGCTTACGAATGCCATTGCATTCGACAGGAATATATCCAGACCATTTCTGTTCATCAAATGCATCAAGAAATATAGTTTGGAAACATTACTATTTTTAATGTTTTTGAAAGAAGTCTTATGCTCATCAAGGCTGCATTTATTTGATCAAAAATGTTGTGAAATATTATTACAATTTAAAATATCGGTTTTCTATTTGAATATACTTTAAAATATAATTTATTTTTTAAATGCAAAGCTTAATTTTCAGCATCATTACTCCAGTCTTCAGTGTCACATGATCCTTCAGAAATCATTCTAATATGCTGATTTATTATAAATGTTGGAAACAGTCGTGCTGCTTAATATTTTTTTTATGACCTGTGATACTTTTTTCAGAATTCATTGATGAATAAAACGTTTAAAAAAGAACAGTATTTATTTAAAATAGAAATATTTTGTAACAATATACACTACCGTTTGGGGTCAGTATCTTTTTTTTTTAAAGAAACTAATATTTTTAATAAATGCTGTTCTTTTTAACTTTTTCTATTCATCGATGAAAAAATGTCACAATTTCCAAAGAAATATTAAGCAGCACGACTGTTTCCAACATCGATAATAAATCAGCATATTAGAATGATTTCTCAAGGATCATGTGACACTGAATACTGGAGTAATGATGCTAAAAATTCAGCTTTGCATCAAATAAAAAAATAATATTTTATTTTCAAATAGAAAACCATTATTTCAAATTGTAATAATATTCTGGTTTTTTTCTGTATTTTTGATCAAATAAATGTAAGCTTGATGAGCATAAGACTTTTTTCCAAAAAAAAAAAAAAAAATAGCAATGTTTCCAAACTTTTGACCAGTACTATACCTATACATTATATATATATTATATATATATATATATATATATATATATTTTTTTTTTTTTTTTTTTTTAAATAAAACAAAAACAGATTTTAGTTCTGTCCATCCTGGTATTACGTATTACTAAATACTGTAGGGAAATGACCCATGGGGTAAGTCTGTGTAACAATAACAGAAACATTGAGTGTGTGAATGTTTGTCTTACATTGGTCCACCCGGGAACGAGCAGCACCAGAGTGACCACACTTTTCTCCAGAGCAACGATGAGCAAATACACCGAGCACTGTGACAACCAGGCCGCTACCCAGGAGGATCACCTAAAACAATGAAAGACACATTTAAAAGTGAATTATGATTTATTTACATTTTCTAAAGTGCTTGTTGCAAAATTGGACATCATTGCTATGTAGTTGCTAAGGCATCAATAGCAAAAGCACATCAAATAACAATACAAGAAGAAAATATCAACATAGCACGTATGAAATGAATATATGAGAACACAGGGATGTAAAAAAAACATTGTAAATGTAGAAGATCGCAAGCTGCATGTTAATTAACACTCTCAATATACATTAACATATATATAAATTGAATTATTGACAAATGATAATGATTATTATTATTTGAAAGATAGATGCAAATATGATGCTTTTTCCATATGTAAAAAGACACTTTTGCAAAATCATTTTATTTAACATTAATGAATTAACAATGTTGATATTTTTATTAACGTAGTATTTATTTAAGCATGCGAGCACTTTTAAGTGGTCAGCTTCCAAAAGTTCTGGTAAAATTAAAATGGCAAAGTGTCAAAACAGGGATTCAAAAGCTGACCTAAGCAGGAAAGCATTCATGAACAATTGTTTGGCCAAAATCATGTGAAACGATGGGCGTATTCCATGTGCACAGAATGTGTGCGTGTAATTTTCTTTTTCTATGGTGTTTTTTTCCAAGGAAATCCCAGAGAGGGCAAAAAGCAAGTGTGGGGAAACTACCCAAAACACAATTGAAAAATATAACATACAGCGTCCTCTGGTGGTGACATGAGACAAAAACTGATGCATGATAGTTTCTCTTGTTTTAAATCTTTGGTTTATGTTTTCTGATCATTATGACAGCAGACTTGAACAGACCCCAACCAAAACACTCAAAAAAATAAAGGTCACAATTTTTTTTCTGCAGCAATTGATTTCCCAAAGAACCGTTAAGCGAACCGTTCTTTAAAGAGCCGCTTTTTTTCTAGTGTAAAGGACATTTTGAAAATCTAAAGAACCATTTCCCACTATAAAGACCCTCTTGTGCAATCCAAAGGGGAATGGAACCATAGATACCAGTAAAGAACTTTTTTAAGTGTATGACACATTAATGAAACTCACCATATTCTCCGAACATTAGCAGTGTTAGGTGTTTAAGTTCCACTATCTTGGAAACAACCTTCACCCCAACCCAGATCACCAGCATTCCCAATGTGGCATCCAACAGGAAGTTCAATAGATACCTGTAATAACAGAAAAGGGTAATACGGTTAGTGTAATTGGAGGCTAGAGCAATAAAACTTGACAAACAAGTAATAACCGACTCACAGAGAGCAGGGATCTTCATTGGTGAGTGTGGACAGGAATATGTTGGCAAAATGCATGAACAGAGCACCAATGGCTTGCTTAGACGTATCAAAGATCCTGCAGGCAAAACGAAAGAATGAAGTGTGCCCTGTTTTAGTGTTATTATATTATCATAACTCTTTACTAATGTTTCATATTAATTACCAGATCCTCCAAGGTCTTCTAATTCCAACAGGTTCACGAAACCTCTTCACTGTGAAGACAAATATATTGTTAGCATGAATGATGTTTAAGTTAACATCCATGTGAATATGGTTTAACATGATAACTTAAAAAAATATTGTCACAATATTACAATCACAATATTTTTGTGACTTTATATTAAGTTATCATGCTATATTAAACCATATTTAGAGAAAAATTCACATAGATGTTTTTCAAAAAAGAAGTCTCTTATGCTCAAAGGCTGCATGCAATAAAACAGTAATATTGCGAAATATTACTACAACTTAAATGAACTGATGTGAATATATTTTAAAATGTCATTTATTCCTGTGATCAAACTCAAAGCTGAATTTTCAGCATCATTACAGCAGTCTTCAGTGTCACATGATCCTTCAGAAATCAATCAATTATGCTAATTTGAATATATGTTAAATATCAAAAATGGAAATGCCAACACTTGGATAAACTCAGAATAAAGTTCTGTTGAGACCAACTCCATCACTGCCCTAGTCTAGCACACATATCCCAACACCGAATCAAAGAAATTGCGAGACACAAAATTAGTAATTAAAGCTACACTGTGTGATTTTTACCCCATCTAGCGGTGAAAAGGTATATGACCATCCAGTGAATATTAGTTTCTGTTCCTCTCAATTCCGATTTCGTTTTAACTCCTACGGTGGCCAATGTAGTCCAAGATTAACATGGCTTCCAGTTCGAGTGTTAAGCAGTTTGAGTGCTAACCCACGCGTGTTAAAACGCGAAAGGCAAAGCTTGAGTTAACGGGTATGTCCCTCTTTGGCTAATGTACTTTCAAGATGGAGGGGCAACATGGCGACCGACATTAGAACCCCTTACCCGTATATTATACACTCACGAGAATACTTTATTACTTGAACGAAGTAAATATACATTAATGAGCACATATATTTTTGAAAGAACTAAGTGTTTTTAGCTAAGAATAAACTAAAAAAGTTACACAGTGTAGCTTTAAATGACTTTCAAGGGAGAGGATAATTGTGTTAGACACAAACTCTGTCTCAAACCAGCTCACAAACCTACACACCCGAAGCTGAATGACATATCTAAGGGATGTCTTCACATATGCAAACGGTTAGTCTGTAATCAACAGCCAAACAGAAGCAGGATGATTATTGAATGCCTGAGGAAACTAACAGCGATGACGTCAGCAAAGATAAGGAGCCAAAAAAAAAAAAAAAAAGAAGTCAGGAAGTGCCCAGAAAAACAAAGTGCATACAGTAAAAACACAAGCATAAGCACAGGCCAAGAGTTTACAAAGTACAATGTCAAAAATTCTCCCTTTGTTCTCTTCGCCTTTCCTGAAAACACAAATAAAACGGAAGTTCGGTATTCAATAAACAAATAAATAAACGAAAATTCATCCTCTGATAGAATCGTGATCAGGATATTTTTCTCTGTACACAGCAAAAAGTTTAAATTATAAACAGGAACAGCACTTATTCATTGTAATGTGTAACTCTAGAAATGTCATTTACCATGTTTTGGGGGTTATTCAGTGCAATGAAATGAAATGAAATTAAACTTTAATTTTTACATCCTCTCACGAAAATATGAACGATACCAAACTCACTATGCATTTAGTATGTTGCTAGGTGGTCGAAGTCAAAAGAGCACGTCTTTATTACATTTTGATACACTGCAAATGTCCCTTCTTTTATCATCCAGCAGGTCTAAATCCCAAATCTCCTCAACAAGCCACATTGAATCATTCATGTCCATTCTACAAAAGGTTTTATTCAGATCTTACAGCATCACACAAATTAGCACCTTTGTAAATAACATTCTTAGCAAAAAAAGTCTTTGTTTACAACTACCACATTCACTGATTAGTAGCAGCTTGAATTATATTAGCTCACAATTACCAAATATTAACCAAGAAAACACTATACTGTATCTTTGGACTGAATGAGCACATGACATAGTTAAATATTGGGAAAGAAACAACTCTGAACCGGAGCTTAGGGTTCAAACTTGGAAGGCAGGTCACATGACTCGGACCCTCCAGCTGAAATGGAAAATATAGCTTGAGTTTGGGGTCGGAGCATCACATGAGCTACGGGAGCGAGTGCTGTTATCATGTGCTATCACACAGCTGAGGAATCTTATCTTTGAATAAAGCTTGTACCTGATTTGTTGTGTTGTGTGTGTGGTGTGTGTGTGTGTGGTGTGGGTGGTGTGGGTGTTGTGTGTGTGTGTGTGTGTGTTGTGTTGTGTGTGTGTGTGTGTGTGTGTGTGTGGTGTGTGCAAAGTGAAATGCTGCTTGAAGGTGCGTTCATTTACTGTTGTTTGACGAATGCTCGTGGACGAAATCCCGTCATTTTAACAGGAGTACATCGGGAATGATGTGTGAAATATTTCCTTTACACACAACAGGTTCAAGCTGCTTGGTTCAGGTCCCTTTTTTTTTGGCCCACAAAATTTTTCTAATGTGAACACACCTTTTACTCACATTTCTGGTCTTATTATGTTGTTTAAAAAAGAAAAAAAGAAAAGGAGGAGGTTGTAACAACTTGGGTATAATCTTCCTTCTTTTCTGTTGATGTCTCTTAACTACTGGATAATATCAATCAATAAACAAACAGCTCTTTAAGCTTATCCAAACTCTGCTTTGTTCATGATCCAATCAATTCCCAGTTGATAAAATCAACTCCTGCCCTGCATATTTTCTCATGGAATGTCCTGTTGCACTCAGACATATAGTACAATTACAGAAATAAAATGGAGTATAGCCTAATTCATGTTTACCTTGAGTGACAAATCTAGGCAATTATTTCTGTTGGACTAATATATGCACTAGAAACTAAACTTTATGAAATAATTTCCCCCAAGGTTTTTTTTTTTTACCAAATAATTTCCACGACTTTTCCAGTTTGGGATTAATAGATATTATAGATATATATATTAAAGTTTCAATAGATATAAAACTATTTTTTTATTAAATTATACTTTTTCAAGGGATACTCCACCCAAAAATGAAAATTCTGTCATCATTTACTCACCCTCAAGTTGTTGCAACCCTGTATGAGTTTCTTTCTTCTGCTGAACACAAAGGAAGATATTTTGAAGAACGATTGGAACCAAACAGTTGTTTGGCACCATTGACTTCCATAGTAGGAAAAAAAAAATACTTCCAATCGGAAGTTCCAATCGTTCTTCAAAATATCTTGCTATAAATTTCATGACTCATAGGTTCCTCATTTTAAAGGAACATGAGTCATGTTGAAAATAATGATATGAGAAAATAACTGAAATATGGTTTTAAGATAGGCTAATTGAAAGAGAAAAAAAAATGCATACAGCCCAAGCTTATGTTATGAGTGTGTATGCTGTCAAATTCTGTTTATTCGGGTCGCTGAATGTATTGTAACGTGCAGTGCTATTGATTAAATGCCATGACGTTTCTTTATTGCTCGAGGATTAAACACTTGGACCCTGAAATAGCACACAATGAGAAGAGTGAATGGATCAAAAGATTACCATGAAGATAAAAGCAGGCATAGAACCAGAATAACTAAAACCAAAATGTATCTGCACAGTAATTTTAGGTAAATATTTTTTGTCGAACGAACGTTATTTTAAAAGTCAAATCAAGTGCTTAAGGTAACTACTACATGAAGTTATTTATTTTACAATATAGCCTACACTAGACAGTAGGTAGCCTATACAGTAAAAAATTGTCTAAATGACTAAGTACCACTTCACACATCACTGTTCCATTGTACCGCAATACTAATAGGCAACAACAGTAAACAAACAAACCAACCACAAGCCACGTGCTGCATCATATTCTCAAAAGAAAACAATAGAAAACGCCATCACATCACACGGAAACATCTTCGCATTTGCTGTTTAGTTTAAAATGCGGTAAAAAAAACTTACACATTAAAGTGCTGAAAGCCAGAACAGCCAACAGAGCCTGAATAAAAACACTGAATCCGTCCATCAGAGATCCGTCCACACAGCCCTGATATTCCGGGTTCACCAAATCGCTCATATTTCTTCTGCTCTTCGTAAAAACGAACATGTTTGCGTTTGAAAACTAGAATAAGAGTCATAGGATCCTTTGTGGAACAAAATCCTCGGGAATTAGACTTATACGGGTTTTCCATATAACTTAACTAGCCAGAAGACAAAGAAATTCGGACAGCAGACTGATGAACCAAGGTCGCACACTGCTCGAGCTGTTAAAGTCGTATTGAAGTTGAGCGATGTGGCATAAGATAAAGCATTTCACTCAGGTCAGTTTCTTTCTTTCTTTCTTGTTATTGAGTCAACAAGGGGAAAAAACGGCTCTGCTGACGTCACCTCCTGCTGCTGAAATCTCCTGGAGCCCTTTGTCCCTCTAATACACATGTGCTGATGTGAATGCATCAGGATCTGCATTTTACTTTAAATCATTTCTTAGAATTGTATAGAATTTAAATGGAATTGACAAAGTTTCATCATATAGCCTACTTATGAATATTGTATATTTATCCATTGCTAAAAATACAAGTTATTGAAGGAAATATTTTGGACCTAATTGGGGGAAATAGGGAGTCAGTTGTTCCAATCAAATCCACTGTATGTTAGCATACTGTACCTGTGTGACGTATCAGGTCAGGTCAAATCTTGACCTTATGAAATCCATATTCATGAGAAAACCAATCACGAAACACTGGAAAATAGTTGCTTATCAGAAGTTACCATGCCAACTAACCTCTCATAAAAACATTTGCTGCATTTCAGGTATATAAATTCAATGTTCCTTTTTTCTTTTCTATTTATAAAGCCTCTTCTCAGCCGTGACGCACAGTAAAAGGAGTGTAATGGGGTGGGACTGCTTGGTTGTTTCAGCTTCACTGATCCATAACTCTAAAGAACTTAAGTCATGCAACATGACAAATGAGCATAGGTGTACAACTGAAGCATGCAAATAAACAGAAAAAAATACATATGGTTCAAAATCAGATGAATAGATTTCACTTAAAAGACATTAAACCGTTTTATATAGGACATACAGTATAAACAGTTTAGGACAATGAGGTGTAATCAGCAACTACAAATCACAATTGTTTTATTGCGTATGAAAAAATTATCCCATAGGAAATCAATATAGGAAATCACACAAGTTTACAATAAATAACATTGACTATGTAAACTAATTGTTTGTTCATTTGTTGATATTGTGTGGCATATTTTTGACTAAGGTTGACTTTATTTACAATGTGGCGTAGAAGACCATGTGCATTTTAGGAGCTGTTGTCACGTCTGTGTAGATTTTGTTAAATTATGTTTGATGTTTTGAGTTCATATCTTTTATTTTGAAGTTTAATGATAAACATTTTATTTAGTTTATTTAATCATCAAGTTCATAGCCTTTTGCAGTGTCTGAAATTGTATACTCTCTTGTTTTGAAGAATTACTTTGTGACTGTTAAAAAAGAATGTTCTATATATGAATGTGTAGTATGAATGAAATCTGGACATACATGTTGTCATTGTCATGATGTGACGTACCAGTGCCAGTTGTGTCGCTTCATGGCCTCATGGGATAGTAAAGTGTTGATCAGCTGATCAGCTGCATTCCATGGTGAAGCCTGCGGAGATAGAGACCAAGATGGATTCGGCAGAAAAGGGTACCATGGCGGATCAGAAGACTACAGGGAATCAGGAGGCCAAGGCAGAGCCGACAGATCAGAAAACGGAGCTAGAGCAGGCCATGGTGTAGCTGAAGACCATTCAAGGGTGAACTCTTATACAGCCTTCAGTTCATGGCCATAATAGGGAACTCACGAAACTCAGGGACGGTACTCCTGGCCATGGCAATACAGGCAGCGAACACAGGGAACTTGGAGACTGCATTCCTGGCCATGGCGGAACAGACAGTGTGCTTGTGTGGCTCCAGGGCTAAAGTGAGCTCTGAGGGAGCTGCAGCAGAGTCAGCCACTTCAGATGTGCGACTCAGACAAACAAAATGATAGTAGCCATCACAGGAAACAGTAATGACAAGGGGTAGCACTTTAAGGACCACTGGAGCAGGGACCACCGGGTTTGGGCTCTTTGGGACCACTGAAGCAGGGACTGCCACGCTTGGGAACTTTGGGACCACTGAAGCAAAGTCTGCAGGGCTTGAGACCTATGTGGCCACTGGCCTAGGGAGTGTTGGGACCACCAAGCTTGGTAGCACTGGTTTCACTGGAGTAAGGGGGCTGGGACCATCAGGCTTGGGACCACCAGGCTAGGGAGCACTCGGACAACCAGACATGGGACCACTGGGCTAGGGAGTGCTGGGACCACTGGGCTAGGGAGTGCTGGGACCACTGGACTTTGGTGTGCTGGGACTAATATGCGTAGGAACACTGAGCTAGGAATTGCTAGGACCACCAGGCTAGGTAGCACTGGTTCCACAGGAGTTAGGCGGTTGGGACCATCAGGCTTAGGAGCACCAGGCTAGGGAGCACTAGGACTGGGACCACTGGGCTAGAAAGTGCTGGGAGCATCTGAATTGGGACCACTGGGCAAGGGAGGTGCTTGTACCACTGGACTTGGGTGTGCTGGGACTAATATGCTTAGGAACACTGGGCTAGGGAGTGCTAGGACCACCAGGCTAGGTAGCACTGGTTCCACAGGAGTTAGGGGGCTGGGACCATCATGCTTGGGACCACCAAGCTAGGGAGCACTGGGACCAACAAACTTGGGACCACTGGGCTATAAAGTGCTGGGACCATCTAAATTGGGACCACTGGGCAAGGGAGTGCTGGTACCACCGGGACCAATAGGCTAGGGAATGCTGGGACCACCTAAATTGGGACCAACAGGCCAGGGAGTCCTGGAACCACCTTAGGACCAACAGGATAGGAAGTGCTGGGACCACTGGACTTGGGAATACTGAGACCGCCAGGCTAGGGAGCTTTCTCCCTCGCCTCTTTGAGCCATAATAAGGAGCGAGCACAGGGTGCCACCACTGGCTGGGAAGTGCTGAGGCCCAATGTAGGAGAAGCAATGTATCCCACACTGTAGGAAGAGAGGCAGAGTCTTAGAGCATAATTAATTAACTTTTCCAATGTTAAGTCACATCTGCCTTTTGGCAGACATGATTTAACAGGCTTGTTGAGTCCAAAGGGATACAAGCCCTGAAGGACTTTATCTTCCCAGTCCACACAGCTGGCAAGAGCACAAAAGAGCTCTGTATAGCCTTCAGTGGTGTCCCTCCTCCACCGAAGGCACACAAGCTAATCTGCTGGATCCATGGGTATTGGTCAGGTATCCTGTAACGTTTGGTGACTCAGAGACGAGGGAGAGCAGGATCCAACTGAAGATTATGATTAATCGAAGATTATGACAAGAAATAGAAATCCAGGGAAGAAAGAAAAAATCTGCCTTAAATTTTTAAATGCAACCAAATAAGCTGTATAAGTCATTTAAACTTAAATTACATTAAACTGAAGTAATGTAAAAAAAAAACATATGTTGTCACAACATTGATCTTGTTTTATTTTTTATTTAATTTAATTTTTATTTATATTCGAATATTTAACATGAATATGAACGTAATATTCAGAGTTTGCGTTTTACTGTTTTTATTCATTTTGAGGAATACTGAATCTGTTTTGTGCAAGTGAGATGAGTAAATGCTCACATTTAGTCTAAAACTACAATAACCATCATGTTAACATTAACACACAGCGCACACGGGTACTTAACTTTCAAAGTTGTCTGAAGATCGTCAGTCAATCAAAAAGCAAAGTAACTTGCATTACTTGAAAAAGTAACTCAGATATTTTGTTGTAAATTTAAAAGTAATGCATTACTTTACCAGTTACTTGAAAAAGTAATCTGATTACGTAATTCGCATTACCCCAAAACAGCACATGATCCTTCAGAAATCATTTTAATATGCTGATTTGGTGGTCAAGAAACATTTCTTATTATTATCAATGTTAAAAACAGTTTGTGCTGCTTATTTGAAACGGTAACATTATAATAGTACAGGTAATTACTGTAACTTTTGATCAATTTAACACATCATTGCGGAATAAAAGTTTTTTTTTTTTTTTAAATCTAAATGACCCAATTTTTGAACATTTTGTAGAGTGGACATGAAAAATGCAAAGTAAAACTAGAGATTTTGATGGAGGTGATCATAAAAGAAAAGTGTCTGCAAATATATACAGTAAAACTATTTGTTCAGATAACCTAATTTGTTTCATGTGTTAACATCTAAATTAACTGTTATATTCAAGACAAAAAATATTTACTGTAATTTTTACTGTAAACTTTACTGTTACACAGATGAAAGTCATTTTAAGGGTTTTATCAGGCATCACTCAGAAGAAAAGTTTCTTTATAGAACCCTAAATGGTTCTGTAAGCCACTGTATGGCGGTACATACTGTATATTCCCATAGGATCATTTTATGGATTTAGCTTTAAATTCATTTGATTTATTTTGATTGAATTTTATTAATTAAACAGCTAGTAAACATACTTTATCGCTAGAAAAAAATGAAATAACTCATTAAACATGAAAGTATTAAAGACATTTTTGGCATAAGGGATTCTTTAAAATTAGGTCAAGAGGTCATAGAACCCCAATGAACCCCTTTTCTTTAAGAGAATTAGCTCTTTAAGGTAACAACTGGGCTAACCAGATAATAGAGCTAATTTCCTAGTCAAAACTTTTTAGTACTATACCACAGCATGGAGAGGATAAAGCATTGACCCACATTGTCTATCTCCTCTCACAAGGTCTCATGATAATCTGTCCCTGGAAGAGCTTGTCAAAGTCTCCTCTTGTAGATTAAGCTCAAGGCATGAACCATCTGTTACTGTAACATCACTAAGAGGTGCTTATTAGATCAGATCAGGGTTTTTTATTACTGGACAAGGCATTTCATCTTGTAGAATGTGTACAGGAGGGTGTTTATATGTGTTGATGTTTTTTGCTTGATAAACTAACCCCCTGCACCAGTCCTATTGAAAGTCATTAAAGTGCACTTATTTATAGTGTCAACTATATTGGTGTGACTTTAAATTCAATACAGCAATAAATATGGTTACCACAGGAGGGCAACGAAGGACAATATGAGAACTGAATTTATGTAATTTCTAAACAGCATTATTGCAATAATAAATGAATGCTTTATGTATTAATATTAATAAAAATAATACATTATTATGTATTGGTTAATTTACATTTCACTGATTCTTGGGAATTTGGATAAAACAGGTTTTAATTTTGAAAATAAAAAGTTAGTTAATTTACAAAATCTGAAGGTATATCAGTATAGACAAGGTCTTGGCTGTTCAGCAATGTACCGGTGCAACCTCCTCATTTTGTATTTTTTTCATAAACTAGGAGTTTTTCCAGTTATTACTTTGTTTTTGTCAACACCGTCAGACTCAATAAAAAGCTAATTATTTTTTATTTATTTGGTCTAATATGTATTTAGAGTTTTTAAATCATTATCTGGCATCCTTGGTACACATATATACTGTTAAATGTTGAATATTCACTTTTGTTCATTTTTTATACTGTTTTACGTGTACTCCCTTAAAAGATCTAACATCATACAACATTTACTTTAAGCCTAAAGACAAAAAGTAATGTGCCCTTTTTTAACAAACATATTTTTGTATTAAAAGAGACTATTACTTTAATAACTCAACAGCACTAAAGAAACAGATTGTACGCATATTCATTTAAAACAAATAAAACTCCCTCTGACGGTGGTGACTTTAGAACTGACGGTGGTGACAGTGGCCTCATTACAACATATAATTCCAAACTTTATACCACTCAAGTCAATGGCTTCTTGCTTAACAACTTTATTTAACTATTTGGTCAAAAAATAACAATCCTGAGCACTGAGATAAACCTTTGTCAAGTACAATTAAGCAACATCATTATTAAAAGTACCCCATCCCCATATCATCAAAAATTAAATCATCATAGTAAAAAATAAAGTCATTACCAGTAGGAATAATGTACAATGCATCACTGACAAAAAATTCAACTGTCATCTAGTGTTCTTCTGAAAACTGGACTGTAAACTGTATATTGGACGTAAAGAACAGATAACAACAATTGTGAGCACTGTGGCAAACATTCAACAAGAATATATGGGTTCAATTAGCAATAGGCTATCATTAATAAAAGTACCCCAATGAGTGAGGATATCCATGCACATCCTCACTCGACCATAATCTTCACAGCTGATAATCACTCCACCTTTCGCTTTAAACTGTGCAATGCGCAACTTCATTGTCTTTGAACTTGGAATGTTCGGAGCAACCAAGCTGTAATTTTTTGTGCAGGCGAAAATCTAAATGAACGTTAGAAAACACAATTTAATTGCTTTAAACGTGTTAAGATGCAAGTTGAACTGCTATATAAAAGCAATATAGCACTCGTGTTCATGAGGATGCTCATGGATATCCTCACTATCACTTGCACTATATTGCTTAATAGTAGCATGCAGTGTAGGCCTGTATGGAAGAAATATAGGTAGAATTATGTAAATAAAAATATAAATAAGGTTAATGACACATTACAGGTCATATTGGTATTTATTGTGATCAACAATTATATTTCTAGCCTTTGTTGAGGACCATTTGGAGTTTTTGTCACCAACATCAGACTGTACGTCACCACCGTCAGACAGAAAACCTGACGGTGGTGACGTCTGACGGTGGTGACAAAAAGCTACTCTTTCACATGATATGCATGAGTTGTTCACATTAGCCATCTTGTTTACCCTCTGTTGCTAGCTACTTCAGACCTCTTCTTAAAAAGTATACATTTATGTCATAATCTAATCTAATATTTTTTATACAAAAGAGACGGTGTTGACATGTTATGGTTGTGACAGTAGCAGTGTCCAAAAATATGATCAAGTTTAAGAGAAAATAGAAAACTTAGGAGAGCTTGAGGATCTTGAAGCATGCAGTAGAGTTGAAGGTTTGAAAATGGGGTCCTCAGGAGTGTAGTTGACCTTTTAGTTGCTTGATTTTATTGCTTTTTATAAATATCTGACGGTGGTGACGAATATTTGGGACACATTTTGAGCAATCACGAAATAATATGAAATATTGTTCAAAACTCACTGTTTGTAGTTTTTAATACATATTACAATGTACTCTTTCACGTGGTAAAGATATTATTCAATTCAATTATTACTTTTTGTTTTTTTAATCAAGTTGAAATGATTATCTCCTATCCAAGGACAACTGATTTTGTAGGCAATCGACCAGCATATAATCATAAATTAATAAAAAATAAAAATAAACCTTTAAAAGAACCTTATATGTGCAAAGGACCCCCTGATTATAACATTGATTCTTTTTATTCATGAAAATGTTGTTGATTTCCAACAGAATTTGCACTTTTCTTAGTGGGACATGTTTTTGCCAAAGTTTCAAGAATCAGTGATTTGTAAAGATATACTGTAATGTTCATTAGAATAAGCGGTGTTAACTAGTTAACTCTAAAAAAAACTTCATGTCGTAACATCTAAATTAAAAGCTTTCATTAAAGTAAAAACATCAACCATGTTATCATATGAAACCTCATTGGTTACAAAACAAACATATAAACTATAAGGATTGCATGTTATAACTTTTTACAGTGTAGTTTACATAATATTATTGTCATATTCCTATCTTAAAAACAAAAGGTTCTTTAGGCATTGATGGTTCCATGAAGAACCCTTTAACATCCTTGGAACCTTTCCTTTGAAGGTTCTTTAGTGGGAAAGATTTAGTGTTTTACACTTAAAAGTAAAGTAAAACTTTTTACTAAAAGGTACTTTGGGAAACCAAACATTGTTCTTGGAAAATGCATTGAAATAGAAAAATTGGCACCTTTATTTTTAAAAGTGAAGTAAAGTGACATTTTTAGGTGAATGATGATAGCCATTTCATTTTCTGTGAAACTTACGTTTTTTTTTCTCTAATGACTAAACTTACAGTAGGTATTTTGTTTTAATAACTTAACATGACTCCAATGAACTGAAAACATGACTAAATCATTTTTCTACTTTTATTTGTGAAGTTTTTTTTTTTGATTGTGCCCTTGTTTAGGCTATATGCTGGAAATTATAGAAACAGAAGGGTATTGTTATTTTTTCCTCTTTTTTTTTTCTTTTTTTGTGGTTTCGGCATAAAATATCACTTTGACCATAGCCTACGTCAGAGACGCTTGAAAATGTAAAGCGGTCAAATTATTTTTGCGTAAGTTAAAACAAGTGAGATTGCAACAGCAGCCCCCTCTTGTTTACACTGTCTGTGTCTCAAAATCTAGAGTGTTACCTACATAGAAAGCATTTTATCAGCCTTTTTGTTTTTTGCACGTTCTTGGACAGCATTTTTTGGCCATCAAATTTGCAAAAGCTCCAATAAACGATGCATGCGTCACAGATGCCCAAAAGTGCTGCACGCGCCTGAATGCCCAAATGCTGTCCACTCAGACGGCTCGCAAGGATTTTTAGACACAGCCATGAGTTTCCCCACAAGAGGGAGGCGGGGGCTCGGGCCTATTTCTATTTATAATGGGCAGAACAAATTTTGCAACTGTAAAGGTCAATGAAGGAGTCGGCTTGAAAATAATCTGTAGATGTTGAGACATGCGCAGATGCGGGATGATGCCATATTGGACACACACATACACACACACACACACACACCGCTCCTGCTTCAACCAGAACACCGGATCACTCAATTCGGATAGACGGAAAAAAACTCGCATAAGGTAAAAATACATTATCCGCATGAACTTCATTCTGTAATAGAGATCGTGTCTGACACGGACTCGTGCTTCTATGTGCGAATTTCCGCGTACAGGCGCTTTTTCCTCGTTAAAAACATTTGGAGGTTGTTTGTAACAGTCAGAAATATAGGCTACACAAGCTTCTGCGCATGAGTTGATAAAACGGTCCGAACAATAAAGTAACCTTATTTTATAACACGAATGTCGAGCGACCGCACTTTCGATTATGTCGATAAAAAATATTTACGATCTGAAGAGACGCGCGCTGAAAATGTCGTTGAAAAATAACGTTTATGTAACAAGCGATATTTTCGTGTCGCGTTCTTCCTCAAAGATAGGCTACTCTCGCCCTGTTACTATTGACTTTATTTTCAAACTGCCATTTGACCTCCTTTCGATTTCAAAGGACACAATGTTCACGCGTGAATATCAACATTTAAGTTTACACATTCGGGTGGTGTTCATAGAAATGTTTTTGAACGTCACGAACCGGTCGGTGTACGTGCGATTCAGGTGCGCGGAATATGGTCCGAAATCCTCGTTCCTCATGTGTCAAATCCACTTTCAACATGGCGGGTTAAGGTGTGTTAAAACTGCCATGCAAAATCTTTGAAGAAGGAAAAAATAAAACCGCGTTGTTTACGCATCCCGTTTTCGTTTCTTTCGCTGCACCTGGACGTGGTTTAATGAATTAAATTTAAAGTTGTCGTTTGCCGACGTCGGTGTCGTTTTTTTCCGCTGCAATACTTTTAGAGTGTGTAAAGTAGTATCTCACATGCTCATACAATATTTCCTGTTTCGCTTTGTGCTGTGCTGAATGCGGGAGACAACATTTTATTCACATATTATTCCTTAATCAAACAGTTCATGTTTCAAAAATATATTTACGTGACGAATAGCCTAAGCCATATTTTTTTATATTAAATCGATTATGGTGAATTTGAATTAAAGGCTATTAATTTGCATCTATAGGCCTACGTACGAGTTATTTATTTGATTAGCCTTTACGTTAGTGGATGTCGCCGTAAATCCTTGAGGGTTTTATCCGTTAATTCACGGGCGGATTAAACTCGCAGCATTAATGAAGGGGAAATGGAGTCACGCATTTGATGACGCGATGAATTGATATGAAATTATATTTCCCGTTAATTCTCTGTCTGACCTGGAAAAGATGAGCTCGAATAAGTCTCTGTATAGCCTTTTTAGACTATCATATATAGAGAGAGATAGCATGCCCATTAAAGACGCTTTTGTTTAATAAACCCGTATGAGAAGTAGTAGCCCAGATAACACAATTCAACAATAGCCTTTATAAAATCCATCAAATCTTCGATGTGTTGAAGCAGCCTGACTACTCTTCAATAAAGCTTGACATCTGAATCGATTGTGCCTTGAAACAGAACACATTTTTCCATTAAGGTAAAAAATAAGTGCAGAAGAACAATACGCGTTCATAGACTACGACACCTGAGGAGAAGAGATTGAGCCGCTAATAAGAGCATGAACCCCCAAAAAGTAAGTCAATAAGATGGATGGGTGGTCCAAATATTATATATTTAGACACCAGCGTTATATAGGCTACAACTTTGACAGTGGCCACAAAAGTTAAGGCTATACGAGTTACATAGATGTTGCGGCCAAATAGAAGCTAAACAGAAGTTGCTCTCCTCTGAGAAGGTAACCATAGCAACAGTACGCAGCTTGAGTAGCCTACGTTCAGTATCATTCAGTAAGTACCCTGCCTACATATAGGCTATTTATTACAAAATATGTGATCATATAATTTTACATACCACACAAATTTAGCAGTGGAGGATTTTTGGATTGCAGCGAATAGGCTAAAATTGATTAGAAAGGTCTCTGGAAGTCATTGCGGGCTATATAATTCGCATACGTCGTGATTATGTAACGTTAACATGTGACGTTAAAGGACTGGCAATCCATATTTAAAGCATCGTTAACGCACAAACACTTCTAGATGTGCAGTGGGAGTAAGTTGAGATGCGATATGTCATAAGTAATCAGATAGTTTAGCCTCGGGTCGCAGAGATCGGGTGACCGTCCGTTGTGGATTGAATAATGTCATTTACATTCATTCAGGCCGTTGTGACGTAATGCCATTAGACGTCACGACGTGAGCATGAAAACAAATAGGCTAGCTAGGTGATGGCCTTCTATACTAGTTAGACATAATTACGCATTTAAGTAGGTTTGGGGAAACTTTAAAGGGAACTTTATGTTGCGAGGTAAACACATTGGCTTGCAGTGCAGGAATGAATGTTTATTTGGGAAATATAGTTATGTGTACTATCCTAAATGCCATTAGCATTAGCATCACTTCTCTGAGTATAGGCCAACAGCATAAATTTCCCTTTTTAAGGTCAAAAGGGTGTTTTTACAGATAATGATGTCATGGGTATTTTTCTTTGTGCGGTACAGCGTAAATAACTGAAACTTGGTGATGCCAACATGTTGTGTTTTTTAGAAATGATGCCATCATATTTCAGTGCCTAAAAGATGCTCTAATGCTTTCATAGTATGTTATTATACCAACTTGTTATCTATTTGATCTATCACGATCATTTTTGACATTCGCACTTGATGCTATGAGTTTCAACTTGATGTTTTCAACTTGACTGAAGTAAATTCAGAGTGATTGGATTAGATATAATTAACTTAACACTAAGTGTGGCACATGTGTAAAACGAGAGAAATAAAACCACACTCATTTCCACTTTTTAAAGATGGCAACGCTTGAAGACTTGCATTTAATATACAAGAAAGCATCAACAAGGGACTGACCATATAGCTATGATAGATGCCTGCTTGAGTTCCCAAGATGCACTTCACTGCAGCTTTAATTATTATACAGATTACTGTTAGTTTTATTGTTTGCTGCTTTTATTTGCACTGTTGTTGTCACTCTCAGTTAATGTGCTCTCTCAGAAAAAAAGGTACACAATCTGGTACCCTTTTTAAAATGTACACCTTTGTAGCCAAATAGTGCATTTCACTACATTAAAGGAACATATTGGTACCAAAAGCATACATATTAGTACATATTTGTTAGAGGGTTCTGTCCCAGTGACCGCTTTTGTGCCATTTTGTCTGAGAGTGCAGAACTCTTTGTTTTCACTCTGCACCATTATTGAAGTTTGTGCTTTAAGATCTGATATGTAATTGAATACTGCAATTTATAGATTTCTCGGTCCATTCAAATCATTTTAACAGGGCTATTTCAGGGCTCTTGCCATACGCATTTTCCTACATTCCTAATAGCATGGAACTTCCTGGAAAACATTAGGCAAATAAGGCACATATTCAAATCATGAATAAAAGCAATTTGTGTGCTGAAAACTCAAGTTTTCAAGTTGATGTGTAACATTATCAGGGGGAAAGTATTGCAACCTGCTAAACTAAACAATAGACAGATGAACACTCAGCTAAAAACTTAACAATTCCTCTCAAGTTGCATGATTAAAATGGATTATTAAATGCGTCTGAGACTGAAAAAGGCCAGAGCAGTTTATTTTAATAAGAAACTTAGCACTACATTGTGTTCCGATAATCCTTTAATTCCCCCTACCACAATTGAACAAGTCCTGGATTAGAGCGAGAGGGGGCATCTGGCTTAATATGAGCTAATCGATAGTACGGCCTGCCTAAAATCGGGATTTATTCTGAAACAGCCCACATCATAGATTAGGGTTGATAATTCAATTTAATCCTGCATCTTCAATCCGGAGGTGTCTTTCCACCCACATGCCCAACTGTTCTGGCTGAACCACAAAGAACCCACACAAATCAAGACATCCAAATGACAGCAGCAATGAATATATTTGTTCGTCATTTGAAAATTAGTCATCGACCAAAAAGCAATCCTACTTTTTTAAACTAATAATGTCAATTTTTGCTTATGGTCAGTAGTATTTACCCCTGTAGATGTTTTGTTTGCCCAGTTTATGAGAAATGGGTCGTATTTCTTTCTGATAGAATTTTGGATGCAAATTCTGGTCAACTGGAACAAAACATTTTTTTTCTCATTTAAAGCCCACTCAAGTCACAGTGAGTGAATCCATGTCAATTTCCTCTTTGATTCTCATTTTTCTCGACCGGGGTTATGCGGAACACCACCAGAAATATCTCAGAAATGAGTGACAGAACCATAATATTTTTCTTCTGCTGTGTTTATAAACACACACACACACACACACACACACACACACACACACACACACACACACACACAACACACACACACACACACACACACACACACACACACACACACACACACACACACACACACACACCACACACAACGATACACTGTCATCATGGCAAATATTGAGTGAGTCATTTGCAAGGAAGTGGTTTCGGTGTTAAAGTGCACTTCTTGTTCATAGTTCCATCTGAAACAAGGACTTCAATAGAAGAAAAATACATTAGTGTCACAATGTATGCATTATTCATTGCTCTTCACTTCTAAAACTAAAGGTTCCTTAATGGTTATTTGGAGCACATTAGGTTCACTTTTTTCTTGTAATGAATCGAATGTGTTCTTGAGGTGCGAAAAGTTCTTGATCTTACATTATAGGTTCGTAGTATTCGTTTCTGGGTGCTTTAACTCTTTCCCATCTGCGTTTAAAAAAAAAAAAGAAAGCTGCATTTTGATCATTTCCACAAAAAGTTCATGACCCCCAGAATATTTTGTTGTATGGATATCTGAACTTGCAATATATCAAAAGAAAGAAACAGAACCTCCTCTTTTAAACAAAACAAACAAACTAAACATTTTATTTTAGCTTTGTTTTTTATCAATACTTGAATGTTTAGGGGGAAGAAGCTGGAAAATTCCGCTAATGGCGGGGAAAGAGTTAAGCACCAGTACAGATGGCTTTCTAAAGAACTAGAGAATAAAAAGTTCTTTGACATCATAAAACCCTTTTTTAGCCACAATTGGAAGCTTTATTTTAAAGAATGGTGTATTGGGAATTGAATTCATTAGATTAAATATAGGCCTATACTAGCATAAGCAAAGCAAAAAATTAACGAACAAGGCGTCTTTGGTCATTATTTTGTTTAGTGATTCTGAGTTAAAAGAAATAATAAATGTTGTAAAAGTGTCAAAGTAACATTAGAGCCAATAAAAGTAGCAACCACATGTTGTATGTTTGAAGGATGCGATCATCAGCTTTTCACATAGAGATTGTCAGATAATGACATCATCAGTGCAGAAGATCCAAACCACAGTCCTTCTTACCAACAGTGCTTGGATGATCTAAAATAACTGCAATATTTTAAGATAGTCTATTTATGCTGTTTTAATAAATAAAAAAAATATTGTATATTAATTTTGTATCCTTCGTAGATGAATGAGGTGTTTATGTTCAATATTTTAGAGGATTTTAAATGAACAAATCACTCAGCAGTGCATGCTCAGCATTGACTGCTGGGAAAACACTAGATTTTCCCACGTTTTCTTTTTTCTTTTTTCTAAGTGAAACATGTGATGACTCATAAATGTCTTATTTTAAAACCTTAAATCATTGGTGTAGTTATTATAATAAGTTATGAGATTAGATATTTGGTCAAGCTAGGAATTCTTCTCGCATTTTCTCATCAAAACGCATCATTGCATACATCATTCTAAAATCTTGTAAGATAGTCATAGTGGATCACAGACCATTTTCTTTAAGACCAGAAGCAAATTATATGCAAGTACACAAATGTGAATTAACAAACAACAAACCTCATCATGTTACGTTTCTGAGTGAAACATATTCAATGCAAAAAAAGTTGGGCAGAGTTTGATTTAATGAGAAATGAAATGTGCCGTGAGAGATTTAGATCAGATAACTGACCATAGAAAACGGTTTACAGTTTACTCGCTATGACTTAAAGTCCCCCTGTGGTGAAAATCAAGATTTTAATGTTATGTCTGTGTAGTGTTTTAAATATGCTGCAAGACAAACCATGTGCAAATTCATAAGTCAACACCATTGATGAGTATTTTCTCCTTAAAGTAACACTATGTAGTTTTTCAACCTTCATAATATATTTCCAAGACCCTTGTGATGGTACATCGACTTAAAATAAGTTAAATGACTCGTCTGCCATCGCCTGACGGGGTCTGTATCGCTTTTACTGGCACTATGTGACTTCGGGTTTCGGGTAGGAACCCGTGCACAAAAAGAACTACAAAATTCGACTGCTTTACGTCAAGCGCTACAATAGTCATTATTACGTTTTTCTTCGTTTCTGATGTCGCAATACATCATCCTTTCATGAAATCATGTAACATACTCTACCTTGTCTGTGGACATCGTTCATTCTAAAGCCGGTGCTGGATAAACAGCGAGCGTGCGTGTGACGGTAGGCTAAATTATTTATGACAGCGGCAATGGACAATTTCGTTTCCAACCAGTAGGGCGACCGAAGAGGAAAAGTTACTTGGTGTTACTTTAAGACTGCAGTGAACCAAAGACAGTCTCAAAATCGCGGTTTGAAATTGCTGGTGTTACTGACTACACTGACGTCACAAACTACAATCACGACAATGTGTGATCAAGTGGATCTCTGAGTTGGTGGAGACGGGGCTAATTTGCATATTCATAGAATCGCGTATACTAAATTAAGCAAGGTTGTAGAGTTCAATTCATGACGATCTTTTTTTTGTTTTTAGATTAAAGATGAGTTTTAAGGGATACAATTAAATTACTGACTGCAGGGGGATTTTAAGAATTGCATTGGGACGTTTTGGAACACATGAAATTGAGCTAGTTAGAAATGTTTGCATTCATGTAATCCGTGCACTTGCATATTATATAATATGTTGCGTCCTATTTCCAGCCACACCACACCAATACCAACAGTACCAACAACAAACTCTAACATGCATGCATATACAAACTCTCTTTCTTTGTCTCCTAACAGGCATGGATTGTGCAGAGGAGGAGGTGGATTTTAACTGGGAGGAGTACCTCGAAGAGACTGGAGCCACTGCCGCACCTCACACTTCATTCAGACATGTGAGAACACACAGACAAAATGTCTCAATATACTTATTTATTGAACGAAATTTTGAATTCAGCAAGGGCGCATTAAATATGGCATTAGATTGGATCATCATTGCAGTGATTATTGTTTATTTCTAGCATGTTTCTAGCATTGATGCATAAATTATACCAAAAATGTATGCACCTCTTGATTGTGTTGTTGAGATTAGGAATGCAATGACCAAGACATTATGTGTGTAGGCTAAATAAGATGTGCATTGTATAGTCAGCTTAATTTATTAGCAGGAACTTTGTGAGATTGCAATGAATTGTGATCTTAGAGATTAAAGGAAGCATGTTTATGCGCGCTTTCCAGGTGATAATCCATTCAGAATTTGAAGAAAACTTATGTTTTTCTGCATTAGTTAGGGTAATGGTTAGGCTATTTAGTGTTCAAATTGTTGGCATGCCAAATCATGCTTGCCAGTTGGAATTATAGTGGTTTGTGAACATACCCACTTTAATAACAAGAGTGTTATGCAGGGATGTATAGCTTGTTTAAAGGCGACATGAAACTATTTCATGACATTCTGTTAAAATGTGTTTTTAAGGACGAATCACATCTAGCCTTACCCTAGAGTTGGTTCACGCCAATTGTTGTGAGGTTATTTAAAAAAAAAAAATAATAATTATTTTTAATAATCACTCTGTGAAGTCTCTTCCAGCACATCCCAAAGACTTTCAATGAGTTTAAGGTGTAACATAATAAGAAACATAATAATCACTGCAATAATGATCCATATTCTTAAGCATTTCCTACATCAACTTTTTTTTTTTTGGGCTGTGTATACAGTATTCAACATTTGAAGTGGATCAAACAAGTTAATCAAAGTTGTCCTAAGACAAGCAGGTATTGTTCGTATAACTTCAATGCAAGGTTTTGATCCACTTCAAATGTTGACTACTGTATATACATGAGTTGACGTTTAACATTTTTTCAGGGTTACAAATACAACCCAGACAACATGAAATACAGGTTAGATTTTGTGTTGTGTTGGGTTGCTACTTGATGCCAAATTTGAGCCCTGAAGCAAAAACCAGTTGAGAATCACACCCATAACAACGGTTATTAGATTTGTTTTTTTTTTACTTTTTAAAGCCGTCAATAATCCCATACTTTTTTTTCATGGAGGAATACTAATTCGTCATTCCCATTCTGATTGAACCTCACAGGTGGAGCTCAGTCTTCAGAGCAGTTTTCAGCCTGGAATGAAGCTTGAAGTAGCTAACAAGGGCAGTCTGGATACATATTGGGTGGCCACCATCATAACCACATGTGGTCAGTTGCTATTGTTGCGCTACTGTGGCTATGGAGACGACCGCAAGGCTGATTTCTGGTGTGACGTCATGACAGCCGAACTTCATCCTGTCGGCTGGTGCGCTCAGAACAACAAAACGCTTCAGCCACCTGAAGGTAAGGCGCAAATGCACTCAAACTAAGTCCTACACACATTCAGAGATACATGTCTATTTAAACACATATTAAGTTCATTTTAAAACAGTCCCTCCCGTCTAAACAAACGACATTCAAACACACACACACACACATGCATTTCTTCTGACTAGAGCGGTCCACCTTGTTTATTCTGATAATCAACGGCAGAAAGGGTTTAAATACTAATAAACAAACAATGCAAAGTTGTACGAAAATACACGCATTGTCTCCATTGTGAGATTTCATGTACTGTAGCTTCTGTAACAGCTGGAAAGTTTTTAGGTCTAAATGGATTATCTTTTCCCAACGGTTGGATTGACTCTTTGGAACTGGATTATGGTTATCAATGTTATCCAGTGGACCATATCATTTCTTCATGAACTTTAACCCTGATATCAACGTTCGTGATAACACAGCAATGGTGATCAGTCGCAAATCTTTATATTAATCCAGCGCTTGCTATTATATGCGCGTTTTTGGAAGTATAGTTGAATGCTTCACACAATGTTTATTTTGTCATGTTAATCCTGTTCCTGGAGATTTTCAGATCCAACCCTGATCAAACTCACCTGTCTGCAATTATCAAGTGCTCCTGAAGATCTTCAGTTGTGTTTGATCAGGGTTGGAGCTGAACTTTGCAGGATTTCCAGGAACGGGATTGGGAACCCTTGCTATAGAAAGCCCATGTCAGGATAGAGGCACAAATTTAGTTAGAGAAGGGTTAAGGTACGTAAAATGTTCTATTCGAATGGAAACTGGTCAGGTAAATGTTTAGTTAAGAACACATGTACAAGTTACTCATTTGTTGAAGACGTTCACCATCCTGAACAGCAGATTCAGTGGAGTAGAATAAAATAGAATTAAAAGTGAAATTCTTGGAAACGTCTGTCTGTGGAGTTCATACTAAAAAGGGTCAAGATTAGTAGTATACTGTAAAAAAATTATATGACCAATAAGTTATGGCAACATGTGTTTTTACGTTGCTTTAACTGCTCAAAATAAGTTTGTGATTTTCATTATTTTTTTTAAAAGTTATACTCAATTTTATCAGTCAGTTTAATGTAATTTAAGTTGAAATTACTTAAACATACAAGTTGATTGTACTTAAACGTTTTAGGAAACTTGCAGTGCTATGCGTCAGACGCAAGCGCAGTGGTCAAACTTGTCTGTCTAGAGTGTTTACATTGAAAAACAAAGGAAAAGGAGCACAGTGGAATGTAAAAACGCGTTCTGTGTGGACGACCAGCTCAGCTCTTTCTAGAAAATTATCTTCAAAAATCACAAACGAGTGGAATAAATTCCATTGATTGGTCAAAGGTGGGGGAACCTTAACACATGTATAACTGTACTAAAGCCATAGGCCAATCATGGCCATTTCAGGATTATAGACATTCAATGAGGTACTGTGGTAAACTTTGCCGTTTGCCTATTGCAGATACTACAACAGATTTTAGATGTGTATCTTGGAATATGGATTCCATTGTTGCTCTTAGATGTACTGCATTTTATTATATCATGTCATTAATCCTTTTCAGGAATATAAACTTGTGGTCTGATCTCTTCCAAGACATCTAAAATCATAATTTGGTGGATTAACTAATGTTTGACAGACTCAATATCTTTATAAAACACTGCACACTCCAGATAATAGGGATTGTTCAAATTTTTAAAGGGGTAATTAGCTAATTTGTTAGTCACCATGAAATCAAAATTGACAAATCTTATTTTTTTAAATTGACTATTGCAGTATTTATTATAAATGATTTATCCGTGCACATCGAGCGACATCTCCTCTTTTTTTTTTTTTAACTGATGATGTGTTTACTGGCATGAGGGCGGGACAACCTGTCAATCACATGACATCACAGCAATAGCAAATGATCCAACAATCCTCAAAATCAAGTCACGGCACACCTTACTTTTTTCTTTTGTTCAAGAAGCTGTTTCATTCGGATATACGTCATAATACACTATATATATATATATATAAAGTAAGGCAGCAACTTTACAGTGTTGCAAAAACCATACATTTGACAGGATTTTACAGTAAAATTACATATAATGTGCTGTTATACCATTTACAGTTTTTCATGATAAGGTAGCTTACAGTCAACAGTTTTACTCTAGCATAACAGTATTTATCTTTAAAAAAAAAAAAAAAAATGTACATATGAAAGAAAAAACTATCGCAAACCTCTGTTTCATTGATACTTTACATCTAGAAGAATCTGACCATACCCGGTTTGCTCATATCAGAAAAGGTTATTTTGGCTAATAAAGTGTTCTATTGACAGACACATGCTTGACAGGTCTAACAAAAATAACAGCCAATGCTGATCCCAATTATGGTAGAATATTACGTTGTTAAAATAATAAGCACACGTTGTTTCAACATGTCTGATTCTAATTGGCTTTGAACCACTGTGTTTGAATAATTCTAAATATTGCAATAGTGGTCAGTCAATAAATGACAGCCATTACACCTCGGGTCTTTAAAGGGATGGTTTACACAAAAAGGCATTTATTCGTTCCAAACCTGTATGACTTACTTCCTTATATGGAACATAAACTAAGAAATCTGTTTTTATGGAAGTCAATGGTCACCAAAACTGTTGTGTTACCTGTATGCATTCAGGTTTGGAACAACATGCTGACAGAATTTTTTTTTATGTTACATTAACCCTTTAAGGTTTGAGGTGTGTGTCAGTAGCACATTCATATTTTCTCTTCCAACCTTATACATTTCATGTACTTGATCGCAAATAGTCATGTGTTGTATTCGATGATTATTGCAAAATCATTTTGAAAGGGTTTATTCTGCGATATCTGACTGTATATTTTTAGTAGGATTCATATCTTCAACAATGAGGAAATTATGCCATTTGTATTTGACTGCATTTTTGTCATTTAAATTTTCATATGTATTTGCTTAATATACATCCTTCAATCGTGCATATTAAAACTGTTAAATCCTCTATGGAATACAGTAAGCATAATATAAAAATTCAACTGAAGGTGTCAGTCAGTAGCACTTATTTTTATGCGCATTTTGGGATATCGCATAAAATAAACGCTAAGATGGAAAGGCCAAAATGTGCATAAATTCAAAAAATGCGCATAAAAAAAACAACTGATTTGGAAAAACTTTTTTATCAGGTGAGAAAATATGCGCATAAACTACGATGAAAATAGAAAATAGACGTGACTTTGGTGATGGGGCGGCGCAACCGAACCAACCGGCGGACAGGTCTCGTTGCACAGCATCTGAAATGTTGTTTTGGTCATTCTGAATGCCTGAGCAAAGTCTGTCATCAAAGCGGTTTGGGATAATTACCTTCCAGAACTGTCTTGCACGACTGCATTCCCAAACAGCAGAAGAAAGCAAGATAACTTTATTGTTTATCACTCTGTTGGCGCAAGTCATTTATTATATAGCCTACAGTGGCTTCTCCTACTACAGCAACTTTCATTTTGCTTAGTGATATTTAGCGCCAGTTTATCAGGATATGTATACGGTTGCACCATAGGCTTTCACTGATTTGTAGAAATAATTTTGTATCAGCTAGCGCTTTACAAACGCTCTCTATATTGCTTAATCAATCTGAAACATTCCTATATAGTCAAACTTAATGTGTACGTAAGCACTTTATTTAAAGCTAAGGTAATGAATATGCATTTAGGTTTACTTTATGGCCATTTCTTTATTTTTATTTTTAGTGTAAAGTTGCTTAAGTTGTCTGTCTGTTTGTCTCTGTGTGTGTGCTTTCAGAAGAAATAGATAAAACCTGTGTTTGCATTTCTAAGATAAGATGAAGTTTGACAGACAAACACCATCAACGTTCACACTCATGCTTCAAATACATAGAATCTTTGTGGTTGAAATACTCTTCAAAATGGAACTGTAATGTTCAAGAATAAAGAACCCTAAAGAACCGATGAAAAGGTTTTACGGGTGCCGTTTACTTTCCTGTGTTGATATGTTGAAACAGGAAGTTGGGGCGGGGCATACCAAAACACTCCTCCCCTTTTTTTTTTTTGTAACTGCAAATTTTAGTTTACATCACAGCTTGATAAACCACAGACAGACATTTCTTTTGCAATTCATTTTTCAATTGATGGTTGGGAGAGGAAGTAAATAAATGAAATAATGTATGACAATTAGCATAGAGATAAACCAAAATTTGCTGTTTTATGTCAGGGGCAGATGGTATTTATTTAGTGCTTCGCCTAAGCAGCAGTGCTTCGCCTGTGCTTCCCCCTAATATAGTCCCAAGTCAATATCTGCCTAGGAAATCGCCTAGTGTTAATTTGCATCGCTATTTGTACTTGTTGTGAATACGCAGGCCACAAGAAGTAATTACGTGGGTTTGTTTATTTTTTTTAATCATTTTTACTCAGGACATGCTAGCTGGCAACAAAGGATTCCATTCATTGTGCTAAGCTAAGCTAGCGCCGACCCTGTCAAACTAAAACAATGCATGCACTGAGACAAAAATGCATTTGCACACATATCTAAATGTAGGAAAGAATGTAAATAGGCCCTATTTCAAAAAACGGTGGAGTGTTCCTTTAAGCAATTATCCAAAAAAAAAGTTATAGATTCAACTAATTTTTTTAAGTCAGTTTAATGTAATTTAAGTTGAAACTACTTAAACATCCAAGTTGATTGTACTTAAAAATGTAAGGCAGCAACTTTTTTGTTTGTTTTTTTGCTCTATTTTCCCCGGAGATTCTGAAATGTACATTTGATGGACACTTTACTATCCCATAAGGCCACGGGAGAGGATTTATGAATGACGCTGTAGGTCACATGACAATGCGTGTCATGTAGTGCATCCGAATTTCATTCATATCACACATTCATACTATACAGAAAGTACATTTTTAATGGTCGCAAAGTACATTTTAGTACCTACACAATATGCAATTTCGTAAGTCGTGATTTAGAGGAGGATGTGACGATCATAATTCATTTGAATCATTCAGTCAGTGAACAACTGCAACATCTATTGTTGTAATTTGCATCATGTGTTTTGACAGGAAATAAACTGATGATAGAAATAGAGTTCTTTATCGTTTAATCAAATGGTTTATGGAAAACTATTATCATCATGAACCATTTACATTAGCAAAGTTAATTTCAGTGAGTGCCAGATGATATATCTAAATGAAATGGCTCGTGCAAATGTGAGTAAACCCCATTAATTAGGTTTTATAGTGTGTGTACAGAAGCTTATTTAAAAATGTGTAGGCGCAGCCAGGAATATTGTTTGTTTAACCATGTTTGATCAGCATTAAGAATAGTAGTGGTTTGTTTGTACGTGTGTGAGTGTGCATGTTTAGTGTGTATTTGTTGGTCATCTTTTTTCCTGTCTGTTTATTTCTCAGATAACGTTTACCTCAGAGCAGGTAAGCCGAGCCTCTACTTCTCTCTTTCTCTCTCTCTCTCTGTCCTCTCTTCTCTCAGACCAAGGGCATAGCTTTGGTTTTAACATTTTCAAAACAAATAAGCAGAAGCACCATGTTTTCACCATATGATACTGCTAGCCGATCAATTGTTCAGAAAGAGTATATAATGTACAAGTAGGCCTATGTTAGTATTTATACGCTTAAGATTATTTTGTTAAAAAATATTATACAGCATAATCTAAAAATAAATCGTACATTTTGTATTTAAAGGGATACTCCACTTTTTTTGGAAATAGGCTCATTTTACAACTCCATCAGAGTTAAACAGTTGAGTTTTACCATTTTCGAATTCATTCAGCCGATTTTCTGATATTTAGAAGAATATCAGTAAGCAGACAGTTTCTGGTCTCATTGACTTCCATAGTATTTTTTTCCTACTATGGAAGTCAATGGGACCAGAAACTGTCTGCTTACTGATATTCTTCTAAATATCAGAAAATCGGCTGAATGAATTCGAAAACGGTAAAACTCAACTGTTTAACTCTGGGGGAGTTGTAAAATGAGCCTATTTCCAAAAAAAGTGGAGTATCCCTTTAAGGCGAGACACCACAGGTGAATAGGATAAAAAAATTTAACTTACAGATATCACCATGAAACTTTACCAGTTGATTACTTACACAAATAGAAGAAAAAAGTGTATTGCAAGCTTTCTGTAATTTTGTTTAAATATGCTAATCTGGCTATATCTAATTAAATATGCACAAATTTGCATATATTTTGGTCTGACCATTGAAAAAAACAAGGTTCAAAATTATTTTTGCATTTTGTTGATATATTCAATGAAAAGACATTATCAGGGGGGATTATGAATATCTCCTTTTGTTAACCTGTGTAAATCAGAAAATACTGCCAATAGCCTTAAATTGATTTCCGTCCATAAAATGTCATATAAATCAGGCCAAGAATGACATATCAACAAATCCCTCTGGACAAACCTTCACAATATAGTTAGGAATACGACTGTAAAGTTTGGTGTGTGTAGGTGCTACAGAAGTGGACAATCGTCACTCGGAGTGTGAGAAAAAATTCATTTTGAGAAAACGGCCTTTAAAGATTTTTATGGAAAAATTCCACTCATTTCTATTGAAAGCCATGAATTACAGACAAAATATGCTTCAGGTCCAAATAAAATCCATGTATCACACTGTTTAACATCCAAAACTCATTATTGCTATATATTTTCAAAACAACACATCAACAGTCCATCACACAGGTGAATATGTCTCTGCCTGAGGGACTCACAACCACTTTACGATCCCTCAATTACAGATTTGTTTAGTATTATATAGTAATTATATTATACAAAAACTGAAATGTGTTGTGTAATGTAATTGTTTTGTATAGTGTGTAGTACTGTATATATGTGATTAATGTATATAATTTCAGAGAGCGTCACGTGATGATTCTGAACGAATCATGTTGTCAGAAATTGGCATCAGCCAATGAGATTGCGCATTTCGAGTTAAATCGCCCATTTTACTTTCATGATTGGTTGCAGAAATGACCATATTTGTATCCGACAGCATTGCAAAGCTTTTTTAACTGTATATGTGATGACAGGGTGCAGACAGTGATCGCAGAGCAGCGGGATGATTTAGAACGCCAACTTTTAAAGAATTTAGGTGGAATCTACACATGCAAACAGACAAAGTGTAGTAAAATAAAGACCTAAATGTGTATTTTGGACTTTTTTTTCAGCACAAGTCTGAAAGAAGACATGTTATTGAAGACAAATAGCCTAAAATCTCAAAATCGATCAGTGAAAAAAAAAATTTGTTTTTGCCTACCGTGTCTCGCCTTAAAATAAAGTAAAAAGGTGTTGTCTAAAACAATAGGCAGAAATTGCATTTCATCGCATCTACAGTTCCCACAGATCATACATTTTACTGTAAATTCTGTCATCATCTACCCACTCTGTGTTTCTTGTGGAATCAAAATGTCAAAGTTGCTCTCTTCCATGCAACAAAAAAGCCTAATGATCACTTGCTTGGTTTGTTAAAAACACGATTAGGTCAGAATGGTTCTTCTTTCAAACTAAACAAACTCTATTACTATTCTATTATTATATAGTGTCTTTTAAATAGCTTAAGAATTGAAATTCCTCCAAACCTGTTTGACTGACTTTCTCTCATGGAACATAAAATGAGAAATTGTGAAGAAAATTCTAGTCACTCTTAAGTTTTGTTTGACGAACAGCCAAAATGTAAGTTTTAATTCACTAAAATTCTTGTTTGTCTGTCCATTTTTTCATGAGAAAATTATTTTATTTCTAATTCTTCTTACTGTTCCTTTTTTTAATTGAATTTTTGAATGATTTGGATTCTCGAAATTCAACACAGCGACATGATGAACTTCTCAGAGGGGAAGATTATACACACTGTTCGTACACAAAGATATGACTTCAGAAGATTTGAAATATGGCACACTGATCATATTGACAACTTTTATGGTTTTAATTAATTACATGTAAAAGAGTGACCAATACATTTTTCGAACTCTCTTTGTGTTCCATGGATGAAAGTCTAGTTCTTCAACTTTACAACTACGCAAATCTACGCCCATGTATCAAGATGCATGATTTATCTGTCTCTATGTCTATCCCGTCTATCTCTTACACCATCTCTCTCAGCAATTCTCCAGAATTCTTCTTTTTTTTCCCTCTCAACTATTTTCTGTTTATCTTCCTTCCTTGTTCCTTATGCCTGTTTGCTGAGTTCTATGTGTTAGATGACATATGTACGAGTGTGTGTGTGTGAGAGAGGTGTGAAGCTCATGGTATAGTGTCAGTGTGAGTGTATTTGCATGCATTTGTGTAGCTGAGACGCACAAAGTTAAGGCAACTCTGGAGGTCATATGTAAAGTGCTCAACCTGGCATGTTTCACTAGATGCACGCACACGTTTGCATGCACATATCATTTTAAACATGTTTTTTCTGTTTCTGTGGCCATGGAGTTAAATGTTCGTATATCATGCATTTGTCGGTCGGTACACATTCATTTTAACAGTTCTGTAGCTGCCGGGGGAGGGGAATCACACTTTAAAACAATGATATGATCAGTAAGTTATGACAACGTATGTTTTTATATTGCTTTAACTCATTAAAATATTTTATAAAAGAGTTATGCAAGATTCAACGAAATTACTTAAACGTCAGTGCATATTTTAACTTAACAGTGCATAAAGAGAAAGGTTTAAACCAGAAAATGTAAAGATTCTATAGGCCTACATACAATTAAATAATAAAATTAATGTACAACTACTCATTCTAAATAAAAATAAATCCTAAAATGAATTATATTAAACCATTGAATATAGGTAAAATTATAATGTATACTATGAAATATGAATATTCATTAAGATCTGATTGAGATAAGATTACATTTATTATTTGTTATTAACTTTTCTCTGCCATTGACGTAATTTTCCATAATTTATGACACAAATAAAAAAAAAAAGTTGAAGTTGAAATTCCGGCAATGGAGGAGAACCATTGACGGAATTTCAACTTTTTTTTTTTTAAATGCTTGCGGGGAAGAGTTAAATTATGAGTGTTTATTATTATTATTATTAACTCTGTGTGTTAGCTTATGGCAACCTAAACCTAAATCGTAATCTAAACAAAAACAATTTTATATCCAGTAATAAATAAAAATATCTCTAATATAGGCTGATAACCGATTTGGTAATAATATATTTTGCTTCTATAACAGTGTTTAGTATTATTATACTATTATATTAGTTATTAACCTTTGTTTATATTTTCAGTTTTTATTTTTTAATTTATATATAATTTAGTTTTATAGTAATTTTGCTTTTGTCATTTGTCAAAAAAATTTTTTATAATTTATTTAAATATTTCTTTATGGTTTTATTTATTTTTATTTAAGTTTTAGTAACGTTCATACTTCAACTTCATTTATTTCACTTAGTTGCCAAAGCAACATTTCTCATTTTTTTTCAAGTTTTTTTGTGTGTAATATTTATGTTTTGATCAGCTTTATTTCCATTAAAAAAATATTTTTAGTTGAATATTTTTAGTTAATAACAACACTGATCCATAAACACAGTTCTGTTCAAAAATGTAAATCTTGCAAAACTGGCAAGATATTATATTTTTTTTAATGTTTTAAAAAGGAATCCTATAATATATTATTCATAATTCCACAAGACAAATAATAAAACTGATTTTTTTTAAAGACTATTCAGTTCAAATAATTACATACCATTGGTTCTCCTTTTCTGTTAATCGTCTTTTGTGATGTTGTGAATGAGTCCTCAGTTTCTCCTGAGTAGCAAAGCTGCCTACTGTTCTTGACAAAAAGCCTCCAGGTCCTGTAAGTTGTTGGTTTCCCAGCATGCTCTGCACATTTGATTTCTTCCCCACCGTGACTTTATGATGTTGAGATTCAGCTTTGGCACTCAGGACAATTGAAGGACTCATACAGAACTGTTACAATAGGCTGCAAGCAGTCATTGATTCTCAAGGAGACACCATGATACTAGAACCAGGCATATGTAAAGTTTTGAAAAAGATTGTTTGTGTAAATGAAACTATTTTATGAAGTGCACCCTCACTTCTCGCATCATGGTTTCAATTTGACTAGGACATACAGCAGTTTTGACTGATTCAAGCCATTTAGCCTCATCAAAAAGAATCCAAAGAGCTGAATGATTCATCACTATATTAAATAAAAATGACTTGTTTGCACTTTATGTGCACTCACAGTGTACTTACCTTGGAAAGTACTGCGTAAATTTAAGGTAACTATGATTTTTCACAATTGTTTTACCCTTTTTTGAATTACTACACATTGCATTGTATTTTAGGGTTAAATGAAATTTCCATAAACTTAATGGATAATGTCCTGGCAGTTTATTTCTCTCTTTGTATTTTAGAAGAACCAGTAAATAGAACCGAACAAACATGAATATAAAGTGATAATGAGGAGATGACGAATATGTTTGATTATCTTGAGTGTCTATGATAACTGATGACTGGCGGGAAACTAAGACAAATAAACACACGTGACTGATGAAAACAAAACTGAATGTCCATGAAAACAGAACTACACACACACACACACACACACACACACACACACGTTTGTTTTTGTGATTTATGAGGACATTCCATAGGCGTAATGGTTTTTATACTGGACAAACTATATATTCTATCCCCCTACACTGCCCCTGTCCCTAAACCTACCCCTTACAGGAGACATGCTGGATTTTTACATTTAAAAAAAACATTGTTTTTTATGTTTTTTAAGCTGTTTGAAATATGAGGACGCATGCAATGTCCTCATATTTCACGTGTAAGTTGTAATGCCAGTGTAATACCCATGTCATTATACACATTTGTGTCCTCATATATCACAAAAACAAGCACACACACACACACACACACACACACACTTGTTAAAGGGATACTCCACCCAAAAATGAAAATTCTGTCATCATTTACTCACCCTCAAGTTGTTGCAACCCTGTATGAGTTTCTTTCTTCTGCTGAACACAAAGCAAGATATTTTGAAGAACGATTGGAACTTCCGATTGGAAGTATTTTTTTTTTCCTACTATGGAAGTCAATGGTGCCAAACAACTGTTTGGTTCCAATCGTTCTTCAAAATATCTTCCTTTGTGTTCAGCAGAAGAAAGAAACTCATACAGGTTTGCAACAACTTGAAGGTGAGTAAATGATGACAGAAGTTTCATTTTTGGGTGGAGTATCCCTTTAACACTTTACAATAAGGTTCATTAGTTAACATGATCTAAGAATGAACAATACTTCTAAAAATGTAAAAACAAAGTTTAACCCAACGGCTGAGTTTGCCCATATTTGACCCAAAGTTGGTTTGAAACAACCCAGCATGTTTTATAGTGTATGGGTCATTGGGCACGTGCCCATATGAGCGTCATGCAAGGCAGTATAAATATTTTCAAAGGCGGCCAAAAGCAAAGTGAGAGGAATACTTGGAAAGATAGAGCGATTTCTGACATCAACCAACAAATTATTACATTTTGATCAAATATTTCACACCTTTTGTTTAATTGGACTGAAAATCTGTGCACAACAAGTACAGGGGCCGGTTGCATAAACTCCTAAAGACCATTTCAAATGTTTTTCTTTAAGACTGTTCACAACTGTTTAAAGCCAATTTCATAAAAACGTAGACTGGTCTGGTCTAATTTGATACTAAAAAGTAAGACTGATTGTGATTGCCCCTTGACTAACTGCTAGTTGGTCATACTAGTAGGCTACTTTAGACAGTCTTAACATAATGGTTTAGTTTTTACAAAGTAAATAAGGTCAATATCGCTTTTCCTGTGTTCTGTATAAACTGAATCAATTATTAATTTATTTGTTAAGGTATACGTTTAACAGCTATTAAACATTCAGGAAGCTACTAAACACACACACTCAAGCACACATGGAATATAAAGGCCTATAATTAATCGCATAAATATGTGTTGAATTTCATTGTCATGCGCTAATGTGATGAAATGATCCCGTTCCAGTGAAGAGTGTCGACACACGGCCTGAGCCGAGCGCTTAGACGCTGGGGGGTTGTTGGCATGGCAACGGTCTCACACTCCCGTACTCGAGCGATTAGCGTACACACTCGTGCTGCAGAGATTACACGCTGGGACACAGCGTCGTTTTGCCACAAGCACTCTTTCACACACACACAATCAGACTCAACTTTTTCTTATTGGAGCTATTTGAGCTGGATTACAGTAGTGCAGGTCTTATACACACTAATATTGTGATTGCTACACTTTATTTTATAGCTACTTCTCTGATGGTTTTATATAGTGAATATACTGTCGTTTTGAGTCAATAGTGTGGTTAGACAGATCCTTCATAAATTTTTGTGGTCAGATTTGATTATCAAATCAAACCCAGGTAAAAAAGATGTATTAAAAATGCATTAAAGTATATTTGTATTGTACTAAAAACATATTTACCGGTAAGTACACTTTTAATACATCTAATAGTACGTCTTTTTCACCTGGGAATGCAAGGTCACATTGTCAAAATGACTGTGTGCGGGTGTTTAAATAAAATCGAACTCTGTAAGTGGGGGGTTGGATTCATTATTTTGAAGATGCAAATCAGTCAAATATCCTTGAGTTAACTTCATTAAGCAATGACCTTTTTGCTGTTAAAAATAGTATCTTGGATGTACTATTGGCAGGACATGGTGTTATCCACTTCAGACACACAGGACAGGTTGTTTCTACTGTATCACAACACTGCTCTTCCTTCAACTCAGTGTTTTCTGCCCCTTCCTTTCTGGAATAATTGCCTTGATTGCATGAGCGAGAGAAAGTCTTTAAATCTGGCCCGCTGTTTACAGAAGAGTTGTTGGAAGATATGCAAATCTGCTTTTGCATAATGCATATTTGCATAGAGACTCCCTAGTGCAGAAAAAAAGGAAACGCAAAACGGCTCATGTGTCGGTTTGAGTTGTTGTAAATTATGCATTTATTTATGTGATCCGAACAAGTCTGTGCAGCCAAGAGCAATTTAAGAAAATGCGCCACAACAGATTTTTTTGCAACATATTTAAAAATATCTACAAAAATCTATTGAAACCATAATTACAATATCACAGGGGGAAAAAAGCCCAATGAGATCTTGTTAATATATTTTTGGTTTCTAGACAGCAATTATATTAAACGAAGCAAATGGAGACCTTTGCTTACCAATCGCCTCGTTTAAATGGAAATTCCTAAATGATCTAATGACCAGGCTTGTTGTAAAAAAGTGTGGTGATGAATTTAAAGTGTACAGTAGTTGCTCTATTGCTGTCTGTAAAACATCAAGTTGAAAGGCAGACAATGCAATGACAGAGCAGAAAACACTTTCAATTATACTGCAAAAAAAATCCTGTTCTTCGTTCTATATCTCGGTCCCATTTATTAAAATGTAATAACTTGCTACAACTCCTACACTGTAAAAAGTGTTCAGTTCACTTACTTAATCATTTTAAGGCAACGGGTTTACTAATATATTTAAGTAGCCTAAATAAACATTGCTTTATTGAAAAAAAAACTAAGTTACGTGATCTTGACAAGTCCACATACACCTTTTCTATTAAGCATGAAGTTTATTTACTTTAAAATATTAAGGCAACGGGTTTCCTACATTTTTTTAAGTTAAGTCAACTGATCACTTTTTACACTGGAACAAGCCTAAATAATTATAATACTTATGTAATAATCATTATTATTGTATAATAATGATGTAATAAGTGTATAGTTATTGTATAATAATTATGTAATAATCGCATCATGATCCATCTTATGCAATTTTGCTTATTCTGGTAAATTTGATCTAGTTTTAAGGATGTTAGCTATTTACTGAAAAACAAGTTGACTATATATTGATCAAGAACATTATTTTTGTGTTGATGTAAGATGATCTTTCTTCAAAAATGACTTTACATCAATAGTCTCTCTCTCTCTCTATCTCTCTCTCTCCCCTCCTCTCTCTCTCTCTCTCTCTCCTCTCTCTTCAAATTAAAAAAATTGCTTTATTGGCATGACTGTACATAATACAATATTGCCAGAATACATAGTATAATTATAAAGACATCAAAAACTCTCTCTCTCTCTCTCTCTCTCTCTCTCTCTCTCTCTCTCTCTCTCTCTCTCTCTCTCTCTCTCTCTCTCTCTCTCTCTCTCTCTCTCTCTCTCTCTCTCTCTCTCTCTCAAATTAAAAAAATTGCTTTATTGGCATGACTGTACATAATACAATATTGCCAGAATACATAGTATAATTATAAAGACATCAAAAACTCTCTCTCTCTCTCTCTCTCTCTCTCTCTCTCTCTCTCTCTCTCTCTCTCTCTCTCTCTCTCTCTCTCTCTCTCTCTCTCTCTCTCTGTCAGAGCTCACACCCTTGTGAGTGGTGTCATGTGTTACTGAGCGAAGAGGTTGTGACGTAACAGGGCAGAGACAGTATTCGGCTCTTAGAGTCAAGCTAACAGTCAGCAAGCATGCTGCCACCTTGTAGAACTTCAGCAGTGTGAATTCTGCTGATGCAAACGTACAGTTTGTGCAAACGATGCACAACTGGACATGATTAATGTGTTGTTGTTCTTCTCTAACACGTAACTAACTATCACTTCCCTCCATGTAGAATTATGCAGGTTTGTGTCCGTTTAGACACTGAAATTCAGAAATTGACTTCTTGTTATATGTATTCGTAATGCAACGCATATATGAATAATTTATGTGGCTGACACCGTTGGGAAGGAAGTAGCTAGATGGGAGAGGAAAACTGTAAATCTGTGGATGTTAGATAAATTTTGACCCCAAAAAAAAAATCATGTTTACTTTTTTGTTCAACTTTAATGTAATATTTGATGAACAATTTGGCATTCAATTAGACAAAAATGCAAAATAAACATTTTCTCTGTGGTCTCTGACGTTTGAATCTCACTGTACTGTACGTATGCCTGCATTTGTTGATTTTTTTATTAAATTATACAAACACACAAACATGTGCATGGTGGATATTATCTGACACTAACGTGATACATTAGTTTCAGTCACAAAAGTATGGAAATTGTCTGTGTATGTGAATTTATAGTGTGTGAAATTCATTATCTGCTCTTTCTTGATCTATTACAGCTATTAAAGAGAAGTACACTGACTGGGCCGAGTTTCTTATCAAAGAGCTCACAGGTTCACGGACGGCACCGGCTAACCTTCTTGAAGGGGTGAGAATGATGTTACACTTATTTGTTTAGTGTACAAGAACAACAAAAATGCCCTTAACAATTTAGTAAATGCACAAACAACAGCAGAAGTGAGATTTACCAGCCTATCACATGGAACAAATATTGAACCAAAACTAATAATACAGATAAAACTACACCACAATACCATAATTCTGTTTATTGGCTACATTATTAGCACTCTTGGGTCATGATGACCCACTGGTTGAGAACCATTGAAATTTGGAATGGCCTTAATCAGATCATGTGATAGGCTTGGGCAAAAAAAAGAAAGATATCCCATCATTGTCTGTGACAGTAAGACAATATTAGTTATGGGAAAAAATGACACACCTAATGTCCATCTTTTACTCTTCATTTTGATGCGTTTTATGCTAAATAAAAAGAACGCATCACATTTTATGCATCCTAAAATTATGCACAACACATAATTTTAACAAAGAGTCTTCCCCAGAGGATTCAAAGGCAGCAACTGAATCAAGAGTTGCATGTTAAGTTGCAAATTCCTTGATAAATGATTTACCTAAATGAAGAATTTTCTTATTTTCTCTCTCTTCCTCTCATCTCAGCCATTAAAAGGTAAAAACACAGTGGATCTGATCGTGGTAGGCTGCATTTTGGAAGTGCGGGATGACTCCGAACCTAGCGTGTACTGGGCCGCACAAGTCCAGTGTAACGTCGGTGGACGTTTATGCCTCAGCTATGTTGGATTAAATGACCCCGCCCACTACAGGTGGATGTTCTACCTTGACAACAGGCTCCGCCCCCTGGGATGGGCCAAAGAGAATAATTTTTCTATGAAACCGCCCACAGGTGAGAGCATTAACATGTATTTGATATCCATCCATCCATCCATCCCTATCCATCCATCCCTATCCATTCATCCATCCATCCATCCCTATCCATCCATCCATCCATCCCTATCCATCCATCCCTATCCATTCATCCATCCATCCATCCCTATCCATTCATCCATCCATCCCTATCCATCCATCCCTATTTATCCATCCATCCATCCATCCCTATCCATCCATCCCTATCCATTCATCCATCCCTATCCATCCATCCCTATCCATTCATCCATCCATCCATCCCTATCCATACACATCCATCCATCCATCCCTATCCATCCATCCATCCCTATCCATACACATCCATCCATCCCTATCCATCCATCCCTATTTATCCATCCATCCATCCATCCATCCCTATCCATCCATCCATCCATCCATCCATTCCTATATATCCATCCATCCATCCATCCATCCATCCCTATCCATCCATCCATCCATCCCTATCCATCCAGACAAGTATTTATTCAACTAACTGTTTACTTTAATAACATGTATAAATGACTTTGCAACTAAACTAAAATATAGCTAGTGTTGATTGAATTGCATAATTAAGTTAAATGAATTAATTCAAATAAATAGAGATTAAATAAATAGTTAATTAATACAAATTAACAGTTTTCCTCTACTTTTTTCAATTTTCCATTTAAAGTTTTGAGTTAAAGCAGGGCATAGTCATACTTTTGCATTTTTCTCGAGGCTTCCCCTTTCTGATGCAAATTGTTCCATTGCACTATTGCCAAGTTTTTGATAGTGTACAAAAACTTGTTCCATTGCCAATTTCTATGTACCGTCTGTCTGACTTCCTCCCTCTAATGATTATGGATCTGAATTCACATTTCCCTAAAGGAAACCTTGTAAATAAGTTCAAAACATGTTTTCTGATGAACTTGCACTTCCAACAGATATGCTTAAGTAATGCATAAGAAATACTTGATATCAATGTATTAAAAGGTGTAAATGTTTATCTCAAGACAATTTTCAGGCAGTTACTAGTTCGAAAGTCACTCTAGAATTAGTATTGATTACCTGGGCTGTCTAAGCAGTTATTTTGAGAAGAGAGAGAGTGTGTGTGATTGTGTTAGTGTGTGATTACCTGCATCTGGTGTGACTCAGCAGTGTTAAGTGGTAGCGATGCTACAAATAGCCAAGCAATTAGTTTAACTACATGTTTCAATAGCAAGGTGATAGCATGACATTTTAAAATCATGTAGCTTTTCAGTAGCTAAAATATTTTATTGATTGCGTATCAGTTTAGCATTGTCAACAAGGTTCTTGTGTCTGTGAGTGTCTGTGTGTGAAAGAGAGATAGCGTATTTGCTTATCTGTAATATAAATGACTGATTGGCAATAACATCATTACATATTGTACAACAGTTAGTTCTGGATGGATAGATGACTATTGGGTTGAAAAAATACTTTCACTCTAAAAAATGCTGGGTTGTTTTAATCCATTTTGGGTCAAATATGGACAAACTAAAACATTGGGTTTGTCCATATTTCGCCCAAAATTGGGTTAAAACAACCCAGCATTTTTTAGAGTGTTGATGTATAGATAACTGGATGCATAGTTGGTTAAAATAAAGGTTAGATGAATAATTGTGGATGATTGTTGGGTCATCCATTGTGGATGATTGTTGGGTCATCCGGATGGATGGATCCATTGATGGATGGATTGATAAATAGTTGGTTGAATAAATACTGGGATAGATGGAAGGCTGGACAGATGAACAAAAATGCTTTGATGGATTGCTGACTGGATGGATGGATATGGATAACCGTAGATATTTGATTAAATGGATGGATGGATGGATGGACGGACAGACGGACGGATGAATGGACAGATAACTATATGGATACTTGGTTAAAAGGATAGATGGATGGATGGATGGATGGATGGATGGATGGATGGATGGATGGATGATGCATGATTGATAAACAGTTAGTTGAATAAATACTTGTTTAAATGCATGGATAGATGGGTGGATGGACAGACAGATGGATAAATAAATAGATAGATGGATAACTGTTTGGATAGTTGGTTAAAAGATAGTGGATGGATGGTGGATGAATGATGGATGGATGGATGGATGGATGGATGGATGGATGGATAGGGATGGATAGGGATGGATGGATGGATGGATGGATAGATAGATAGATAGGGATGGATTGATAACTGTATGGATACTTGGTAAAATCTATGGATCAATGGACAGATAACTATATATATACTTGGTTAAATGGACAGATGGATGAATGATGCATGAAATATAAACAGTTAGTTGAATAAATACTTGTCTGTCTGGATGGATAGGGATGGATGGATGGATGGATAGGGATGGATGGATGGATGGATGGATATATAGGAATGGATGGATGGATGGATGGATAGGGATGGATGGATGGATGGATAAATAGGGATGGATGGATAGGGATGGATGGATGTGTATGGATAGGGATGGATGGATGGATAGGGATGGATGGATGGATGTGTATGGATAGGGATGGATGGATAGGGATGGATGGATGGATGGATGAATGGATAGGGATGGATGGATAGGGATGGATGAATGGATAGGGATGGATGGATAGGGATGGATGGATGGATGGATAAATAGGGATGGATGGATAGGGATGGATGGATAGGGATGGATGGATGGATGAATGGATAGGGATGGATGGATGGATGAATGGATAGGGATGGATGGATAGGGATGGATGGATGGATAAATAGGGATGGATGGATAGGGATGGATGGATGGATAAATAGGGATGGATGGATGGATAGGGATGGATGGATGTGTATGCATAGTTGGGTAAATGGACAGATGGATGGATAGTGGATGGGTGATGCATGCGTGATAAATGGTTGTATAAACAGAGTTTAGGATAGTTGATTAAATGGATGGATAGATGAAGGGATGTATGGATAGATGTATGGATGGATTGATGGATGATGCATGATTGATAAATAGTTAGTTGAATAAATACTTGTTAGGATGCATGTATGGATGTATGTATGTATGTATGGATTAGGTGAATGGGTGGATGAAGGATGGATTGATGAATGGTTGGGTGATTAAATAGGTTGATAGATAGATGGATGAGCTTGTGTTTCTCTCTTTCTCTTTCAGATCGCTGTGATTTGAGGAGCAGCTCAGAATGGACTGAAGCTTTAGATCAAGCCACAGCTGAAGCCTTGAACAGTCCACTTCCACTGGAGGTCTTCAAGGTGGTGTGTGTGTGTGTGTGTGTGTGTGTGTGTGTGTGTGTGTGTGTGTGTGTGTGTGTGTGTGTGTGTGTGTGTGTGTGTGTGTGTGTGTGTGTGTGTGTGTGTGTGTGTGTGTTGGGAAAGTTGGAGGAGTGAGGCATCATTTTAGACAAAGCTCTTGATAACATTCACATCTGATATCTGTATGTGTGTGTTTCAGGATCACGCTGACTTAAAAACACACTCCTTCAGGGCAGGAATGAAGCTTGAAATGGTCTCACCAGTGGAACCCTTCCACATTCTCCCTGTGTCTGTAACTAAAGTACGTTCTCACACACACACACACACACACTAGATGAAGGGTTATTATGCTAGAGGATATAATTACCAGGCGTTCTGTCTCTCTCTCTGTCTCACACCAAGTCCTCTTGATCTGCAGATCTACAATGAATACTACTTTCAGATCACAGTCGATGACCTCACTGCCGAAGCCCCGCCCACTTCTGTGGTGTGTCACGCTGACTCACCGGGCATCCTGCCAGTGCAGTGGTGCCTGAAGAATGGTGTTGGACTGGAGAGGCCACGGGGTGGGTGTGACTGTGATATCTCTGCGTGCTATTGGGATTTTAACTATTCAATTCGTATTCATTTAATAAGAGTCAATCAATGCTGTTTGCCTTAGATCTATCTCACTATTATTTTTACTAGTGTGCTTTATTGGTGTAGAATGGAACTGTATTGCTTAAGCATTTGCACTGTTGCAGCAGAGAATAAAGTTAGTAAGAAAAAAACATTGGAAAAAAATTCACTATTATTTTATATTCATAATATATTTATAATAATAAATATATTTGATATAAAAATAACTAAGGATGAAGGAAAATACAGTACAAATTACTAACTTATTTGCTTATAATATGTCTCTCTCTCTCTCTCTCTCTCTCTCTCTCTCTCTCTCTCTCTCTCTCTCTCTCTCTCTCTCTCTCTCTCTCTCTCTCTCTCTAATTTGGTTTTACTCAATGTCTCATTTTCTGCCAGGCTTTGAGTCACAGGACTTCGATTGGGCGGACTATCTCAAACACAGTGGCGATGAAGCTGCTCCAGATGTGTGTTTCCCAAACGTAAGGCACTTTCTCTCGATTTCCCCTCGTCTTTAGATGAACACGTGTGCGGTTTTGATGTTATCTGAAAGAGGCTTATGGGGATTTCTTGTTAATTAGATCAAGTTTGCTGAAAGTGTGCCAGCTATCGGGTTTTCCCATTGCGATGTTGGTTACATTGACACGCACAAGATGCAAAAAAGATTGCTATATTTTTGTGAAAAATACCCCTTTCCTCTCGTGTTTCCAGTTCCTTATAAAGTTCAAGGTTGACTATTTGAACAATAAGGTTCAAATATATTGTGTATTCAAACGTTTTTCATGCCAAGGGCTTTAAAATACGATGATTTCCTTGCAAGAGGTAACCTTTCTAAAGTTTATAAATTTAGTTTTTGGTCGGATAGTAACATTATGTAAGTAAATGTATAAATAAAATATGAAAAATAAAAATAAAAAAGACTCTGTACAATGTGTGTGTTATTTATTAAAACCTTTTTACTATATAATCAGCGTAAATTTTGTTACTAAACAGCATTATGGAGATATATATATATATATATATATATATATATATATATATATATTTCTCTAATATCTACAATACTATCTAATGTATTTCAGTTTATGATGTGTGTACATCTGTGTAAAATATTGTATTATCCATGCACATAAAAGTACATGTTTTTAGTGTTTATTGTTTGTAAATATTTAATTTTATTTACCAGTATTATCTTAACACAATAACATTGACATTCCTAGCCCCTAACATGTAAACTAAAGTTAATTAATGTCGTGTAAACTAATGTTTTGCATCATAACCGTTACTGTTTTGTGAGTGTTTGGACAGTTGGAATGATGTATTGACCAATCAGTGGTATTTTTAAAGCCAAAATACCCTCATTATTTAGGCATTCCAGATCGCAAGCTATGACCGGCTTGTTTGTTGTTTATTTTGCACAAATTATCGGATGTAAGTGGTGTTAAGTCTTATATAAATGCGTTTCATTAAAACATTCCCAGTTAAAAGGCAATTTTCATGGTTATGTATCTCCCTTGTTATCCTGTTTGTTTGCATTTACTGTGATATTCATTGTTTTGTGTAATTGGACACATGAGGCTTTTCCACTGACCTATTTCTTTCTGCGTTGCGTGCGATCAGGCTTCTCAAAGCAAGGGCTTCTGTAAGGATATGTGGCTTGAAGCCGTGAATCCACATCAACCTGCTGAACTCTGTGTCGCTCGCATCACTCAGGTCAAAGGTCGGCTTCTCTGGCTCAAACTGGAAGGTAGGAATGAATAAAGCATGTATGTTCACATTCTTTTCATATTATTTAATAGAAATATTTCGAGCACATGACCTAACAGTGAATGCCAAAAGAAATGACACGTTGACACATTTTTTTTTTCTCTTTGTCTATAGGTCTGACCAAGCCGTTACCAGATTGTATAGTGGATGTTGAGAGTATGAATATCTTCCCTGTGGGCTGGTGTGAAGCCAACTGCTATCCACTAACACATGTACAAAAGACTGTCTGTGAGTGACACGTACTAATGGATTCATTTGTGTCAGAAATTGAAACATATGCTTTGAGTCTGACATTTACTTCATCAAAAAGAAAAATGTTTTAATGCTGCGAAAAGAATGGTGTGGAATTTGGCGATATCAATGGATACAATTTAAACATTAAAAATTAAACATTAAAAAAAATATATATATATATAAAAAAAAGAAAATATATATATATATATATATATATATATATATATATATATATTGTCCACAGCTAGAACCAGAAATATAATATCTGGTGATGTGTGACATGACACAATAATAGCCAATAAGAACGTATCTTAGTGTTTAGACAATCATAAAATAATTTAATAAAATAAAAAAACAGTAAATATCAGGCAATTCTAAAATTATCATTTTGAAATTTCCAGTCAAAAAGTCATGGAAATGAATGACATCTTTAAAAGTAATAAAAAAGTCTAGGAAGTATTCAAGTAGTCAAAGCCCTTAATTGGTTCACATTTTATGTTGCAGCTTTATGCAAAAATGATTTAAATTATTAAATTATTATCTCCTTATTTCATAATAACCAAAAACCTCATTTTTAATGTCTAATAACTGCAAATTGAAAGAGACTGACAGAAAAATAAAAGGATGTTGACCTGTGGGTCATGTTTTTTTTTTAATTTTTTTTTTATTGTTTATGGTGTTTTCAGGTCTGCCTCAGAAGAAGATTGCTGTTGTTCAGCCTGAGAAACAGTGAGTGGACATTTTTACCCATGAGCCTTTGTGTTTGTGTTACAAGAAAACATGGGACTTTTAACCTAAACGACATGCATGTGATTCATCTACTTCCTGTTGTACTCTGTTGTTTTTGTTGTCCATAATATCGATTGATTGATTGATTGACTGATTGATTGATTGATTGATTGATTGATTGATTGATTGATTAATTGATTGATTGATTGATTGATTGATTGATTGATTGATTGATTGATTGATTTTAGGATGGCTCCCTCACAGCCTCCTGATGTCCCTCTTAACCTGTGCCCATCCATGGCCATGGATACAGGTTTGACATATTTACTACATATTCTACCAATAACTTCATCTGACCTTTCACCTTTGCATTTGTCATATAACCATTGTCCTCACAAATGGATTGTGTGCTGATATCGCTAATCTACTGTGTGTTTGTGTTGTTTAGGTTTGGTGAATGGAAAGTACTGTTGTTCTCAGCTCTTCATCAATCATCGCTGTTTCTCTGGTCCGTATCTCAACAAGGGCCGAATCGCTGAGTTACCAAAGGCCGTGGGGCCCGGAAAGTGTGCTGTAGTCCTCAAAGAGGTACGAGCATCTCTTCTACAGGAAATTGACTAATTGACTAATTACTGCTAATTTTTTATCAATATGATTTTTTTTAGTTTTAAAATGTACATGAATGTATGAGGAAAAATGTATATTTTATCAAAATATTTTTGTGATTTTATAAAAAATTGGTCATAAAAGTTATACATACACAATAATTATACAAGATACAATGTATTAATCTTACATTTAATACAGTTGAATGGTGAGGGACATGAAGCAGGGCAACAGCTCACTGAGTGATATAGCCAATAGAATGCCACTAAAATTCACGATATTTGGGCAAAAATGCCACTGTATGAGTTTGTCTAATATTTATATCATATGATATAGTTAAGCAATATCACATTTGTAACAAGCGCAATATCACATCAGTGCTGTTTTTATCCCGAGTGCGAATATGATGCTGATTTTTAACTGTCAATAAATAAGAAGTTAAAATCGTGTTATATTTTAGACGCAATATTGTCTGTTTTTGTCAACAAAAATATAACATATAAAGCCACAGCAGAATGATTGTACATCTCTTATTATCGTATTGTTAACCCCAAAATGAAAATTCTGTGATTTACTCAACCTTATGGCTATTGAAGACTAAACGTGTAGGTAATAAATTCTATATTGAATCAAATATAATATTTCTTTCTAAATGTCTATTTGATGCCTTGCTCATTTAACACAATAATGACTTTAAATTATATTTTGGGGTAATTTCAAACTTGATTAATTAGATTAATGAATCACCACATTGTGTAATTAATTAGATTTTAAACATTTTAATCGCTTGACGGCCCTAGTTATTTAATATAGTTTTTGATTGTGAGTTGTTGTCACACTGACAACTTACATGTACTTCATATTACAGAAGCTACCCATATGTGGTTATTTTAGCTGTAGTGTCTGAATTTGTTTGTATTTATTTATGTAAAATGATTCATGAAATAAATAGCCTGATCGTGTTATTTTCTTGCAGATTCTAACAATGTTAATAAACTCAGCATATAAACCCGGCCGTGTGCTCAGAGAACTACAGATGGTTGAAGACCCACAGTGGAACTGTCAGGAGGAAACCCTGAAAGCCAAGTATGAACACACACACACACACACACACACACACACACACACACACACACGCTTATGTTTTTACCATGAAGCTAATTTTAATCTGCACAGATTAATCCTATAAATAAAAGAAAAATGAAGGAAAACAGCTTATAAATCAAACTAAATTATGTTTTTTTAATGTAAAAATGTAAAAAAAAAAAGAGAGTTTTCTGTGATGGTAGGGTTAGCGGATAGAATATACAATTTGTTCAGTATAAAATCATTATGTCTATGGAAAGTCCCTATAAAACATGTAAACCCAAGTTGTGTGTGTATAAATTTAAAAACAATAATATTACTGATATATTAGCAAACAAACAGAATTGAATTGTGCAATCATAATGAACAGAAAGCTTTTCTCCATTTGCATAATGAGGGTTTTAAGCCAGCCGATTAGCATAGTCATGTGTGGTGAATATGTAAAATGTTTAATTTTCATAATGTTCTTGATAGTGGAAACTAGTACTGCAGTGAAACACCTTTACTTGTTTCTAGATATAAAGGGAAAAGCTATCGCTCCACCATGAGAATCGTCCGAACAGCAGATCAAGTGTCGGAGTTTTGTCGTCGAGTGTGCGAGAGACTCCAGTGTTGTCAGAATCTTTTTGGCCCAACATACGTGTCCGACACTTGCCCTGAAAACTGCTCCAGTCAGACCAAGACCAAATACAGTGAGTCTTTCATCCCTCTATAACAATGAAAAGTTATGTTTTCTCTAACCTGGAATTAAAATGACATGTTTCACAAGCGCAAGGTATTATTTTCTCCAAAAACACAGGCAGATGCACTCAGACTTGCATGTAGTTCTTTCTAACTGTCGATAATTGTGTGTGTGTTTATGTACATTTCTCCCTGATGTAGCATATTACAAGAAGAGGAAAGTCGGTCGCCCAAGTTTAGGAGAGAATGCTCAGGACGGGGACATGACCAAACCAGCACGACGCAGAAAGAAACGCAAAGCCATCTTTGTCCAGAAGAAACGACGCTCTTCTATTGTGGGATACCACACCACAGAGTCACCTCAGGTCTGCCAAACCATTTCAACACAGACAAAAACACATACTTTCAATTGTAACTCATAAAACCTACTCAAGTATGCTAGTGTGCATACTTTTTAAAGAATACGTTTGAGGCACCTGTACACTAAACAGTAAGTGTTGCACAAAGCCAATCACAGCATATTTTATGGTTCATTAACTACTGTATTCAAAGCTGTACTTGGACCAATTAGATTTGCAATTGCACTGCAAAAATCATTTCTTCTAAATAATTAAAGTCTTTATTCATATATTTTCTCTTTTTTGTGGAAATTAAGACAAAAATGCTGATCAGTGACTGACTGAATGGATATATATATATATATATATATATATATATATATATATATCCATTCAGTGGATATATATATATATATAAGTCTATATATATATATATAAGTCTACTGTACTGTAATCCAGAAAGCATCGCTCACACAGAAGTCAAATGAATGTAAATTGATGCAGAATCTGCATGGGGAAATGTTACACCCTTGCGCAGAATCTTATTCAAATGACACAATTTTGCCAAGCAAAGGTAAATATGAACTTAAGAGCTGTTCCTCCACTGTGTCTTTATAGGATAGTGATTATTACTATGATGACGAGGAGGAAGAGGATTTTGAGGAGTGGGGCAGTGAGGCCAGTTCCAACTCGCTCCGTGAGGAGGCCTCTGCCCACTCGTTCCAGGACGCCCCGAGGAGAGGAAGACCTCCCCGCCGCGCTGCTCTTCAGCGCAGGGCGACCCATCCGAACCCCTCCGACAGGTCGTCTCCCAGAAGAACCACACGCTCCGTTTCCTGCAGCCAGAACCAGACGGCCAACCACACAAACACAAAGGTAAAGTGTCCACACAGACACCTTTTTTGTGACTTATTCCCTGAACATAATACCTTTCATTTATAATGAACTCCTATATTCGCTAATGCTTGTGTGCATATGTAGACGGAGAGTTTTGAAGAGGAAGATCGTCTGGTGTTGGAGAGGAATCCTTTGGAATGGAGTGTATCTGATGTGGTTGAGTTCATCACGTCTACAGATTGTGCCTCTCTAGCAAAGATATTCCAAGAGCAGGTACAGGACACACACCTTTACGTGCCACTTCTTTGGCTTTTAATGCCCAATTCATATCAAGTTTTCAAAGTCTCAGATTTCTCAGTTTAATAAGTAGTCTATTTTAGTAACTTAAAGAATTAAAAATAATAAAATAAATTGTATTAGTATTCTTGTTTTCTTTTCTGAATTGAAATACTCAAAGATCTAAATAATAAAAAAAGTATTTTAGTCTTTAGTTAAATATTTTACATTTATTTGTAAATTTTGTAAAACATTTATTACATGAAATTTTAATTTAAATATTATGAATATTTTTTCTAAATTCATACACTCACTTATTTTAGTTTTAATATGTCTTTAGTTCAACAAAAAATGTTTTCCTTTATTTTATTTTTATTATTTTCTAAATGTAAATGGTCAAAGATTATGATTTTTTTATTCATTATGTTCTTTTATTAGTTTCTGAATTCAACTATATCATTTTTTTACTTATTGCAGACTTCATGAGCATATTTTTATTTTATTTGATTATTTTTATATATTTTTATTTTAGTTATGTTCTTTTATTATTTTCATAATTAAAATGATCATTATCGGTATATTAAAAAGGCTATATTAAAATGGTTGAAGATTATGATTGTTTTTTATTAGTATTCTTATTTGTTTTAATTGTTTCTGAATTCAAACACTTACTGTAATATTGCAGACTTTAGTTAATTCAACAAAATATTTTTCCTTATTTAATAGATATCATAATTTAAATTGTCAAAGAATGGGATTTTTTTATGTTTTACAATTTTTTTTAAATATTTATGTTTATTTATTTATTAAATAAATAGGTTTTATTTATTTAAAATGTAATGTTTGTTTATATATATATATATATATATATTATTTATTATATTTATTTTATTATATATTATTTATTTTATTAATGTTCCCATTTATTAAATACTCAACGACTGAAATTTGAGTATTGTCGACAGGTTAATTAATTTAAATGAATTTTATATTGTTATTATTATTATTTTCATAATTTAAATTGTCATGGTCATTTTTTATTAGTATTTTGTGTTCATTTTATGTCTATGCTATAAAATATTGCAGTCTGTATTAAAAGACTAATCAGCGTGCAATATAGAATGCTTTGCTTTCTATGTAGCCAATATTTACCCTTTTTACTTTATTAATAAACATTCTTGGTCTACTGCAGATTAAAAAACAATCCAAACTTTCAAATCATGCATGTACTATCATGGTGTGTGCAACTGAAGCAAACAAGAACAAGCAAAATCTGTCAAATAAAATCCAACATTTATGCTAACTCGTACATGTTTTTTCCTTCTCAAGGACATTGATGGACAGGCCTTGCTGCTGCTGACACTTCCTACAGTCCAAGAATGCATGGACCTAAAGCTCGGCCCCGCCATCAAACTCTGCCATCAAATCGAACGAGTCAAAGTGGCCTTCTACTCCCAGTACGCTAACTAAGCTAACGTTTAGCCTCGGCGGACGCAAACCAACAGACACCTACGATACTCAGGGGATGTAAGGAGTCATTCCATCCATCAGGAAACCTCAGGTTGTCTCATACCGAATGGATTGGAATATGAGATTGAGTCAAGGAATATGCTTTTCCTGCAAAAGAAAGAAGTTTAAGCTGGTCTCCCAGCCTAGTCAAACTGGCGTTTAGTTGATTTAGCTGGTTGGCCTGCTTGTCAAGTACCCAAAACCTCTCTAAAGCCATCTAAATAGACCAGACTAACTGGTCTAAGCTTCAAGAGTTTTGCTTCAAGGTGGTGTGCTGAATCCATGAATAAGACTTACCAAACAAGAGGTTTAGGTTTGGTTTCAGAAGAAAGTCTCTATAAAAAGAAGACAACAAGAGAGAACGAGGATGCGTCTAAACTGTGAAAAAACATCCAATCCCGGAGTTCACTGCAGAACTATCTGAAATCTTTCAAGACCAAATTATATTTATAATGGCGAATTATATATGAAGTATTAACTTCGGAAGTGAACTAATATATTTGTTATATTTATTTTGTTCTGATAAACTATTTTTATAAAGTTTGTCGTGTTCGTCGGGTAAGTGGAGATTTAACACCTTTAAATCTACTTTGGGCAACTTGGGCATTATGAATTACGGACTATTATTAATATCAGGACTGATATTTGATATAAACATATTGTGTGTGTATGCTGAGATGTACATGTACATGTGCATGAATGTTGGCTGCATACATAACTATACACACATTTGTTTTCCCAAACGTACATGCCTGTTGTAACGCATCATTTGTTTCTCTTTAGAATACAAGGGCAAGTGAATTTTTGAAGAGTTGCCTTTTGTCATGGCCTATCTATATTTTATGTAAATGTGATATTGATCTATGCAACATTGGATGTTTTCTATATATATTTTTTGGTTTGTAAACACTTTCATAGTGATATATTTTTTACTTATTTGTTTTCTGACACAATTGGATCACTTCAGAAGTAGAATGTATTAAAATTTGAATAACTGCTATTGAAATATTGTCTGGAATCATAAACTTTAATTTCCATTATTGCAATAATTAAAAATTGCAAATGTTTGAAATACCTGCAAATGTAACAAACATAGACTTAGTTTGTAAAAATGAACAAAAATCGCATGTAAAGTGCACTTTCAATGGAAGTCTATGGGACAAGGCAGTAACAAGAAGCGTGTAACTGATTTTATCAATCTAGTTTTATGTGAACATGTATAATGTTTAATAGTAGTTGCTGAACATTAGTAACAGTGTGTATTTTAATGTTCATCTCAGTGCAATGTCTTGCCCAATAGATTTCTAATGTAAATGTGACTTGCTTATTTTTTCAAACTGACAGAACAGTCAAAACTATTTTCTGTGGCTAATCCACAGATGCTGTCCATAGATTTTGTATTTAACCCGGAACATTCCTTCAATAATAAAAGTGTACAACTGCATAGTTTATACTTGACTGTGATTTCCAGTGAATTTGAAACAAATGTAAACTTATTCACCCCAATGGGAGCAAAGCAATTTCCGGGAAACTGTAGGCAATATTATGTGGGCTATTTACAGCACATCCCACTCACACACTCAGATGATATTACATAACTTCTGGAGTTTTTTTTTTTTGCCATGAACATTTCTCTAAGGGTACGTTTACACGACAACGATATGCTTAAAACGGAGAGTTCTTTCCTTTGAGTTTTCCGTGTACAGGCGTACCATTGTCAAAACGATCCCTATTTACACAGATCCACGAAAACGACTAAAACGCTGTTTTCTGCTGCCAGGCCAGTAGATGGCGATGAAACACTATAGACTGAACACATAAAACGCATGTGCATGACGTCATCGTCTTCAGAGATTCAGGTTTTTGTTGTTTACACGGAGACCGTTTTCAAAAACTTGCACTTTGAAACATGTTTTCAAAAGTTTGCGTTTTCGGGCACCCAAAACGCCGTTTTCATGAAAATGAATGGCCAAAACGCATAAAATAAACTATGTTTGGTATCGTGTAAATAGCCCCTAAGAGAAGGTTGTTTTTTGGCACAGACATTTGAAGGTACACTGTATGGACACAATTATTGGGACCTCTTATTGAGTTCAGGTGTTTCAATCAGACCCATTGCCAAAGGTGTATAAAATCAATCACCTAGCCACGCAGTCTGCATTTACAAACATTTTTGAAAAAGGGTCATTTTGAAGGGCTCAGTGAATTTAAGTGTGGTACTGTGAGAGGATGCCATGTTTGCAGTTCGTGAAATTTCATCTTTGCTAGATAGTCCACAGTCAACTGTTGGAAAGTGGAAGCGTTTAGGAATGGCAGCAACTTCCACGAAACGGAAGGCCGCGTAAAGTCACAGAGTGAACCGGTCACTGAGTGCTGAGGAGCATGCAGCGTAAAAGTCACCAGGTGATTCAATAGCTGATGAGTTCCAAACTTCCACTGAAAGATTACGTGCATTTCAGTTATCTTTATTCAGGTATTAAGTTCTGTTTCACAGAATCTTTGAAGTCTGACGCTAACATTTCTGCTAAAGAATTACTACCTTTAATAAATTCTTCACCCCAAAATAACTCTGGGTGGCTCGCCAATTTATTAGAGAAATAAGTAAGCTTGACCAAACTACTGCTCAGCCAAATACAGCTAAATCTAAGACCACTGGCATTAATATCAGCACAAAAACTGTGTGGTGGGAGCTTCATGTAATGGGTTTTCATGGCCGAGCAGCTGTATGGAAGCCTCACATCACTAAGTACAATGTCATGCGTCATGAGTGGTGTAAAGTTGCCGCCACTGGACTCTGAAGCAGTGGAAACGTGTTCTGTGGAGTGATGAATCACACTTTTCTGATGGCAAGTCTGGGTTTGGGAGATCCCAGGAGAACGTTACCTGACAGACTGCATTGTGCCAACTGTCAACTTTGGTGGAGGAGGGATAAAGGTATTGGGCTGTTTTTCAGTGGTTGGTCTATAGCCCCCTTATTCCAAAGTCATCTCTTTCTTGCAAATGAAGCTCAAGAGGCAGAGTTCCAGAAGTCAAAAAATTCAATTCAAAATTTATTAAACAAAGCCAAGACGCCAGCAGGACATCTGAACTTGTCTCTGGCCAGGGAACTATTCTTATAGATCTGTTATTTCACAATAGCCAAGTGACTTAATTTTCTGGTAAGATTCACCCTCCTGTTTCCCACAATTAAGTTTTACTTCCCTCGCCTTTCTCTCTAATTGTGGAATCCTGCCAATTGATTGGTCAACCCTTTATCAGAGGCAAGATGTAACATTTTCCAAGGACAATCAACTCTTTCCCAGAGGCTAAAAACGTCCAAGTGACATTTTTATTTCACACCTCTTAATAATGGTCTCATTCTTTCACGGCTAGTTCGTCAATTGTTTTCCATAGGATGAATAAATGTTTCATCAATACCAAGACATTTTGGACAATGCCTTTCCAGCATGACTGTGCCTCAGTGCACAAAGCAAGGTCTATGTTTAGAAGAGTTTGGTGTGAAAGATCTTGACTGGCGCACACAAAGCCCTGACCTCAACCCCATCGAACACCTTTGAGGTGAACTTGAATGGGCGAGCCAGGCCTTCTTGTCCTTCATCATTACCTGACCTCACAAGTGCTCTACTGGATGAATGGGAAAAAAATTACCACAGAAAGACTCCAGAATCATGTGGAGAGCCTTCCCAGAGGAGTGGAAGCTGTTTACAGCTGCAAAGAGGGGACCAACTCTAATGTCTGTATTTAGAATGTGATGCCATTACAGTCACTGTTGGTGTAATGTTCAGGTGTCCCAATACTTGCCAGGTGTTCAGGTGATACATTCCATCCAGCCATCCACCAACCAACCAACCATCTTTAAAATTTTGTCTTGAACTTCCGTTTTTGCGGTAGCTTATATTTCTATGACATCGCTATTGAAGAGTAATTAGCTGGTGAAGTGGGTTTACTTATTGTAGATACCCAGGGGGCAAAGGGGGTTTAGCAGACATGGGTTGCTGTAAAAGGTTGTCATATAAAAATGAAATATATGATGTCTGAGGATCACAACCTGGGTGGACAACCCGGTCAACAAGCTGTTGGAAACTTGTAATTAGGGTCAAAACAATGCTACCTCAAATTCTGCTTTAACTCACTGTAATCACTAAATAGTCCAGTCATTTTATGGAAAAAGGTTGAACAAATTGCAACAGAAGCAAACTCAACTGATTTTATATCCTCAATATGTCCTGAGTAAGGGAAAAAAAGCCCAGAAGAATCCCATTAGGGGAAGTTCTGGGGGATAAATCTGAGGGAAGAACAGGAGACATGAGTAAGGACTTGGAGAATGCAGAAGACAAACGGTAGGTAAAATAAAAAGTGTCTGGATCAAAAAATCTAGTTACGTACACAATGCACTCAATGCCCAAACCCCATCTCTGCAATAATAATTAATAAAGGCTGGTTTCTAAAGTACTTCTTCCTGCCCGTATGTATTAATGTTCATGGGTAGCCTAAATGTGTTCCATTCAGACCTTAAAGTGTAAATTGCAGGTTAACCACCACAATCAAATAATGTGTAAATAAAGTGCTCAATATGTATATATTTAAACATTTCTGTCTTAAAACGCGTTAAAATAACATTTATTGGGGTTTCTTCAAAGGTAGCGTGTTTTTTTACAGTAACTGTGATGACGTCATAACAGGGAGCCGCAACCTATACTCTGCTAGATTACCACTGTTTGTGGCTTATCTATGGAGAACGGGGAGGTGGAAAACCATCAAATTTTTGATGGACCACAGCCTTATAATTTTGAACTAGTCAGGCGTGAGAGAGGGGAGGAAATTGCCAGAAATCATGGCCCTCAAAGAGTAATAAATGCTTGGTGTGACGAAAATGAGCGGAGGGTTGGTCAGGTGTCCTGGTGAGTAGCTAGAGTTAGCCTGGGTTAGCCTGGAGCTAACCCGGATAACATTAGGGAACAAGCCAAAGTCTATTCAAAATCTTGCCGTCATGTAGAATAGCAAGGAGGGACAGCGACTGAAGACATTATTTACTTACATGGTGTTAGTAACGTTAGTCCTAATCAGAGCTGTAGAGATGCACAGACACAATGGCGCTTTTGCTGGCATCTGCTGACAGAACGCGATATATTGCCTCTGATAAAACGCTACTAATTTGCGATGCTCATTGTCAGAAAGAAACAGAGACAGGTGTGATGCCACCCAATGGAATCAGCAGTGGAGGTGTGCTGCCGTGAGGTGAACGCGAACTTGGGAGTTTAGTGGAGCAGCTCGACCCGCGACCGGCAAATCTGACGTGCCTCACGCAGCATCCTGGTTTTGACGCATGCCCGTTTGTTTTGCGAATAGCTTACTCTCATTTCAGGCAGGATCACGGTCCTCATGAAGCCAGCACACACGTGTGTGTTGTGTTTACAATTGAGTTATTTCATTCATCACTGCTGAATCTAAAAAGAAAGCTTGCCATTAGACGGTAACTCTAGGTTGCTTGCCGCTTGGAGTCCCTGATATGACGTCACGCTCAGCTTAGTGGAAGGGAGGGGGAGTGCTAAAAACCACGGTAAAAATACCAAATTTTCCTATTATATTCAGCATTTTGGTATAAAAAACATACAAAACAATGTTGGGCGGTTCTTACCTTTAAGCACATTGCATTATCTCGTAAAAAAATTTACCTGCAATTTACACTTTAACATTAAATCTTTTACTGTTATATGTCAACAAGATTCAACAAGACATTTTCCACCGCTATAACCCAATGTTTAGAATTGTTGTGGTATTTATGCAAATCACCACACATGTAATTATATTATGCACCATTTGTCCATGTTAACAAACAATTTCAAAAAACTTGTAATACATTTTTGTTTGTCTTGATGTAAGTAATCAACTCAGCAATTTTCATGATGATATTTAAAGGTTAAACTTTTTACCCTATTCACATTGAATAGGCGTATGAATAGACTATATTTGGGTCTTTTTCGAAACTTTACCCTAATGGGATTCATAGAGGCTTTCCCCCCCCCTTACTCAGGACATATTGAGGATACAAAATCAGTTGAGTTTGCTTCTGTTGCAATTTGTTCAAGGTTGACCCCCATTTTGGCTTAAAATGACTGGACTACAATGAATTAAGAGGCATTGTTAACTCTTACATTTATAATTACATGTACAATCAATGCATCAGATGAAAGCTTATCTTCCACTCTTTTGAAAGGTATGCAGTTTGTTTCTAGCATAAAGTATTAGGGAGATATGGCTCAGGATTCATAAATATTAAACCTTTTTAGCATGTTTGGTTGATTCCGGGGAGTTAAAGCAGAATTTGAGGTAGCATTGTTTTGACCCTAATTACAAGTAGATACATACAACCAACCTCAGACATCATAGATTTCATTTTTATATGACAAACTTTTACAGCAGCCCATGTCTGATTTCCTAAAAAACAGGTGTTTTGCCCCCTGGGTAAGAGTTAATGAAAGTTATCATAAGCTCTGTAATGTTTGAAGCGGATGTAATTACAAATGTCACTAGATTGGAAGAACGGTTCATTCATAAATTCGACAGGACACAACTAGCACAGAGCTGAAAAGGGGTGTGGCTACATAAGGGCTATAGTGTACCTCTATTAACCACATGAGTACAGTTACATGAAGTATACAAGTTAAGTATGCATGACAGGACAGCACACTTCCTATGCATTGGCTAATCAGTTGCATCTGCATTCTTGTATATAGGTTTCTGGCCTTTGGGATTCCCATTGATTGTTCTCAGATTCTTTATTCATTTTTTATTTAAACATGATTCCAGCACAACGATTTTTTTTAAACTAGCAAATTAAATACATATTTTTAAATTTGAAATAAAGGCGTTTAATTTCACGTATTATTCACTCGTTTTATAAGTAGTGTGAAAATTCCAGAAAGAAAAAAGTGCACTTTAAATACGCAATTGAAGCACTTAATTAACCGAAAAAAAGTGTGAATGTTGGACAATAACTACAACTCAATACTATAACGACATGTAAATACATTACAATTTATATATAGGCCTAATTTTCACATAGTATTTTTTCATCACAGTAATGAGAATTGTGATCAAATGTGCTTATACTTGATGTCACAATACAAAAAAATATCATAATGTAGGCTACTAAAAATGGGTGTTGTGTTCTTTCAGCAAAATATATTTCCTTTTTCTTCCTTTATTTGATTTTGATGTAAAAAATGTGCCTGTTCTTGAGAGGTTTTATTCATTCAATTAGGTTCTTATATCAATATTGCTGTGTTGTAACATAGAAAATGGGTAGACACTTAAGATATATTTATCATAAATCTTCACAGTTCATTACCAGAAATGATCTTTGCACAGTGTGTTAAGCATGTTGGGAACCCACACACGGCCTTGCCCAGAATCTACATTAGACCAGCCATAAGGAGAACTGCTGTAAGCGAGAAATCATTCATTGCACTGCGTAAATTTTATAAATGATCTTTTTCATATTTCATGAAGCGTGACATTATGACCATTAAGTGTTTTCTATTGAGTCTGGCTGTGAACCTTTGGTTGCCAGGCAACATAATTTCAAAGGTATGATATACGTGGCTTCACCAGTGATGTGTCTAACATTTGTGACATGAACATTTGTGAGAAATCTAAAACAGCATTTCAAAAACCTTTTTTTAAACTCATTAATTTACAAAGAAAAAAGTACAGGTGATAAAATTGTTCTTTATGGAGCTCCTGTATTTTATTGCTATTGACAACCACTCTTTGAGGACAATAAGAAAGGAAATTTTAACCACCA